>JAJOZX010007702.1:0-211481 GCA_023014485.1 Bathynomus jamesi
TTGACCAAATTAAATTAAAATTTCAATCTGGCATGTAATATAATCTTTCACAGATTCACGAATGATTTCACAAATTCACTAATCATTTCAGAACTTCACTAATAATTTCACAACTTTATTAATCATTTCACACTTCAATAATCATTTCACAACTTCACTAATTATTTCACAACTTCGCGTCTTCTCTAAGAGAAGAAATTTCTTTAAAATTCTAAACCTAAAATTAATGTATAAATGCCAAATAACCACTTTTAAAATAATTTTGATTAGTTCAAAAAGGACCCATCCCTTGTTAAGAGAATGCCAATCACTAAATCCTGCTTAAATTCAGTGAAATTAGGGATTCATCGAAAGAGAGTCCCACCTCGAAGTCAGTCAAATTTATTTCAGTTTGCCCAAGTTTTAGACTTAGATACAACTTTTGGGGATCTTGCAAATATTTGATATCTGAAAATATTCCTCCGCAATTGTGAACAATTTGTGAATGATTACACTGGGCACAAAAAAACAATTCTTCTGCTACTGGAGAAATACACCTTTTTCGGGGTAATTTGACAGTGGTAATTCCAAAGCAGCTTTAGAACTGGTAATTCGAAGGCCCTATACAAAACGGTTAGAGAGCTGACGAGAGAGTGAACCCACCAATCAGTAGCAGTAAGAAATGCGGATGGTGAAAGTTTCAAACGAGGAGGGGGTGAGAGAAGTGTGGAAGAGCCACTACCAGAGGCTTTACAGAGGATCAGGGGAGGAGTTCAGTCTTCTGAACTTCCCGGAGCTGCAGAGACAACACAGAGCGGATAGATACACCAGAAGTGTTGCAAGCGGAGGTGAGAAGCAGCATACAACAGATGGCGAGGGATAAAGTTCCCGGGGCAGATGGAGTGGTGCAGGTGCTGTTAGACGCGGGTGGAGGCGGGACGGTGGAGTGCTCACAAAGCTGTTCCAGAGGGGACTAACTGAGGGAGTCTTCCCTCAGGAGTGGGGTCGGGCGGTTATTGTGCCGATCCACAAGAACGGATACGTGACTGTTTGCGGTAATTACTGACCCATAAGTTTGCTCCCGCATGTGTACAAAGCTTTAGCCAGGATTATCCAACGGAGATTTAGCAATAGAGAAGAGGAAATACTAACAGAAGAACAGGCCGGCTTTAGAGCTGCCAGAGGAACGATCGACCAGATCTTCGCCTTTAGCCAGATCGTGGAAAAGAGGTGGGAGTTAGGAAGGGACGTCTTCTGTGCATTTGTGGATTTCAAACAAGCGTTTGATTCGGTTTGGAGAGAGGTGATGTTGGCAGTTGCGGGCTTACGGTTTCGAGGATGATTTGATATGTTTGATCAGTAGACTGTATGAGTCAACTAGCGCGGTGGTAAGCAAGGAACCAACGGTCACAGAAAGTTTCCACACGAAATGTGGAGTGATGCAGGGATGACCGCTCTCCCCTCATCTGTTCAATCTGTATCTGGAATGAGTGATGAGGGAGCCCCTGGACGGTTCTGAGGATGGTATATTGGTAGGTGGAGAGCGTATCACCTATCTGAGATACGCCGACGACATTGTGTTAATGGCAGATTCCGTCAATCAACTACAGGGAATGGTGAGAAGATTGGAGAGAGTATGTGCAAAGTATAAACTTGTCATCAATGCAAATAAAACAAAGGTATGAAGATAGGCAGGAGAAGGGAAGATATTCGTATAGAGCTGGCCACAGGAGAGATTGAGCAGTTGACTTGCTTTAAATATCTGAATGTATATTATACCGAGGATGCCGGCTCGTATAATATGATAAGAAATAGAATCGGACTGGGACATGTTGCATTCAGGAAACTGACAAAAGTATGGAGGGACCAATCCATCTTGCGCAAATTGAAGCTTCGACTCATGAATAGCGTAGTAATACCTACTGTATTATATGGAGCGGAGTGTTGGTGATGAAACGGAAAGAAGAACGTAAATTGCTGGCATTTGAAATGTACTGCCTTAGGAGGATACTAAATGTAAGGTGGGAACAGAGGATAAGTAATGAAAGAGTGCGGGAGATGGCCGAGCTGGATCAGAACATCGTGGAGAGAGTGAATGACATACAGAGGAGATGGTATGGTCATGTCGAAAGAATGGATGCTGGAAGATGGCCGAGGACCGTACTATACGGACGAATGCACGGTAACAGACCAAGGGGAAGACCTAGAACAACATGTTGGCGAAGCTTGAGGAACTCGAATGCACGACTCCCAGTGAGAGAGATGACGAATTTGGCTGCGTGGCGGAAATACCGGTGCACCGTTATGAAGGACCCCACCTGACAAAGGTCAGAAGGGACTTAAGTCAAGTAAGTCAATTCCAAAAAATCTAGTTTAGAATTACTGATCACCTCTAGTTTTTTTAGTTATGATAAGGTCATTCAAATATTTTTATACATAGTAGAAAAAATAAATTTTCCTGTAAAAACTTTACTTGTGCTTTGAAAATTGCACTGGAGAATGTTTTAACACGTTAAAACACTAACTATTACAAATAGGCTATGGAAGGAATAAATGGCCCAGCCAGGACCCACCCCTTTCCCACTTGGTCCACTTGGTCGTACCAAGCTCCTGATTACCATTTATTTCATCCATCTCCTAATTCTTTATTGATAAACATACGACATACTACTATTAGGGATGGGGGAATAATTACTTTTTTTGGAAATTGCCAACAAGACGAGTGGTTTCTATGGCCATTTTCGCTGCTGAATACGAATCTGGCTGGTTCTTGAACCTAAAATGAAGTTTTGACCTGGTTGAGTGGCGGGCAAAAAAATAGTTTTCTCTTTTTTATTCAAGTATGAAGCATCTTCCAAGTATTGCATTATTGATCTGCGGATCGGAAATACATACATCAAGTCTGAATACTGGTGATGGACTTGTAACTCTTCGTCTTCACTCTCCATCACCCTCATAATATTTCTCATTATCATCTGCCTTCAGCTTCCAATCTTGCTCAAAAACCATGTTAGCTACTCTTATTATCACTCTCGAAAGCTGTTCAGGAGACGTTCTTGTCTTGGCATGACACTGGACTATACACTGCATCAAGCTTTCGTCCAGACTTTTTTGCCAGTTTTGATTTTCACTGTCGGAAATGCAGCTTGTTGTTCTTTACTCTTCTCCTTGCTTAGGTCTTCTTCCGATGAGCGAAGTTTACGATCAGCAGAAGGAACTGTCTTTGCCATTGTTGGTTTTTCAAAACTCGGATCGTTTTCAGAATCGACTGAAGTTGCTAACATTTCAATAATTTTTAATCCCTCTCGCTCCCTTTGCTCTGTCAAGTTGCTTTCTGTTGCTTTTCGCTTTTTCTCCGCTGATCTTTCACGAGTTTCTTTCCTCTTTTTCTGTCTCACCCAATCTTTTGGTACTGCATTTGTACATATGGCCTTATACCCATCAAAGCAATTATCCCAATAAAAAGGCTTATCCTCATCATTTTGACCACAAATTCTTCTGCAAGTTCTGCTTCGTAAGCCTCATCTTCAGTCCTAATGTTGTAGGCATTCTTAGTGAGCTGATCATTAAAGCCGCTCGCTTTTTGGTACCATTCGACACGTTTAGGTTTTTGGTGACAGCGTTCATCCTTTCTCAGTTTGTTAAAATGTTCATAATCGTCTCTTATTTTTTTTGCCACTGTTTTTTCATGCATGGGATAGACATTTTTATTACTCCAATCTCGTCTTAGTTCTTTTGCAACTATCTTGCTGGCATCATCTCGAGTCATTGACTTTTTCTGTCCTTTTACTCCTTTTTTGCAAAGTGCAAGCTTCCTACCAATCACAACTGTCCCTGGTGGCAACTTTCCAGTTCGTTTAAATTCGTCCACTTCTGTGTAGGTTTCCCCAAAAAGTTCTTTTCTGGCGGCACTGCGTGATTTCCTTTCACCAGCCATCATTACTAATCAGCAGTCACTAAGCAGTGTTCTCGAGCATATCATTTATCATCCCAACATAGTTTTCATCTCTGTGATTTCCTAAGAAATTATGGACAACCAATTTGAATGAAATCTAGGCAGCAAGTTCATTCTGACTGAGCATTTTCTCAAAATCAATATCCATCAGCACTTCCCAAATCTGTGGCCCAAGAAATATACTTGCTTTCAATTTAGCTTCACTGATTTTTGGAAACTTCTTAGAAAGATATCTGAAGCCATTGCCATCTTTGTTCATTCCTTTTACAAAATTCTTCATGAGTCCCAGTTTGATATGAAGAGGGGGTAGAAACACATTTTGAGGATTCACTAAAGGTTGATTTTTTATGTTCTGTTTTCCTGGGATGTAACTCTCTCTCAGTGGCCAGTTCTTTATGAAATGATTTTTATCGAGTGTCCCAGAGACATGAAAAGCAGCAATGTTTGGTAAACCCACTCTACAATCCTAGAAGTAGTGCAATCACTTTTAGATCACCGCAGATGTTCCACCTATGTTGATCATATTTGGCGGCTTTAAGGATAGTCTGCATGCTTTCATAGGTTTCTGTCATGTTCACAGTATGAACAAGAGCAATCGATGGCTTAGTATTCCCATTGTGGAAAAGTACAGCTTTCAGACTAACCTTGAAGAATCTATAAAAAGTCTCCATTCTTGAGGATGATGCTTAGTACCCAGTTCTTCCATTAGTGCATCAACATTGGCATAGAAACACAAACTATCTTGTATGCTGTAATGAAGAGCAAGACTTTGATGGCGACTTCGATAAATTGAAACTTTTGTGCCTGGAGCTAATAAATTCCACTGCTGTAAACGAGAGCCAAGAAGTTCTCCATGTTGCTTTGATAGAGACAAGCCACGAATCAGATCACTTAGTTCTTCTTGTGTGATCAGATGGGGCGGTTTATTCCGAGGTGCCATAGAAGAACTAGATGAAGAGGATGACGATGAGTTATTATCTTCATCGCAGGATGACCCATCTGCTTCTGAATTTTCCGGTGGATGTGGCACTGGAATACCATCCCCATGGTGTACTGGTTTCATTGCAGATGCAATATTTGGATGACTAATATAGTGCTTAGTCTTGCTTGAATGTCCAGAAACATTTGTCATGCAAAAATAACAGTCATTTAGATGATCTTTAGGCTCACGCCATATCATCGGAACTACAAATGGCATACTTGCTATCTTCTTATTCAGCCACTGTGCAAACTGTACAACACACATGTGGAACCCAGTATTTTTCTTGGTCACCAATCTTACACCCAAAGTAGTGGTAGTAAGCCACCTTCACTTTGTGTGTGATGGTCTTCCTTTGTGAAGCTGTAAAGTATTTTCCACAAATGTAGGAAAAACTGGGTGATTTTTGCATTTCCGGATTTTACTTGAAATTGAGGCAGCCACCATTTTTAATGATCTGTGGAGAATAGAAAAGAATTTATGTTCACAAAACTAGAAATTTAAAGTGCAACAAACACAGTTCTGCGAAATATAGAACACCGGATTTAATTTTAATTGTGCACAAAGCTACGCGAAGTGTCGAACTAAATGACTGAGAGGCTACAGAGAGCATTGAGAAGAGAGGGACGTCTGACTCTGCCCCCTTCATATGACTCCACCCCTTCATATTCAGACAAGAGACTACTCGAATGTGCTAAGAAATTGAGCATATGAGGGATTTGTTATTTCTGGGCGAATTTAGTGAGTGTGGGAATGAAGCAAGGCTGATGCATTTCATTACACTGAGCTGATTACATGATATTGTACACAGTGCTGTCAAATAATTGATATACGTCAGTAACTTAAAATCTAAAGGTGATAGAAAAATTCTGACTACATTTTCTAAATCAGCGCCATTAAATTACCCTAAATCACCTCAGTTTGTTTCAGTAGCAAATTTAATGTTGTCCTGTGTTATTATTCATTACTGTTACTCGCTTCAGTGAATAGTTATTACGTTTTCTTCAACTTCATTCTTTTGATCCCGGTTATTTGAATATGAAATGGTTTATCATAAAACTTAAATTTTGTTAGTTGTTAAGAAATAATTTCTTAAAGTAAATTATAATTTTATTGTTGATATAATTTTTGAAATATTGTTTAACTTTGTCGTTGCATTTGTTCGCTTTAGTAACAATTATAATTTATAATTTTTAATAATTATAATTTTTATATCTGTGGACCAAAATGGTTACACCCGTTTTCCTTTTAAAAGACACGGATGCATTTGGTATATATATATATATATATATATATATATATATATATATATATATATATATGTGTGTGTGTGTGTGTGTGTGTGTGTGTGTGTGTGTGTCTTCTCATAGGTTGAACAAAGGAGGGTTCATATTGTTAGTATAAAACAAATGGATGCGATATTTTTCAATATTCGAAGCATTTATTGTTTTTATCACGTCAGTCGAGTAAAGTGTTAATGACTTAACAAATTTTAGATTGGAGTCACATAAAAGTACATAAAATAATTTAAAATATCCTTTTTATGTTCTCGTATAGTTTTTAATATACTATATAGGAAGATTTTATATTAATTCTTAAGATCAATGACCCAATTTGAGGCCCTTTTTGACCAAATTAAATTAAAATTGTCAATCTGGCATGTAAATATAATCTTTCACAGATTCACGAATGATTTCACAAATTCACTAATCATTTCAGAACTTCACTAATAATTTCACAACTTTATTAATCATTTCACAACTTCAATAATCATTTCACAACTTCACTAATTATTTCACAACTTCGCGTCTTCTCTAAGAGAAGAAAATTTCTTTAAAATTCTAAACCTAAAATTAATGTATAAATGCCAAATAACCACTTTTAAAATAATTTTGATTAGTTCAAAAAGGACCCATCCCTTGTTAAGAGAATGCCAATCACTAAATCCTGCTTAAATTCAGTGAAATTAGGGATTCATCGAAAGAGAGTCCCACCTCGAAGTCAGTCAAATTTATTTCAGTTTGCCCAAGTTTTAGACTTAGATACAACTTTTGGGGGATCTTGCAAATATTTGATATCTGAAAATATTCCTCCGCAATTGTGAACAATTTGTGAATGATTACACTGGGCACAAAAAAACAATTCTTCTGCTACTGGAGAAAATACACCTTTTTCGGGGTAATTTGACAGTGGTAATTCCAAAGCAGCTTTAGAACTGGTAATTCGAAGGCCCTATACAAAACGGTTAGAGAGCTGACGAGAGAGTGAACCCACCAATCAGTAGCAGTAAGAAATGCGGATGGTGAAAAGTTTCAAACGAGGAGGGGGTGAGAGAAGTGTGGAAGAGCCACTACCAGAGGCTTTACAGAGGATCAGGGGAGGAGTTCAGTCTTCTGAACTTCCCGGAGCTGCAGAGACAACACAGAGCGGATAGATACACCAGAAGTGTTGCAAGCGGAGGTGAGAAGCAGCATACAACAGATGGCGAGGGATAAAGTTCCCGGGGCAGATGGAGTGGTGCAGGTGCTGTTAGACGCGGGTGGAGGCGGGACGGTGGAGTGGCTCACAAAGCTGTTCCAGAGGGGACTAACTGAGGGAGTCTTCCCTCAGGAGTGGGGTCGGGCGGTTATTGTGCCGATCCACAAGAACGGATACGTGACTGTTTGCGGTAATTACTGACCCATAAGTTTGCTCCCGCATGTGTACAAAGCTTTAGCCAGGATTATCCAACGGAGATTTAGCAATAGAGAAGAGGAAATACTAACAGAAGAACAGGCCGGCTTTAGAGCTGCCAGAGGAACGATCGACCAGATCTTCGCCTTTAGCCAGATCGTGGAAAAGAGGTGGGAGTTAGGAAGGGACGTCTTCTGTGCATTTGTGGATTTCAAACAAGCGTTTGATTCGGTTTGGAGAGAGGTGATGTTGGCAGTTGCGGGCTTACGGTTTCGAGGATGATTTGATATGTTTGATCAGTAGACTGTATGAGTCAACTAGCGCGGTGGTAAGCAAGGAACCAACGGTCACAGAAAGTTTCCACACGAAATGTGGAGTGATGCAGGGATGACCGCTCTCCCCTCATCTGTTCAATCTGTATCTGGAATGAGTGATGAGGGAGCCCCTGGACGGTTCTGAGGATGGTATATTGGTAGGTGGAGAGCGTATCACCTATCTGAGATACGCCGACGACATTGTGTTAATGGCAGATTCCGTCAATCAACTACAGGGAATGGTGAGAAGATTGGAGAGAGTATGTGCAAAGTATAAACTTGTCATCAATGCAAATAAAACAAAGGTAATGAAGATAGGCAGGAGAAGGGAAGATATTCGTATAGAGCTGGCCACAGGAGAGATTGAGCAGTTGACTTGCTTTAAATATCTGAATGTATATTATACCGAGGATGCCGGCTCGTATAATATGATAAGAAATAGAATCGGACTGGGACATGTTGCATTCAGGAAACTGACAAAAGTATGGAGGGACCAATCCATCTTGCGCAAATTGAAGCTTCGACTCATGAATAGCGTAGTAATACCTACTGTATTATATGGAGCGGAGTGTTGGGTGATGAAACGGAAAGAAGAACGTAAATTGCTGGCATTTGAAATGTACTGCCTTAGGAGGATACTAAATGTAAGGTGGGAACAGAGGATAAGTAATGAAAGAGTGCGGGAGATGGCCGAGCTGGATCAGAACATCGTGGAGAGAGTGAATGACATACAGAGGAGATGGTATGGTCATGTCGAAAGAATGGATGCTGGAAGATGGCCGAGGACCGTACTATACGGACGAATGCACGGTAACAGACCAAGGGGAAGACCTAGAACAACATGTTGGCGAAGCTTGAGGAACTCGAATGCACGACTCCCAGTGAGAGAGATGACGAATTTGGCTGCGTGGCGGAAATACCGGTGCACCGTTATGAAGGACCCCACCTGACAAAGGTCAGAAGGGACTTAAGTCAAGTAAGTCAATTCCAAAAAATCTAGTTTAGAATTACTGATCACCTCTAGTTTTTTTAGTTATGATAAGGTCATTCAAAATATTTTTATACATAGTAGAAAAAATAAATTTTCCTGTAAAAACTTTACTTGTGCTTTGAAAATTGCACTGGAGAATGTTTTAACACGTTAAAACACTAACTATTACAAATAGGCTATGGAAGGAATAAATGGCCCAGCCAGGACCCACCCCTTTCCCACTTGGTCCACTTGGTCGTACCAAGCTCCTGATTACCATTTATTTCATCCATCTCCTAATTCTTTATTGATAAACATACGACATACTACTATTAGGGATGGGGGAATAATTACTTTTTTTGGAAATTGCCAACAAGACGAGTGGTTTCTATGGCCATTTTCGCTGCTGAATACGAATCTGGCTGGTTCTTGAACCTAAAATGAAGTTTTGACCTGGTTGAGTGGCGGGCAAAAAAATAGTTTTCTCTTTTTTATTCAAGTATGAAGCATCTTCCAAGTATTGCATTATTGATCTGCGGATCGGAAATACATACATCAAGTCTGAATACTGGTGATGGACTTGTAACTCTTCGTCTTCACTCTCCATCACCCTCATAATATTTCTCATTATCATCTGCCTTCAGCTTCCAATCTTGCTCAAAAACCATGTTAGCTACTCTTATTATCACTCTCGAAAGCTGTTCAGGAGACGTTCTTGTCTTGGCATGACACTGGACTATACACTGCATCAAGCTTTCGTCCAGACTTTTTTTGCCAGTTTTGATTTTCACTGTCGGAAATGCAGCTTGTTGTTCTTTACTCTTCTCCTTGCTTAGGTCTTCTTCCGATGAGCGAAGTTTACGATCAGCAGAAGGAACTGTCTTTGCCATTGTTGGTTTTTCAAAACTCGGATCGTTTTCAGAATCGACTGAAGTTGCTAACATTTCAATAATTTTTAATCCCTCTCGCTCCCTTTGCTCTGTCAAGTTGCTTTCTGTTGCTTTTCGCTTTTTCTCCGCTGATCTTTCACGAGTTTCTTTCCTCTTTTTCTGTCTCACCCAATCTTTTGGTACTGCATTTGTACATATGGCCTTATACCCATCAAAGCAATTATCCCAATAAAAAGGCTTATCCTCATCATTTTGACCACAAATTCTTCTGCAAGTTCTGCTTCGTAAGCCTCATCTTCAGTCCTAATGTTGTAGGCATTCTTAGTGAGCTGATCATTAAAGCCGCTCGCTTTTTGGTACCATTCGACACGTTTAGGTTTTTGGTGACAGCGTTCATCCTTTCTCAGTTTGTTAAAATGTTCATAATCGTCTCTTATTTTTTTTGCCACTGTTTTTTCATGCATGGGATAGACATTTTTATTACTCCAATCTCGTCTTAGTTCTTTTGCAACTATCTTGCTGGCATCATCTCGAGTCATTGACTTTTTCTGTCCTTTTACTCCTTTTTTGCAAAGTGCAAGCTTCCTACCAATCACAACTGTCCCTGGTGGCAACTTTCCAGTCGGTTTAAATTCGTCCACTTCTGTGTAGGTTTCCCCAAAAAGTTCTTTTCTGGCGGCACTGCGTGATTTCCTTTCACCAGCCATCATTACTAATCAGCAGTCACTAAGCAGTGTTCTCGAGCATATCATTTATCATCCCAACATAGTTTTCATCTCTGTGATTTCCTAAGAAATTATGGACAACCAATTTGAATGAAATCTAGGCAGCAAGTTCATTCTGACTGAGCATTTTCTCAAAATCAATATCCATCAGCACTTCCCAAATCTGTGGCCCAAGAAATATACTTGCTTTCAATTTAGCTTCACTGATTTTTGGAAACTTCTTAGAAAGATATCTGAAGCCATTGCCATCTTTGTTCATTCCTTTTACAAAATTCTTCATGAGTCCCAGTTTGATATGAAGAGGGGGTAGAAACACATTTTGAGGATTCACTAAAGGTTGATTTTTTATGTTCTGTTTTCCTGGGATGTAACTCTCTCTCAGTGGCCAGTTCTTTATGAAATGATTTTTATCGAGTGTCCCAGAGACATGAAAAGCAGCAATGTTTGGTAAACCCACTCTACAATCCTAGAAGTAGTGCAATCACTTTTAGATCACCGCAGATGTTCCACCTATGTTGATCATATTTGGCGGCTTTAAGGATAGTCTGCATGCTTTCATAGGTTTCTGTCATGTTCACAGTATGAACAAGAGCAATCGATGGCTTAGTATTCCCATTGTGGAAAAGTACAGCTTTCAGACTAACCTTGAAGAATCTATAAAAAGTCTCCATTCTTGAGGATGATGCTTAGTACCCAGTTCTTCCATTAGTGCATCAACATTGGCATAGAAACACAAACTATCTTGTATGCTGTAATGAAGAGCAAGACTTTGATGGCGACTTCGATAAATTGAAACTTTTGTGCCTGGAGCTAATAAATTCCACTGCTGTAAGCGAGAGCCAAGAAGTTCTCCATGTTGCTTTGATAGAGACAAGCCACGAATCAGATCACTTAGTTCTTCTTGTGTGATCAGATGGGGCGGTTTATTCCGAGGTGCCATAGAAGAACTAGATGAAGAGGATGACGATGAGTTATTATCTTCATCGCAGGATGACCCATCTCCTTCTGAATTTTCCGGTGGATGTGGCACTGGAATACCATCCCCATGGGGTACTGGTTTCATTGCAGATGCAATATCTGGATGACTAATATAGTGCTTAGTCTTGCTTGAATGTCCAGAAACATTTGTCATGCAAAAATAACAGTCATTTAGATGATCTTTAGGCTCACGCCATATCATCGGAACTACAAAGGGCATACTTGCTATCTTCTTATTCAGCCACTGTGCAAACTGTACAACACACATGTGGAACCCAGTATTTTTCTTGGTCACCAATCTTACACCCAAAGTAGTGGTAGTAAGCCACCTTCACTTTGTGTGTGATGGTCTTCCTTTGTGAAGCTGTAAAGTATTTTCCACAAATGTAGGAAAAACTGGGTGATTTTTGCATTTCCGGATTTTACTTGAAATTGAGGCAGCCACCATTTTTAATGATCTGTGGAGAATAGAAAAGAATTTATGTTCACAAAACTAGAAATTTAAAGTGCAACAAACACAGTTCTGCGAAATATAGAACACCGGATTTAATTTTAATTGTGCACAAAGCTACGCGAAGTGTCGAACTAAATGACTGAGAGGCTACAGAGAGCATTGAGAGAGAGAGGGACGTCTGACTCTGCCCCCTTCATATGACTCCACCCCTTCATATTCAGACAAGAGACTACTCGAATGTGCTAAGAAATTGAGCATATGAGGGATTTGTTATTTCTGGGCGAATTTAGTGAGTGTGGGAATGAAGCAAGGCTGATGCATTTCATTACACTGAGCTGATTACATGATATTGTACACAGTGCTGTCAAATAATTGATATACGTCAGTAACTTAAAATCTAAAGGTGATAGAAAAATTCTGACTACATTTTCTAAATCAGCGCCATTAAATTACCCTAAATCACCTCAGTTTGTTTCAGTAGCAAATTTAATGTTGTCCTGTGTTATTATTCATTACTGTTACTCGCTTCAGTGAATAGTTATTACGTTTTCTTCAACTTCATTCTTTTGATCCCGGTTATTTGAATATGAAATGGTTTATCATAAAACTTAAATTTTGTTAGTTGTTAAGAAATAATTTCTTAAAGTAAATTATAATTTTATTGTTGATATAATTTTTGAAATATTGTTCACACACACACAATATATATATATATATATATATATATATGTGTGTGTGTGTGTGTGTGTCTTCTCATAGGTTGAACAAAGGAGGGTTCATATTGTTAGTATAAAACAAATGGATGCGATATTTTTCAATATTCGAAGCATTTATTGTTTTTATCACGTCAGTCGAGTAAAGTGTTAATGACTTAACAAATTTTAGATTGGAGTCACATAAAAGTACATAAAATAATTTAAAAATATCCTTTTTATGTTCTCGTATAGTTTTTAATATATATATAGGAAGATTTTATATTAATTCTTAAGATCAATGACCCAATTTGAGGCCCTTTTTGACCAAATTAAATTAAAATTTTCAATCTGGCATGTAAATATAATCTTTCACAGATTCACGAATGATTTCACAAATTCACTAATCATTTCAGAACTTCACTAATAATTTCACAACTTTATTAATCATTTCACAACTTCAATAATCATTTCACAACTTCACTAATTATTTCACAACTTCGCGTCTTCTCTAAGAGAAGAAATTTCTTTAAAATTCTAAACCTAAAATTAATGTATAAATGCCAAATAACCACTTTTAAAATAATTTTGATTAGTTCAAAAAGGACCCATCCCTTGTTAAGAGAATGCCAATCACTAAATCCTGCTTAAATTCAGTGAAATTAGGGATTCATCGAAAGAGAGTCCCACCTCGAAGTCAGTCAAATTTATTTCAGTTTGCCCAAGTTTTAGACTTAGATACAACTTTTGGGGGATCTTGCAAATATTTGATATCTGAAAATATTCCTCCGCAATTGTGAACAATTTGTGAATGATTACACTGGGCACAAAAAAACAATTCTTCTGCTACTGGAGAAAATACACCTTTTTCGGGGTAATTTGACAGTGGTAATTCCAAAGCAGCTTTAGAACTGGTAATTCGAAGGCCCTATACAAAACGGTTAGAGAGCTGACGAGAGAGTGAACCCACCAATCAGTAGCAGTAAGAAATGCGGATGGTGAAAAGTTTCAAACGAGGAGGGGGTGAGAGAAGTGTGGAAGAGCCACTACCAGAGGCTTTACAGAGGATCAGGGGAGGAGTTCAGTCTTCTGAACTTCCCGGAGCTGCAGAGACAACACAGAGCGGATAGATACACCAGAAGTGTTGCAAGCGGAGTGAGAAGCAGCATACAACAGATGGCGAGGGATAAAGTTCCCGGGGCAGATGGAGTGGTGCAGGTGCTGTTAGACGCGGGTGGAGGCGGGACGGTGGAGTGGCTCACAAAGCTGTTCCAGAGGGGACTAACTGAGGGAGTCTTCCCTCAGGAGTGGGGTCGGGCGGTTATTGTGCCGATCCACAAGAACGGATACGTGACTGTTTGCGGTAATTACTGACCCATAAGTTTGCTCCCGCATGTGTACAAAGCTTTAGCCAGGATTATCCAACGGAGATTTAGCAATAGAGAAGAGGAAATACTAACAGAAGAACAGGCCGGCTTTAGAGCTGCCAGAGGAACGATCGACCAGATCTTCGCCTTTAGCCAGATCGTGGAAAAGAGGTGGGAGTTAGGAAGGGACGTCTTCTGTGCATTTGTGGATTTCAAACAAGCGTTGATTCGGTTTGGAGAGAGGTGATGTTGGCAGTTGCGGGCTTACGGTTTCGAGGATGATTTGATATGTTTGATCAGTAGACTGTATGAGTCAACTAGCGCGGTGGTAAGCAAGGAACCAACGGTCACAGAAAGTTTCCACACGAAATGTGGAGTGATGCAGGGATGACCGCTCTCCCCTCATCTGTTCAATCTGTATCTGGAGATGATGAGGGAGCCCCTGGACGGTTTCTGAGGATGGTATATTGGTAGGTGGAGAGCGTATCACCTATCTGAGATACGCCGACGACATTGTGTTAATGGCAGATTCCGTCAATCAACTACAGGGAATGGTGAGAAGATTGGAGAGAGTATGTGCAAAGTATAAACTTGTCATCAATGCAAATAAAACAAAGGTAATGAAGATAGGCAGGAGAAGGGAAGATATTCGTATAGAGCTGGCCACAGGAGAGATTGAGCAGTTGACTTGCTTTAAATATCTGAATGTATATTATACCGAGGATGCCGGCTCGTATAATATGATAAGAAATAGAATCGGACTGGGACATGTTGCATTCAGGAAACTGACAAAAGTATGGAGGGACCAATCCATCTTGCGCAAATTGAAGCTTCGACTCATGAATAGCGTAGTAATACCTACTGTATTATATGGAGCGGAGTGTTGGGTGATGAAACGGAAAGAAGAACGTAAATTGCTGGCATTTGAAATGTACTGCCTTAGGAGGATACTAAATGTAAGGTGGGAACAGAGGATAAGTAATGAAAGAGTGCGGGAGATGGCCGAGCTGGATCAGAACATCGTGGAGAGAGTGAATGACATACAGAGGAGATGGTATGGTCATGTCGAAAGAATGGATGCTGGAAGATGGCCGAGGACCGTACTATACGGACGAATGCACGGTAACAGACCAAGGGGAAGACCTAGAACAACATGTTGGCGAAGCTTGAGGAACTCGAATGCACGACTCCCAGTGAGAGAGATGACGAATTTGGCTGCGTGGCGGAAATACCGGTGCACCGTTATGAAGGACCCCACCTGACAAAGGTCAGAAGGGACTTAAGTCAAGTAAGTCAATTCCAAAAAATCTAGTTAGAATTACTGATCACCTCTAGTTTTTTTAGTTATGATAAGGTCATTCAAAATATTTTTATACATAGTAGAAAAAAAAATTTTCCTGTAAAAACTTTACTTGTGCTTTGAAAATTGCACTGGAGAATGTTTAACACGTTAAAACACTAACTATTACAAATAGGCTATGGAAGGAATAAATGGCCCAGCCAGGACCCACCCCTTTCCCACTTGGTCCACTTGGTCGTACCAAGCTCCTGATTACCATTTATTTCATCCATCTCCTAATTCTTTATTGATAAACATACGACATACTACTATTAGGGATGGGGGAATAATTACTTTTTTTGGAAATTGCCAACAAGACGAGTGGTTTCTATGGCCATTTTCGCTGCTGAATACGAATCTGGCTGGTTCTTGAACCTAAATGAAGTTTTGACCTGGTTGAGTGGCGGGCAAAAAAATAGTTTTCTCTTTTTTATTCAAGTATGAAGCATCTTCCAAGTATTGCATTATTGATCTGCGGATCGGAAATACATACATCAAGTCTGAATACTGGTGATGGACTTGTAACTCTTCGTCTTCACTCTCCATCACACCCTCATAATATTTCTCATTATCATCTGCCTTCAGCTTCCAATCTTGCTCAAAAACCATGTTAGCTACTCTTATATCACTCTCGAAGCTGTTCAGGACTATACACTGCATCAAGCTTCGTCCAGACTTTTTTTGCCAGTTTTGATTTTCACTGTCGGAAATGCAGCTTGTTGTTCTTTACTCTTCTCCTTGCTTAGGTCTTCTTCCGATGAGCGAAGTTTACGATCAGCAGAAGGAACTGTCTTTGCCATTGTTGGTTTTTCAAACTCGGATCGTTTTCAGAATCGACTGAAGTTGCTAACATTTCAATAATTTTAATCCCTCTCGCTCCCTTTGCTCTGTCAAGTTGCTTTCTGTTGCTTTTTCGCTTTTTCTCCGCTGATCTTTCACGAGTTTCTTTCCTCTTTTTCTGTCTCACCCAATCTTTTGGTACTGCATTTGTACATATGGCCTTATACCCATCAAAGCAATTATCCCAATAAAAAGGCTTATCCTCATCATTTTGACCACAAATTCTTCTGCAAGTTCTGCTTCGTAAGCCTCATCTTCAGTCCTAATGTTGTAGGCATTCTTAGTGAGCTGATCATTAAAGCCGCTCGCTTTTTGGTACCATTCGACACGTTTAGGTTTTTGGTGACAGCGTTCATCCTTTCTCAGTTTGTTAAAATGTTCATAATCGTCTCTTATTTTTTTTGCCACTGTTTTTTCATGCATGGGATAGACATTTTTATTACTCCAATCTCGTCTTAGTTCTTTTGCAACTATCTTGCTGGCATCATCTCGAGTCATTGACTTTTTCTGTCCTTTTACTCCTTTTTTGCAAAGTGCAAGCTTCCTACCAATCACAACTGTCCCTGGTGGCAACTTTCCAGTCGGTTTAAATTCGTCCACTTCTGTGTAGGTTTCCCCAAAAAGTTCTTTTCTGGCGGCACTGCGTGATTTCCTTTCACCAGCCATCATTACTAATCAGCAGTCACTAAGCAGTGTTCTCGAGCATATCATTTATCATCCCAACATAGTTTTCATCTCTGTGATTTCCTAAGAAATTATGGACAACCAATTTGAATGAAATCTAGGCAGCAAGTTCATTCTGACTGAGCATTTTCTCAAAATCAATATCCATCAGCACTTCCCAAATCTGTGGCCCAAGAAATATACTTGCTTTCAATTTAGCTTCACTGATTTTTGGAAACTTCTTAGAAAGATATCTGAAGCCATTGCCATCTTTGTTCATTCCTTTTACAAAATTCTTCATGAGTCCCAGTTTGATATGAAGAGGGGGTAGAAACACATTTTGAGGATTCACTAAAGGTTGATTTTTTATGTTCTGTTTTCCTGGGATGTAACTCTCTCTCAGTGGCCAGTTCTTTATGAAATGATTTTTATCGAGTGTCCCAGAGACATGAAAAGCAGCAATGTTTGGTAAACCCACTCTACAATCCTAGAAGTAGTGCAATCACTTTTAGATCACCGCAGATGTTCCACCTATGTTGATCATATTTGGCGGCTTTAAGGATAGTCTGCATGCTTTCATAGGTTTCTGTCATGTTCACAGTATGAACAAGAGCAATCGATGGCTTAGTATTCCCATTGTGGAAAAGTACAGCTTTCAGACTAACCTTGAAGAATCTATAAAAAGTCTCCATTCTTGAGGATGATGCTTAGTACCCAGTTCTTCCATTAGTGCATCAACATTGGCATAGAAACACAAACTATCTTGTATGCTGTAATGAAGAGCAAGACTTTGATGGCGACTTCGATAAATTGAAACTTTGTGCCTGGAGCTAATAAATTCCACTGCTGTAAGCGAGAGCCAAGAAGTTCTCCATGTTGCTTTGATAGAGACAAGCCACGAATCAGATCACTTAGTTCTTCTTGTGTGATCAGATGGGGCGGTTTATTCCGAGGTGCCATAGAAGAACTAGATGAAGAGGATGACGATGAGTTATTATCTTCATCGCAGGATGACCCATCTCCTTCTGAATTTTCCGGTGGATGTGGCACTGGAATACCATCCCCATGGGGTACTGGTTTCATTGCAGATGCAATATCTGGATGACTAATATAGTGCTTAGTCTTGCTTGAATGTCCAGAAACATTTGTCATGCAAAAATAACAGTCATTTAGATGATCTTTAGGCTCACGCCATATCATCGGAACTACAAAGGGCATACTTGCTATCTTCTTATTCAGCCACTGTGCAAACTGTACAACACACATGTGGAACCCAGTATTTTTCTTGGTCACCAATCTTACACCCAAAGTAGTGGTAGTAAGCCACCTTCACTTTGTGTGTGATGGTCTTCCTTTGTGAAGCTGTAAAGTATTTTCCACAAATGTAGGAAAAACTGGGTGATTTTTGCATTTCCGGATTTTACTTGAAATTGAGGCAGCCACCATTTTTAATGATCTGTGGAGAATAGAAAAGAATTTATGTTCACAAAACTAGAAATTTAAAGTGCAACAAACACAGTTCTGCGAAATATAGAACACCGGATTTAATTTTAATTGTGCACAAAGCTACGCGAAGTGTCGAACTAAATGACTGAGAGGCTACAGAGAGCATTGAGAGAGAGAGGGACGTCTGACTCTGCCCCCTTCATATGACTCCACCCCTTCATATTCAGACAAGAGACTACTCGAATGTGCTAAGAAATTGAGCATATGAGGGATTTGTTATTTCTGGGCGAATTTAGTGAGTGTGGGAATGAAGCAAGGCTGATGCATTTCATTACACTGAGCTGATTACATGATATTGTACACAGTGCTGTCAAATAATTGATATACGTCAGTAACTTAAAATCTAAAGGTGATAGAAAAATTCTGACTACATTTTCTAAATCAGCGCCATTAAATTACCCTAAATCACCTCAGTTTGTTTCAGTAGCAAATTTAATGTTGTCCTGTGTTATTATTCATTACTGTTACTCGCTTCAGTGAATAGTTATTACGTTTTCTTCAACTTCATTCTTTTGATCCCGGTTATTTGAATATGAAATGGTTTATCATAAAACTTAAATTTTGTTAGTTGTTAAGAAATAATTTCTTAAAGTAAATTATAATTTTATTGTTGATATAATTTTTGAAATATTGTTCACACACACACATATATATATATATATATATATATATATATATATATATATATATATATATATATGTGTGTGTGTGTGTGTGTGTGTGTGTCTTCTCATAGGTTAACAAAGGAGGGTTCATATTGTTATAAAACAAATGGATGCGATATTTTCAATATTCGAAGCATTTATTGTTTTATCACGTCAGTCGAGTAAAGTGTTAATGACTTAACAAATTTTAGATTGGAGTCACATAAAAGTACATAAAATAATTTAAAATATCCTTTTTATGTTCTCGTATAGTTTTTAATATACTATAGGAAGATTTATATTAATTCTTAAGATCAATGACCCAATTTGAGGCCCTTTTTGACAAATTAAATTAAAATTTTCAATCTGGCATGTAAATATAATCTTTCACAGAATTCACGAATGATTTCACAAATTCACTAATCATTTCAGAACTTCACTAATAATTCACAACTTTATTAATCATTTCACAACTTCAATAATCATTTCACAACTTCACTAATTATTTCACAACTTTCGCGTCTTCTCTAAGAGAAGAAAATTTCTTTAAAATTCTAAACCTAAAATTAATGTGATAAATGCCAAATAACCTTTTAAAATAATTTTGATTAGTTCAAAAAGGACCCATCCCTTGTTAAGAGAATGCCAATCACTAAATCCTGCTAAATTCAGTGAAATTAGGGATTCATCGAAAGAGAGTCCCACCTCGAAGTCAGTCAAATTTATTTAGTTTGCCCAAGTTTTAGACTTAGATACAACTTTTGGGGGATCTTGCAAATATTTGATATCTGAAAATATTCCTCCGCAATTGTGAACAATTTGTGAATGATTACACTGGGCACAAAAAAACAATTCTTCTGCTACTGGAGAAAATACACCTTTTTCGGGGTAATTTGACAGTGGTAATTCCAAAGCAGCTTTAGAACTGGTAATTCGAAGGCCCTATACAAAACGGTTAGAGAGCTGACGAGAGAGTGAACCCACCAATCAGTAGCAGTAAGAAATGCGGATGGTGAAAGTTTCAAACGAGGAGGGGGTGAGAGAAGTGTGGAAGAGCCACTACCAGAGGCTTTACAGAGGATCAGGGGAGGAGTTCAGTCTTCTGAACTTCCCGGAGCTGCAGAGACAACACAGAGCGGATAGATACACCAGAAGTGTTGCAAGCGGAGGTGAGAATCAGCATACAACAGATGGCGAGGGATAAAGTTCCGGGGCAGATGGAGTGGTGCAGGTGCTGTTAGACGCGGGTGGAGGCGGGACGGTGGAGTGGCTCACAAAGCTGTTCCAGAGGGGACTAACTGAGGGAGTCTTCCTCAGGAGTGGGGTCGGGCGGTTATTGTGCCGATCCACAAGAACGGATACGTGACTGTTTGCGGTAATTACTGACCCATAAGTTTGCTCCCGCATGTGTACAAAGCTTTAGCCAGGATTATCCAACGGAGATTTAGCAATAGAGAAGAGGAAATACTAACAGAAGAACAGGCCGGCTTTAGAGCTGCCAGAGGAACGATCGACCAGATCTTCGCCTTTAGCCAGATCGTGGAAAAGAGGGGGAGTTAGGAAGGGACGTCTTCTGTGCATTTGTGGATTTCAAACAAGCGTTTGATTCGGTTTGGGAGATAGGTGATGTTGGCAGTTGCGGGCTTACGGTTTCGAGGATGATTTGATATGTTTGATCAGTAGACTGTATGAGTCAACTAGCGCGGTGGTAAGCAAGGAACCAACGGTCACAGAAAGTTTCCACACGAAATGTGGAGTGATGCAGGGATGACCGCTCTCCCCTCATCTGTTCAATCTGTATCTGGAATGAGTGATGAGGGAGCCCCTGGACGGTTCTGAGGATGGTATATTGGTAGGTGGAGAGCGTATCACCTATCTGAGATACGCCGACGACATTGTGTTAATGGCAGATTCCGTCAATCAACTACAGGGAATGGTGAGAAGATTGGAGAGAGTATGTGCAAAGTATAAACTTGTCATCAATGCAAATAAAACAAAGGTAATGAAGATAGGCAGGAGAAGGGAAGATATTCGTATAGAGCGTGGCCACAGGAGAGATTGAGCAGTTGACTTGCTTTAAATATCTGAATGTATATTATACCGAGGATGCGGCTCGTATAATATGATAAGAAATAGAATCGGACTGGGACATGTTGCATTCAGGAAACTGACAAAAGTATGGAGGGACCAATCCATCTTGCGCAAATTGAAGCTTCGACTCATGAATAGCGTAGTAATACCTACTGTATTATATGGAGCGGAGTGTTTGGTGATGAAACGGAAAGAAGAACGTAAATTGCTGGCATTTGAAATGTACTGCCTTAGGAGGATACTAAATGTAAGGTGGGAACAGAGGATAAGTAATGAAAGAGTGCGGAGATGGCCGAGCTGGATCAGAACATCGTGGAGAGAGTGAATGACATACAGAGGAGATGGTATGGTCATGTCGAAAGAATGGATGCTGGAAGATGGCCGAGGACCGTACTTACGGACGAATGCACGGTAACAGACCAAGGGGAAGACCTAGAACAACATGTTGGCGAAGCTTGAGGAACTCGAATGCACGACTCCCAGTGAGAGAGATGACGAATTTGGGCTGCGTGGCGGAAATACCGGTGCACCGTTATGAAGGACCCCACCTGACAAAGGTCAGAAAGGGACTTAAGTCAAGTAAGTCAATTCCAAAAAATCTAGTTTAGAATTACTGATCACCTCTAGTTTTTTTAGTTATGATAAGGTCATTCAAAATATTTTTATACATAGTAGAAAAAAATAAATTTCCTGTAAAAAACTTTACTTGTGCTTTGAAAATTGCACTGGAGAATGTTTTAAACACGTTAAAACACTAACTATTACAAATAGGCTATGGAAGGAATAAATGGCCCAGCCAGGACCCACCCCTTTCCCACTGGTCCACTTGGTCGTACCAAGCTCCTGATTACCATTTATTTCATCCATCTCCTAATTCTTATTGATAAACATACGACATACTACTATAGGGATGGGGGATAATTTACTTTTTTTGGAAATTGCCAACAAGACGAGTGGTTTCTATGGCCATTTTCGCTGCTGAATACGAATCTGGCTGGTTCTTGAACCTAAAATGAAGTTTTGACCTGGTTGAGTGGCGGCAAAAAATAGTTTTCTCTTTTTTATTCAAGTATGAAGCATCTTCCAAGTATGCATTGATTGATCTGCGGATCGGAAATACATACATCAAGTCTGAATACTGGTGATGGACTTGTAACTCTTCGTCTTCACTCTCCATCACCCTCATAATATTTCTCATTATCATCTGCCTTCAGCTTCCAATCTTGCTCAAAAACCATGTTAGCTACTCTTATTATCACTCTCGAAAGCTGTTCAGGAGACGTTCTTGTCTTGGCATGACACTGGATATACACTGCATCAAGCTTTCGTCCAGACTTTTTTTGCCAGTTTTGATTTTCACTGTCGGAAATGCAGCTTGTTGTTCTTTACTCTTCTCCTTGCTTAGGTCTTCTCCGATGAGCGAAGTTTACGATCAGCAGAAGGAACTGTCTTTGCCATTGTTGGTTTTTCAAAACTCGGATCGTTTTCAGAATCGACTGAAGTTGCTAACATTTCAATAATTTTTAATCCCTCTCGCTCCTTTGCTCTGTCAAGTTGCTTTCTGTTGCTTTTCGCTTTTTCTCCGCTGATCTTTCACGAGTTTCTTTCCTCTTTTTCTGTCTCACCCAATCTTTTGGTACTGCATTTGTACATATGGCCTTATACCCATCAAAGCAATTATCCCAATAAAAAGCTTATCCTCATCATTTTGACCACAAATTCTTCTGCAAGTTCTGCTTCGTAAGCCTCATCTTCAGTCCTAATGTTGTAGGCATTCTTAGTGAGCTGATCATTAAAGCCGCTCGCTTTTTGGTACCATTCGACACGTTTAGGTTTTTGGTGACAGCGTTCATCCTTTCTCAGTTTGTTAAAATGTTCATAATCGTCTCTTATTTTTTTTGCCACTGTTTTTCATGCATGGGATAGACATTTTTATTACTCCAATCTCGTCTAGTTCTTTTGCAACTATCTTGCTGGCATCATCTCGAGTCATTGACTTTTTCTGTCCTTTTACTCCTTTTTTGCAAAGTGCAAGCTTCCTACCAATCACAACTGTCCCTGGTGGCAACTTTCCAGTCGGTTTAAATTCGTCCACTTCTGTGTAGGTTTCCCCAAAAAAGTTCTTTCTGGCGGCACTGCGTGATTTCCTTTCACCAGCCATCATTACTAATCAGCAGTCACTAAGCAGTGTTCTCGAGCATATCATTTACATCCCAACATAGTTTTCATCTCTGTGATTTCCTAAGAAATTATGGACAACCAATTTGAATGAAATCTAGGCAGCAAGTCATTCTGACTGAGCATTTCTCAAATCAATATCCATCAGCACTTCCCAAATCTGTGGCCCAAGAAATATACTTGCTTTCAATTTAGCTTCACTGATTTTTGGAAACTTCTTAGAAAGATATCTGAAGCCATTGCCATCTGTTGTTCATCCTTTGTACAAAATTCTTCATGAGTCCCAGTTTGATATGAAGAGGGGGTAGAAACACATTTTGAGGATTCACTAAAGGTTGATTTTTTATGTTCTGTTTTCCTGGGATGTAACTCTCTCTCAGTGGCCAGTTCTTTATGAAATGATTTTTATCGAGTGTCCCAGAGACATGAAAACAGCAATGTTTGGTAACCCACTCTACAATCCTAGAAGTAGTGCAATCACTTTTAGATCACCGCAGATGTTCCACCTATGTTGATCATATTTGGCGGCTTTAAGGATAGTCTGCATGCTTTCATAGGTTTCTGTCATGTTCACAGTATGAACAAGAGCAATCGATGGCTTAGTATTCCCATTGTGGAAAAGTACAGCTTTCAGACTAACCTTGAAGAATCTATAAAAAGTCTCCATTCTTGAGGATGATGCTTAGTACCCAGTTCTTCCATTAGTGCATCAACATTGGCATAGAAACACAAAACTATCTTGTATGCTGTAATGAAGAGCAAGACTTTGATGGCGACTTCGATAAATTGAAACTTTTGTGCCTGGAGCTAATAAATTCCACTGCTGTAAGGCGAGAGCCAAGAAGTTCTCCATGTTGCTTTGATAGAGAAAGCCACGAATCAGATCACTTAGTTCTTCTTGTGTGATCAGATGGGGCGGTTTTATTCCGGTGCCATAGAAGAACTAGATGAAGATGATGACGATGAGATTATCTTCATCGCAGGATGACCCATCTCCTTCTGAATTTTCCGGTGGATGTGCACTGGAATACCATCCCATGGGGTACTGGTTTCATTGCAGATGCATATATCTGGACATGACTAATATAGTGCTTAGTCTTGCTTGAATGTCCAGAAACATTTTGTCATGCAAAAATAAATAACAGTCATTAGATGATATCTTTAGGCTCACGCCATATCATCGGAACTACAAAGGGCCATACTTGCTATCTTTTATTCAGCCACTGTGCAAACTGTACAACACACATGTGGAACCCAGTATTTTTCTGGTCACCAATCTACACCCAAAGTAGTGGTAGTAAAGCCACCTTCACTTTGTGTGTGATGGTCTCCTTTGTGAAGCTGTAAGTATTTTCACAAATGTAGGAAAAACTGGGTGATTTTTGCATTTCCGGATTTTACTTGAAATTGAGGCAGCACCATTTTAATGATCTGTGGAGAATAGAAAAGAATTTATGTTCACAAAACTAGAAATTTAAAGTGCAACAAACACAGTTCTGCGAAATATAGAACACCGGATTTAATTTTAATTGTGCACAAAGCTACGCGAAGTGTCGAACTAAATGACTGAGAGGCTACAGAGAGCATTGAGAGAGAGAGGGACGTCTGACTCTGCCCCCTTCATATGACTCCACCCCTTCATATTCAGACAAGAGACTACTCGAATGTGCTAAGAAATTGAGCATATGAGGGATTTGTTATTTCTGGGCGAATTTAGTGAGTGTGGGAATGAAGCAAGGCTGATGCATTTCATTACACTGAGCTGATTACATGATATTGTACACAGTGCTGTCAAATAATTGATATACGTCAGTAACTTAAAATCTAAAGGTGATAGAAAAATTCTGACTACATTTTCTAAATCAGCGCCATTAAATTACCCTAAATCACCTCAGTTTGTTTCAGTAGCAAATTTAATGTTGTCCTGTGTTATTATTCATTACTGTTACTCGCTTCAGTGAATAGTTATTACGTTTTCTTCAACTTCATTCTTTTGATCCCGGTTATTTGAATATGAAATGGTTTATCATAAAACTTAAATTTTGTTAGTTGTTAAGAAATAATTTCTTAAAGTAAATTATAATTTTATTGTTGATATAATTTTTGAAATATTGTTCACACACACACATATATATATATATATATATATATATATATATATATATATATATATATATATATATGTGTGTGTGTGTGTGTGTGTGTGTGTGTCTTCTCATAGGTTGAACAAAGGAGGGTTCATATTGTTAGTATAAAACAAATGGATGCGATATTTTTCAATATTCGAAGCATTTATTGTTTTTATCACGTCAGTCGAGTAAAGTGTTAATGACTTAACAAATTTTAGATTGGAGTCACATAAAAGTACATAAAATAATTTAAAATATCCTTTTTATGTTCTCGTATAGTTTTTAATATACTATATAGGAAGATTTTATATTAATTCTTAAGATCAATGACCCAATTTGAGGCCCTTTTTGACCAAATTAAATTAAAATTTTCAATCTGGCATGTAAATATAATCTTTCACAGATTCACGAATGATTTCACAAATTCACTAATCATTTCAGAACTTCACTAATAATTTCACAACTTTATTAATCATTTCACAACTTCAATAATCATTTCACAACTTCACTAATTATTTCACAACTTCGCGTCTTCTCTAAGAGAAGAAAATTTCTTTAAAATTCTAAACCTAAAATTAATGTATAAATGCCAAATAACCACTTTTAAAATAATTTTGATTAGTTCAAAAAGGACCCATCCCTTGTTAAGAGAATGCCAATCACTAAATCCTGCTTAAATTCAGTGAAATTAGGGATTCATCGAAAGAGAGTCCCACCTCGAAGTCAGTCAAATTTATTTCAGTTTGCCCAAGTTTTAGACTTAGATACAACTTTTGGGGGATCTTGCAAATATTTGATATCTGAAAATATTCCTCCGCAATTGTGAACAATTTGTGAATGATTACACTGGGCACAAAAAAACAATTCTTCTGCTACTGGAGAAAATACACCTTTTTCGGGGTAATTTGACAGTGGTAATTCCAAAGCAGCTTTAGAACTGGTAATTCGAAGGCCCTATACAAAACGGTTAGAGAGCTGACGAGAGAGTGAACCCACCAATCAGTAGCAGTAAGAAATGCGGATGGTGAAAAGTTTCAAACGAGGAGGGGGTGAGAGAAGTGTGGAAGAGCCACTACCAGAGGCTTTACAGAGGATCAGGGGAGGAGTTCAGTCTTCTGAACTTCCCGGAGCTGCAGAGACAACACAGAGCGGATAGATACACCAGAAGTGTTGCAAGCGGAGGTGAGAAGCAGCATACAACAGATGGCGAGGGATAAAGTTCCCGGGGCAGATGGAGTGGTGCAGGTGCTGTTAGACGCGGGTGGAGGCGGGACGGTGGAGTGGCTCACAAAGCTGTTCCAGAGGGGACTAACTGAGGGAGTCTTCCCTCAGGAGTGGGGTCGGGCGGTTATTGTGCCGATCCACAAGAACGGATACGTGACTGTTTGCGGTAATTACTGACCCATAAGTTTGCTCCCGCATGTGTACAAAGCTTTAGCCAGGATTATCCAACGGAGATTTAGCAATAGAGAAGAGGAAATACTAACAGAAGAACAGGCCGGCTTTAGAGCTGCCAGAGGAACGATCGACCAGATCTTCGCCTTTAGCCAGATCGTGGAAAAGAGGTGGGAGTTAGGAAGGGACGTCTTCTGTGCATTTGTGGATTTCAAACAAGCGTTTGATTCGGTTTGGAGAGAGGTGATGTTGGCAGTTGCGGGCTTACGGTTTCGAGGATGATTTGATATGTTTGATCAGTAGACTGTATGAGTCAACTAGCGCGGTGGTAAGCAAGGAACCAACGGTCACAGAAAGTTTCCACACGAAATGTGGAGTGATGCAGGGATGACCGCTCTCCCCTCATCTGTTCAATCTGTATCTGGAATGAGTGATGAGGGAGCCCCTGGACGGTTCTGAGGATGGTATATTGGTAGGTGGAGAGCGTATCACCTATCTGAGATACGCCGACGACATTGTGTTAATGGCAGATTCCGTCAATCAACTACAGGGAATGGTGAGAAGATTGGAGAGAGTATGTGCAAAGTATAAACTTGTCATCAATGCAAATAAAACAAAGGTAATGAAGATAGGCAGGAGAAGGGAAGATATTCGTATAGAGCTGGCCACAGGAGAGATTGAGCAGTTGACTTGCTTTAAATATCTGAATGTATATTATACCGAGGATGCCGGCTCGTATAATATGATAAGAAATAGAATCGGACTGGGACATGTTGCATTCAGGAAACTGACAAAAGTATGGAGGGACCAATCCATCTTGCGCAAATTGAAGCTTCGACTCATGAATAGCGTAGTAATACCTACTGTATTATATGGAGCGGAGTGTTGGGTGATGAAACGGAAAGAAGAACGTAAATTGCTGGCATTTGAAATGTACTGCCTTAGGAGGATACTAAATGTAAGGTGGGAACAGAGGATAAGTAATGAAAGAGTGCGGGAGATGGCCGAGCTGGATCAGAACATCGTGGAGAGAGTGAATGACATACAGAGGAGATGGTATGGTCATGTCGAAAGAATGGATGCTGGAAGATGGCCGAGGACCGTACTATACGGACGAATGCACGGTAACAGACCAAGGGGAAGACCTAGAACAACATGTTGGCGAAGCTTGAGGAACTCGAATGCACGACTCCCAGTGAGAGAGATGACGAATTTGGCTGCGTGGCGGAAATACCGGTGCACCGTTATGAAGGACCCCACCTGACAAAGGTCAGAAGGGACTTAAGTCAAGTAAGTCAATTCCAAAAAATCTAGTTTAGAATTACTGATCACCTCTAGTTTTTTTAGTTATGATAAGGTCATTCAAAATATTTTTATACTAGTAGAAAAAATAAATTTTCCTGTAAAAACTTTACTTGTGCTTTGAAAATTGCACTGGAGAATGTTTTAACACGTTAAAACACTAACTATTACAAATAGGCTATGGAAGGAATAAATGGCCCAGCCAGGACCCACCCCTTTCCCACTTGGTCCACTTGGTCGTACCAAGCTCCTGATTACCATTTATTTCATCCATCTCCTAATTCTTTATTGATAAACATACGACATACTACTATTAGGGATGGGGGAATAATTACTTTTTTTGGAAATTGCCAACAAGACGAGTGGTTTCTATGGCCATTTTCGCTGCTGAATACGAATCTGGCTGGTTCTTGAACCTAAAATGAAGTTTTGACCTGGTTGAGTGGCGGGCAAAAAAATAGTTTTCTCTTTTTTATTCAAGTATGAAGCATCTTCCAAGTATTGCATTATTGATCTGCGGATCGGAAATACATACATCAAGTCTGAATACTGGTGATGGACTTGTAACTCTTCGTCTTCACTCTCCATCACCCTCATAATATTTCTCATTATCATCTGCCTTCAGCTTCCAATCTTGCTCAAAAACCATGTTAGCTACTCTTATTATCACTCTCGAGGAGAGTCTTGCATGACACTGGACTATACACTGCATCAAGCTTTCGTCCAGACTTTTTTTGCCAGTTTTGATTTTCACTGTCGGAAATGCAGCTTGTTGTTCTTTACTCTTCTCCTTGCTTAGGTCTTCTTCCGATGAGCGAAGTTTACGATCAGCAGAAGGAACTGTCTTTGCCATTGTTGGTTTTTCAAAACTCGGATCGTTTTCAGAATCGACTGAAGTTGCTAACATTTCAATAATTTTTAATCCCTCTCGCTCCCTTTGCTCTGTCAAGTTGCTTTCTGTTGCTTTTCGCTTTTTCTCCGCTGATCTTTCACGAGTTTCTTTCCTCTTTTTCTGTCTCACCCAATCTTTTGGTACTGCATTTGTACATATGGCCTTATACCCATCAAAGCAATTATCCCAATAAAAAGGCTTATCCTCATCATTTTGACCACAAATTCTTCTGCAAGTTCTGCTTCGTAAGCCTCATCTTCAGTCCTAATGTTGTAGGCATTCTTAGTGAGCTGATCATTAAAGCCGCTCGCTTTTTGGTACCATTCGACACGTTTAGGTTTTTGGTGACAGCGTTCATCCTTTCTCAGTTTGTTAAAATGTTCATAATCGTCTCTTATTTTTTTTGCCACTGTTTTTTCATGCATGGGATAGACATTTTTATTACTCCAATCTCGTCTTAGTTCTTTTGCAACTATCTTGCTGGCATCATCTCGAGTCATTGACTTTTTCTGTCCTTTTACTCCTTTTTTGCAAAGTGCAAGCTTCCTACCAATCACAACTGTCCCTGGTGGCAACTTTCCAGTTCGTTTAAATTCGTCCACTTCTGTGTAGGTTTCCCCAAAAAGTTCTTTTCTGGCGGCACTGCGTGATTTCCTTTCACCAGCCATCATTACTAATCAGCAGTCACTAAGCAGTGTTCTCGAGCATATCATTTATCATCCCAACATAGTTTTCATCTCTGTGATTTCCTAAGAAATTATGGACAACCAATTTGAATGAAATCTAGGCAGCAAGTTCATTCTGACTGAGCATTTTCTCAAAATCAATATCCATCAGCACTTCCCAAATCTGTGGCCCAAGAAATATACTTGCTTTCAATTTAGCTTCACTGATTTTTGGAAACTTCTTAGAAAGATATCTGAAGCCATTGCCATCTTTGTTCATTCCTTTTACAAAATTCTTCATGAGTCCCAGTTTGATATGAAGAGGGGGTAGAAACACATTTTGAGGATTCACTAAAGGTTGATTTTTTATGTTCTGTTTTCCTGGGATGTAACTCTCTCTCAGTGGCCAGTTCTTTATGAAATGATTTTTATCGAGTGTCCCAGAGACATGAAAAGCAGCAATGTTTGGTAAACCCACTCTACAATCCTAGAAGTAGTGCAATCACTTTTAGATCACCGCAGATGTTCCACCTATGTTGATCATATTTGGCGGCTTTAAGGATAGTCTGCATGCTTTCATAGGTTTCTGTCATGTTCACAGTATGAACAAGAGCAATCGATGGCTTAGTATTCCCATTGTGGAAAAGTACAGCTTTCAGACTAACCTTGAAGAATCTATAAAAAGTCTCCATTCTTGAGGATGATGCTTAGTACCCAGTTCTTCCATTAGTGCATCAACATTGGCATAGAAACACAAACTATCTTGTATGCTGTAATGAAGAGCAAGACTTTGATGGCGACTTCGATAAATTGAAACTTTTGTGCCTGGAGCTAATAAATTCCACTGCTGTAAGCGAGAGCCAAGAAGTTCTCCATGTTGCTTTGATAGAGACAAGCCACGAATCAGATCACTTAGTTCTTCTTGTGTGATCAGATGGGGCGGTTTATTCCGAGGTGCCATAGAAGAACTAGATGAAGAGGATGACGATGAGTTATTATCTTCATCGCAGGATGACCCATCTCCTTCTGAATTTTCCGGTGGATGTGGCACTGGAATACCATCCCCATGGGGTACTGGTTTCATTGCAGATGCAATATCTGGATGACTAATATAGTGCTTAGTCTTGCTTGAATGTCCAGAAACATTTGTCATGCAAAAATAACAGTCATTTAGATGATCTTTAGGCTCACGCCATATCATCGGAACTACAAAGGGCATACTTGCTATCTTCTTATTCAGCCACTGTGCAAACTGTACAACACACATGTGGAACCCAGTATTTTTCTTGGTCACCAATCTTACACCCAAAGTAGTGGTAGTAAGCCACCTTCACTTTGTGTGTGATGGTCTTCCTTTGTGAAGCTGTAAAGTATTTTCCACAAATGTAGGAAAAACTGGGTGATTTTTGCATTTCCGGATTTTACTTGAAATTGAGGCAGCCACCATTTTTAATGATCTGTGGAGAATAGAAAAGAATTTATGTTCACAAAACTAGAAATTTAAAGTGCAACAAACACAGTTCTGCGAAATATAGAACACCGGATTTAATTTTAATTGTGCACAAAGCTACGCGAAGTGTCGAACTAATGACTGAGAGGCTACAGAGAGCATTGAGAGAGAGAGGGACGTCTGACTCTGCCCCCTTCATATGACTCCACCCCTTCATATTCAGACAAGAGACTACTCGAATGTGCTAAGAAATTGAGCATATGAGGGATTTGTTATTTCTGGGCGAATTTAGTGAGTGTGGGAATGAAGCAAGGCTGATGCATTTCATTACACTGAGCTGATTACATGATATTGTACACAGTGCTGTCAAATAATTGATATACGTCAGTAACTTAAAATCTAAAGGTGATAGAAAAATTCTGACTACATTTTCTAAATCAGCGCCATTAAATTACCCTAAATCACCTCAGTTTGTTTCAGTAGCAAATTTAATGTTGTCCTGTGTTATTATTCATTACTGTTACTCGCTTCAGTGAATAGTTATTACGTTTTCTTCAACTTCATTCTTTTGATCCCGGTTATTTGAATATGAAATGGTTTATCAAAAACTTAAATTTTGTTAGTTGTTAAGAAATAATTTCTTAAAGTAATTATAATTTTATTGTTGATATAATTTTTGAAATATTGTTCACACACACACATATATATATATATATATATATATATATATATATATATATATATATATATGTGTGTGTGTGTGTATGTGTGTCTTCTCATAGGTTGAACAAAGGAGGGTTCATATTGTTAGTATAAAACAAATGGATGCGATATTTTTCAATATTCGAAGCATTTATTGTTTTTATCACGTCAGTCGAGTAAAGTGTTAATGACTTAACAAATTTTAGATTGGAGTCACATAAAAGTACATAAAATAATTTAAAATATCCTTTTTATGTTCTCGTATAGTTTTTAATATACTATATAGGAAGATTTTATATTAATTCTTAAGATCAATGACCCAATTTGAGGCCCTTTTTGACCAAATTAAATTAAAATTTCAATCTGGCATGTAAATATAATCTTTCACAGATTCACGAATGATTTCACAAATTCACTAATCATTTCAGAACTTCACTAATAATTTCACAACTTTATTAATCATTTCACAACTTCAATAATCATTTCACAACTTCACTAATTATTTCACAACTTCGCGTCTTCTCTAAGAGAAGAAAATTTCTTTAAAATTCTAAACCTAAAATTAATGTATAAATGCCAAATAACCACTTTTAAAATAATTTTGATTAGTTCAAAAAGGACCCATCCCTTGTTAAGAGAATGCCAATCACTAAATCCTGCTTAAATTCAGTGAAATTAGGGATTCATCGAAAGAGAGTCCCACCTCGAAGTCAGTCAAATTTATTTCAGTTTGCCCAAGTTTTAGACTTAGATACAACTTTTGGGGGATCTTGCAAATATTTGATATCTGAAAATATTCCTCCGCAATTGTGAACAATTTGTGAATGATTACACTGGGCACAAAAAAACAATTCTTCTGCTACTGGAGAAAATACACCTTTTTCGGGGTAATTTGACAGTGGTAATTCCAAAGCAGCTTTAGAACTGGTAATTCGAAGGCCCTATACAAAACGGTTAGAGAGCTGACGAGAGAGTGAACCCACCAATCAGTAGCAGTAAGAAATGCGGATGGTGAAAAGTTTCAAACGAGGAGGGGGTGAGAGAAGTGTGGAAGAGCCACTACCAGAGGCTTTACAGAGGATCAGGGGAGGAGTTCAGTCTTCTGAACTTCCCGGAGCTGCAGAGACAACACAGAGCGGATAGATACACCAGAAGTGTTGCAAGCGAGGTGAGAAGCAGCATACAACAGATGGCGAGGGATAAAGTTCCCGGGGCAGATGGAGTGGTGCAGGTGCTGTTAGACGCGGGTGGAGGCGGGACGGTGGAGTGGCTCACAAAGCTGTTCCAGAGGGACTAACTGAGGGAGTCTTCCCTCAGGAGTGGGGTCGGGCGGTTATTGTGCCGATCCACAAGAACGGATACGTGACTGTTTGCGGTAATTACTGACCCATAAGTTTGCTCCCGCATGTGTACAAAGCTTTAGCCAGGATTATCCAACGGAGATTTAGCAATAGAGAAGAGGAAATACTAACAGAAGAACAGGCCGGCTTTAGAGCTGCCAGAGGAACGATCGACCAGATCTTCGCCTTTAGCCAGATCGTGGAAAAGAGGTGGGAGTTAGGAAGGGACGTCTTCTGTGCATTTGTGGATTTCAAACAAGCGTTTGATTCGGTTTGGAGAGAGGTGATGTTGGCAGTTGCGGGCTTACGGTTTCGAGGATGATTTGATATGTTTGATCAGTAGACTGTATGAGTCAACTAGCGCGGTGGTAAGCAAGGAACCAACGGTCACAGAAAGTTTCCACACGAAATGTGGAGTGATGCAGGGATGACCGCTCTCCCCTCATCTGTTCAATCTGTATCTGGAATGAGTGATGAGGGAGCCCCTGGACGGTTCTGAGGATGGTATATTGGTAGGTGGAGAGCGTATCACCTATCTGAGATACGCCGACGACATTGTGTTAATGGCAGATTCCGTCAATCAACTACAGGGAATGGTGAGAAGATTGGAGAGAGTATGTGCAAAGTATAAACTTGTCATCAATGCAAATAAAACAAAGGTAATGAAGATAGGCAGGAGAAGGGAAGATATTCGTATAGAGCTGGCCACAGGAGAGATTGAGCAGTTGACTTGCTTTAAATATCTGAATGTATATTATACCGAGGATGCCGGCTCGTATAATATGATAAGAAATAGAATCGGACTGGGACATGTTGCATTCAGGAAACTGACAAAAGTATGGAGGGACCAATCCATCTTGCGCAAATTGAAGCTTCGACTCATGAATAGCGTAGTAATACCTACTGTATTATATGGAGCGGAGTGTTGGGTGATGAAACGGAAAGAAGAACGTAAATTGCTGGCATTTGAAATGTACTGCCTTAGGAGGATACTAAATGTAAGGTGGGAACAGAGGATAAGTAATGAAAGAGTGCGGGAGATGGCCGAGCTGGATCAGAACATCGTGGAGAGAGTGAATGACATACAGAGGAGATGGTATGGTCATGTCGAAAGAATGGATGCTGGAAGATGGCCGAGGACCGTACTATACGGACGAATGCACGGTAACAGACCAAGGGGAAGACCTAGAACAACATGTTGGCGAAGCTTGAGGAACTCGAATGCACGACTCCCAGTGAGAGAGATGACGAATTTGGCTGCGTGGCGGAAATACCGGTGCACCGTTATGAAGGACCCCACCTGACAAAGGTCAGAAGGGACTTAAGTCAAGTAAGTCAATTCCAAAAAATCTAGTTTAGAATTACTGATCACCTCTAGTTTTTTTAGTTATGATAAGGTCATTCAAAATATTTTTATACATAGTAGAAAAAATAAATTTTCCTGTAAAAACTTTACTTGTGCTTTGAAAATTGCACTGGAGAATGTTTTAACACGTTAAAACACTAACTATTACAAATAGGCTATGGAAGGAATAAATGGCCCAGCCAGGACCCACCCCTTTCCCACTTGGTCCACTTGGTCGTACCAAGCTCCTGATTACCATTTATTTCATCCATCTCCTAATTCTTTATTGATAAACATACGACATACTACTATTAGGGATGGGGAATAATTACTTTTTTTGGAAATTGCCAACAAGACGAGTGGTTTCTATGGCCATTTTCGCTGCTGAATACGAATCTGGCTGGTTCTTGAACCTAAAATGAAGTTTTGACCTGGTTGAGTGGCGGGCAAAAAAATAGTTTTCTCTTTTTTATTCAAGTATGAAGCATCTTCCAAGTATTGCATTATTGATCTGCGGATCGGAAATACATACATCAAGTCTGAATACTGGTGATGGACTTGTAACTCTTCGTCTTCACTCTCCATCACCCTCATAATATTTCTCATTATCATCTGCCTTCAGCTTCCAATCTTGCTCAAAAACCATGTTAGCTACTCTTATTATCACTCTCGAAAGCTGTTCAGGAGACGTTCTTGTCTTGGCATGACACTGGACTATACACTGCATCAAGCTTTCGTCCAGACTTTTTTTGCCAGTTTTGATTTTCACTGTCGGAAATGCAGCTTGTTGTTCTTTACTCTTCTCCTTGCTTAGGTCTTCTTCCGATGAGCGAAGTTTACGATCAGCAGAAGGAACTGTCTTTGCCATTGTTGGTTTTTCAAAACTCGGATCGTTTTCAGAATCGACTGAAGTTGCTAACATTTCAATAATTTTTAATCCCTCTCGCTCCCTTTGCTCTGTCAAGTTGCTTTCTGTTGCTTTTCGCTTTTTCTCCGCTGATCTTTCACGAGTTTCTTTCCTCTTTTTCTGTCTCACCCAATCTTTTGGTACTGCATTTGTACATATGGCCTTATACCCATCAAAGCAATTATCCCAATAAAAAGGCTTATCCTCATCATTTTGACCACAAATTCTTCTGCAAGTTCTGCTTCGTAAGCCTCATCTTCAGTCCTAATGTTGTAGGCATTCTTAGTGAGCTGATCATTAAAGCCGCTCGCTTTTTGGTACCATTCGACACGTTTAGGTTTTTGGTGACAGCGTTCATCCTTTCTCAGTTTGTTAAAATGTTCATAATCGTCTCTTATTTTTTTTGCCACTGTTTTTTCATGCATGGGATAGACATTTTTATTACTCCAATCTCGTCTTAGTTCTTTTGCAACTATCTTGCTGGCATCATCTCGAGTCATTGACTTTTTCTGTCCTTTTACTCCTTTTTTGCAAAGTGCAAGCTTCCTACCAATCACAACTGTCCCTGGTGGCAACTTTCCAGTTCGTTTAAATTCGTCCACTTCTGTGTAGGTTTCCCCAAAAAGTTCTTTTCTGGCGGCACTGCGTGATTTCCTTTCACCAGCCATCATTACTAATCAGCAGTCACTAAGCAGTGTTCTCGAGCATATCATTTATCATCCCAACATAGTTTTCATCTCTGTGATTTCCTAAGAAATTATGGACAACCAATTTGAATGAAATCTAGGCAGCAAGTTCATTCTGACTGAGCATTTTCTCAAAATCAATATCCATCAGCACTTCCCAAATCTGTGGCCCAAGAAATATACTTGCTTTCAATTTAGCTTCACTGATTTTTGGAAACTTCTTAGAAAGATATCTGAAGCCATTGCCATCTTTGTTCATTCCTTTTACAAAATTCTTCATGAGTCCCAGTTTGATATGAAGAGGGGGTAGAAACACATTTGAGGATTCACTAAAGGTTGATTTTTTATGTTCTGTTTTCCTGGGATGTAACTCTCTCTCAGTGGCCAGTTCTTTATGAAATGATTTTATCGAGTGTCCCAGAGACATGAAAAGCAGCAATGTTTGGTAAACCCACTCTACAATCCTAGAAGTAGTGCAATCACTTTTAGATCACCGCAGATGTTCCACCTATGTTGATCATATTTGGCGGCTTTAAGGATAGTCTGCATGCTTTCATAGGTTTCTGTCATGTTCACAGTATGAACAAGAGCAATCGATGGCTTAGTATTCCCATTGTGGAAAAGTACAGCTTTCAGACTAACCTTGAAGAATCTATAAAAAGTCTCCATTCTTGAGGATGATGCTTAGTACCCAGTTCTTCCATTAGTGCATCAACATTGGCATAGAAACACAAACTATCTTGTATGCTGTAATGAAGAGCAAGACTTTGATGGCGACTTCGATAAATTGAAACTTTTGTGCCTGGAGCTAATAAATTCCACTGCTGTAAGCGAGAGCCAAGAAGTTCTCCATGTTGCTTTGATAGAGACAAGCCACGAATCAGATCACTTAGTTCTTCTTGTGTGATCAGATGGGGCGGTTTATTCCGAGGTGCCATAGAAGAACTAGATGAAGAGGATGACGATGAGTTATTATCTTCATCGCAGGATGACCCATCTCCTTCTGAATTTTCCGGTGGATGTGGCACTGGAATACCATCCCCATGGGGTACTGGTTTCATTGCAGATGCAATATCTGGATGACTAATATAGTGCTTAGTCTTGCTTGAATGTCCAGAAACATTTGTCATGCAAAAATAACAGTCATTTAGATGATCTTTAGGCTCACGCCATATCATCGGAACTACAAAGGGCATACTTGCTATCTTCTTATTCAGCCACTGTGCAAACTGTACAACACACATGTGGAACCCAGTATTTTTCTTGGTCACCAATCTTACACCCAAAGTAGTGGTAGTAAGCCACCTTCACTTTGTGTGTGATGGTCTTCCTTTGTGAAGCTGTAAAGTATTTTCCACAAATGTAGGAAAAACTGGGTGATTTTTGCATTTCCGGATTTTACTTGAAATTGAGGCAGCCACCATTTTTAATGATCTGTGGAGAATAGAAAAGAATTTATGTTCACAAAACTAGAAATTTAAAGTGCAACAAACACAGTTCTGCGAAATATAGAACACCGGATTTAATTTTAATTGTGCACAAAGCTACGCGAAGTGTCGAACTAAATGACTGAGAGGCTACAGAGAGCATTGAGAGAGAGAGGGACGTCTGACTCTGCCCCCTTCATATGACTCCACCCCTTCATATTCAGACAAGAGACTACTCGAATGTGCTAAGAAATTGAGCATATGAGGGATTTGTTATTTCTGGGCGAATTTAGTGAGTGTGGGAATGAAGCAAGGCTGATGCATTTCATTACACTGAGCTGATTACATGATATTGTACACAGTGCTGTCAAATAATTGATATACGTCAGTAACTTAAAATCTAAAGGTGATAGAAAAATTCTGACTACATTTTCTAAATCAGCGCCATTAAATTACCCTAAATCACCTCAGTTTGTTTCAGTAGCAAATTTAATGTTGTCCTGTGTATATTCATTACTGTTACTCGCTTCAGTGAATAGTTATTACGTTTTCTTCAACTTCATTCTTTTGATCCCGGTTATTTGAATATGAAATGGTTTATCATAAAACTTAAATTTTGTTAGTTGTTAAGAAATAATTTCTTAAAGTAAATTATAATTTTATTGTGATATAATTTTTGAAATATTGTTCACACACACACACATATATATATATATATATATAATATATATATATATATATTATATATATATGTGTGTGTGTGTGTGTGTGTGTGTCTTCTCATAGGTTGAACAAAGGAGGGTTCATATTGTTAGTATAAAACAAATGGATGCGATATTTTTCAATATTCGAAGCATTTATTGTTTTTATCACGTCAGTCGAGTAAAGTGTTAATGACTTAACAAATTTTAGATTGGAGTCACATAAAAGTACATAAAATAATTTAAAATATCCTTTTTATGTTCTCGTATAGTTTTTAATATACTATATAGGAAGATTTTATATTAATTCTTAAGATCAATGACCCAATTTGAGGCCCTTTTTGACCAAATTAAATTAAAATTTTCAATCTGGCATGTAAATATAATCTTTCACAGATTCACGAATGATTTCACAAATTCACTAATCATTTCAGAACTTCACTAATAATTTCACAACTTTATTAATCATTTCACAACTTCAATAATCATTTCACAACTTCACTAATTATTCACAACTTCGCGTCTTCTCTAAGAGAAGAAAATTTCTTTAAAATTCTAAACCTAAAATTAATGTATAAATGCCAAATAACCACTTTTAAAATAATTTTGATTAGTTCAAAAAGGACCCATCCCTTGTTAAGAGAATGCCAATCACTAAATCCTGCTTAAATTCAGTGAAATTAGGGATTCATCGAAAGAGAGTCCCACCTCGAAGTCAGTCAAATTTATTTCAGTTTGCCCAAGTTTTAGACTTAGATACAACTTTTGGGGGATCTTGCAAATATTTGATATCTGAAAATATTCCTCCGCAATTGTGAACAATTTGTGAATGATTACACTGGGCACAAAAAAACAATTCTTCTGCTACTGGAGAAAATACACCTTTTTCGGGGTAATTTGACAGTGGTAATTCCAAAGCAGCTTTAGAACTGGTAATTCGAAGGCCCTATACAAAACGGTTAGAGAGCTGACGAGAGAGTGAACCCACCAATCAGTAGCAGTAAGAAATGCGGATGGTGAAAAGTTTCAAACGAGGAGGGGTGAGAGAAGTGTGGAAGAGCCACTACCAGAGGCTTTACAGAGGATCAGGGGAGGAGTTCAGTCTTCTGAACTTCCCGGAGCTGCAGAGACAACACAGAGCGGATAGATACACCAGAAGTGTTGCAAGCGGAGTGAGAAGCAGCATACAACAGATGGCGAGGGATAAAGTTCCCGGGGCAGATGGAGTGGTGCAGGTGCTGTTAGACGCGGGTGGAGGCGGGACGGTGGAGTGGCTCACAAAGCTGTTCCAGAGGGGACTAACTGAGGGAGTCTTCCCTCAGGAGTGGGGTCGGGCGGTTATTGTGCCGATCCACAAGAACGGATACGTGACTGTTTGCGGTAATTACTGACCCATAAGTTTGCTCCCGCATGTGTACAAAGCTTTAGCCAGGATTATCCAACGGAGATTTAGCAATAGAGAAGAGGAAATACTAACAGAAGAACAGGCCGGCTTTAGAGCTGCCAGAGGAACGATCGACCAGATCTTCGCCTTTAGCCAGATCGTGGAAAAGAGGTGGGAGTTAGGAAGGGACGTCTTCTGTGCATTTGTGGATTTCAAACAAGCGTTTGATTCGGTTTGGAGAGAGGTGATGTTGGCAGTTGCGGGCTTACGGTTTCGAGGATGATTTGATATGTTTGATCAGTAGACTGTATGAGTCAACTAGCGCGGTGGTAAGCAAGGAACCAACGGTCACAGAAAGTTTCCACACGAAATGTGGAGTGATGCAGGGATGACCGCTCTCCCCTCATCTGTTCAATCTGTATCTGGAATGAGTGATGAGGGAGCCCCTGGACGGTTCTGAGGATGGTATATTGGTAGGTGGAGAGCGTATCACCTATCTGAGATACGCCGACGACATTGTGTTAATGGCAGATTCCGTCAATCAACTACAGGGAATGGTGAGAAGATTGGAGAGAGTATGTGCAAAGTATAAACTTGTCATCAATGCAAATAAAACAAAGGTAATGAAGATAGGCAGGAGAAGGGAAGATATTCGTATAGAGCTGGCCACAGGAGAGATTGAGCAGTTGACTTGCTTTAAATATCTGAATGTATATTATACCGAGGATGCCGGCTCGTATAATATGATAAGAAATAGAATCGGACTGGGACATGTTGCATTCAGGAAACTGACAAAAGTATGGAGGGACCAATCCATCTTGCGCAAATTGAAGCTTCGACTCATGAATAGCGTAGTAATACCTACTGTATTATATGGAGCGGAGTGTTGGGTGATGAAACGGAAAGAAGAACGTAAATTGCTGGCATTTGAAATGTACTGCCTTAGGAGGATACTAAATGTAAGGTGGGAACAGAGGATAAGTAATGAAAGAGTGCGGGAGATGGCCGAGCTGGATCAGAACATCGTGGAGAGAGTGAATGACATACAGAGGAGATGGTATGGTCATGTCGAAAGAATGGATGCTGGAAGATGGCCGAGGACCGTACTATACGGACGAATGCACGGTAACAGACCAAGGGGAAGACCTAGAACAACATGTTGGCGAAGCTTGAGGAACTCGAATGCACGACTCCCAGTGAGAGAGATGACGAATTTGGCTGCGTGGCGGAAATACCGGTGCACCGTTATGAAGGACCCCACCTGACAAAGGTCAGAAGGGACTTAAGTCAAGTAAGTCAATTCCAAAAAATCTAGTTTAGAATTACTGATCACCTCTAGTTTTTTAGTTATGATAAGGTCATTCAAAATATTTTTATACATAGTAGAAAAAATAAATTTTCCTGTAAAAACTTTACTTGTGCTTTGAAAATTGCACTGGAGAATGTTTTAACACGTTAAAACACTAACTATTACAAATAGGCTATGGAAGGAATAAATGGCCCAGCCAGGACCCACCCTTTCCCACTTGGTCCACTTGGTCGTACCAAGCTCCTGATTACCATTTATTTCATCCATCTCCTAATTCTTTATTGATAAACATACGACATACTACTTAGGGATGGGGGAATAATTACTTTTTTTGGAAATTGCCAACAAGACGAGTGGTTTCTATGGCCATTTTCGCTGCTGAATACGAATCTGGCTGGTTCTTGAACCTAAAATGAAGTTTTGACCTGGTTGAGTGGCGGGCAAAAAAATAGTTTTCTCTTTTTTATTCAAGTATGAAGCATCTTCCAAGTATTGCATTATTGATCTGCGGATCGGAAATACATACATCAAGTCTGAATACTGGTGATGGACTTGTAACTCTTCGTCTTCACTCTCCATCACCCTCATAATATTTCTCATTATCATCTGCCTTCAGCTTCCAATCTTGCTCAAAAACCATGTTAGCTACTCTTATTATCACTCTCGAAAGCTGTTCAGGACTATACACTGCATCAAGCTTTCGTCCAGACTTTTTTTGCCAGTTTTGATTTTCACTGTCGGAAATGCAGCTTGTTGTTCTTTACTCTTCTCCTTGCTTAGGTCTTCTTCCGATGAGCGAAGTTTACGATCAGCAGAAGGAACTGTCTTTGCCATTGTTGGTTTTTCAAAACTCGGATCGTTTTCAGAATCGACTGAAGTTGCTAACATTTCAATAATTTTTAATCCCTCTCGCTCCCTTTGCTCTGTCAAGTTGCTTTCTGTTGCTTTTCGCTTTTTCTCCGCTGATCTTTCACGAGTTTCTTTCCTCTTTTTCTGTCTCACCCAATCTTTTGGTACTGCATTTGTACATATGGCCTTATACCCATCAAAGCAATTATCCCAATAAAAAGGCTTATCCTCATCATTTTGACCACAAATTCTTCTGCAAGTTCTGCTTCGTAAGCCTCATCTTCAGTCCTAATGTTGTAGGCATTCTTAGTGAGCTGATCATTAAAGCCGCTCGCTTTTTGGTACCATTCGACACGTTTAGGTTTTTGGTGACAGCGTTCATCCTTTCTCAGTTTGTTAAAATGTTCATAATCGTCTCTTATTTTTTTTGCCACTGTTTTTTCATGCATGGGATAGACATTTTATTACTCCAATCTCGTCTTAGTTCTTTTGCAACTATCTTGCTGGCATCATCTCGAGTCATTGACTTTTTCTGTCCTTTTACTCCTTTTTTGCAAAGTGCAAGCTTCCTACCAATCACAACTGTCCTGGTGGCAACTTTCCAGTCGGTTTAAATTCGTCCACTTCTGTGTAGGTTTCCCCAAAAAGTTCTTTTCTGGCGGCACTGCGTGATTTCCTTCACCAGCCATCATTACTAATCAGCAGTCACTAAGCAGTGTTCTCGAGCATATCATTTATCATCCCAACATAGTTTCATCTCTGTGATTTCCTAAGAAATTATGGACAACCAATTTGAATGAAATCTAGGCAGCAAGTTCATTCTGACTGAGCATTTTCTCAAAATCAATATCCATCAGCATTCCCAAATCTGTGGCCCAAGAAATATACTTGCTTTCAATTTAGCTTCACTGATTTTTGGAAACTTCTTAGAAAGATATCTGAAGCCATTGCCATCTTTGTTCATTCCTTTTACAAAATTCTTCATGAGTCCCAGTTTGATATGAAGAGGGGGTAGAAACACATTTTGAGGATTCACTAAAGGTGATTTTTTATGTTCTGTTTTCCTGGGATGTAACTCTCTCTCAGTGGCCAGTTCTTTATGAAATGATTTTATCGAGTGTCCCAGAGACATGAAAGCAGCAATGTTTGGTAAACCCACTCTACAATCCTAGAAGTAGTGCAATCACTTTTAGATCACCGCAGATGTTCCACCTATGTTGATCATATTTGGCGGCTTTAAGGATAGTCTGCATGCTTTCATAGGTTTCTGTCATGTTCACAGTATGAACAAAGAGCAATCGATGGTTAGTATTCCCATTGTGGAAAAGTACAGCTTTCAGACTAACCTTGAAGAATCTATAAAAAGTCTCCATTTGAGGATGATGCTTAGTACCCAGTTCTTCCATTAGTGCATCAACATTGCATAGAAACACAAACTATTTGTATGCTGTAATGAAGAGCAAGACTTGATGGCGACTTCGATAATGAAACTTTGTGCCTGGAGCTAAAAATTCCACTGCTGTAAGCGAGAGCCAAGAAGTTCTCCATGTTGCTTTGATAGAGACAAGCCACGAATCAGATCACTAGTTCTTCTGTGTGATCAGAGGGGCGGTTTATTACGAGGTGCCATAGAAAACTAGATGAAGAGGATGACGATGAGTTATTATCTTCATCGCAGGATGACCCATTCCTTCTGAATTTCCGGGGATGTGGCACTGGAATACCATCCCCATGGGTACTGGTTTCATTGCAGATGCAATATCTGGATGACTAATATAGTGCTTAGTCTTGCTTGAATGTCCAGAAACATTTGTCATGCAAAAATAACAGTCATTTAGATGATTTAGGCTCACGCCATATCATCGGAACTACAAAGGGCATACTTGCTATCTTCTTATTCAGCCACTGTGCAAAACTGTACAACACACATGTGGAACCCAGTATTTTCTTGGTCACCAATCTTACACCCAAAGTAGTGGTAGTAAGCCACCTTCACTTTGTGTGTGATGGTTCCTTTGTGAAGCTGTAAAGTATTTTCCACAAATGTAGGAAAAACTGGGTGATTTTTGCATTCGGATTTTACTTGGAAATTGAGGCAGCAACCATTTTAATGATCTGTGGAGAATAGAAAAGAATTTATGTTCACAAAACTAGAAAATTTAAAGTGCAACAAACACAGTTCTGCGAAATATAGAACACCGGATTTTAATTTAATTGTGCACAAAGCTACGCGAAGTGTCGAACTAAATGACTGAGAGGCTACAGAGAGCATTGGAGAGAGAGGGAGTCTGACTCTGCCCCCTCATATGACTCCACCCCTTCATATTCAGACAAGAGACTACTCGAATGTGCTAAGAATTGAGCATATGAGGGATGTGTTATTTCTGGGCGAATTTAGTGAGTGTGGGAATGAAGCAAGGCTGATGCATTCATTACACTGAGCTGATTACATGATATTGTACACAGTGCTGTCAAATAATTGATATATACGTCAGTAACTTAAAATCTAAAGGTGATAGAAAAATTCTGACTAATTTTCTAAATCAGCGCCATAAATTACCCTAAACTCACCTCAGTTTGTTTCAGTAGCAAATTAATGTTGTCCTGTGTTATTATCATTACTGTTACTCGCTTCAGTGAATAGTTATACGTTTTCTTCAACTCATTCTTTGATCCGGTATTTGAATATGAATGGTTTATCAAAAATTAAATTTTGTTAGTTGTTAAGAAATAATTTCTTAAAGAAATTATAATTTATTGTGATATAATTTTGAAATATTGTCACACACACAATAATATATATAATATATATATATATATATATTATATATATATATATATATATGTGTGGTGTGTATGTGTGTCTTCTCATAGGTTGAACAAAGGAGGGTTCTATTGTTAGTATAAAAACAAATGGATGCGATTTTTCAATATTCGAAGCATATTGTTTTTATCAGTCAGTCGAGTAAAGTGTAATGACTTAACAAATTTTAGATTGGAGTCACATAAAAGTACATAAAATAATTGAAAATATCCTTTTATGTCTCGTATAGTTTTTAATATACTATATAGGAAGATTTTATATTAATTCTTAAGATCAATGACCCAATTTGAGGCCCTTTTTGACCAAATTAAATTAAAATTTTCAATCTGGCATGTAAATATAATCTTTCACAGATTCACGAATGATTTCACAAATTCACTAATCATTTCAGAACTTCACTAATAATTTCACAACTTTATTAATCATTTCACAACTTCAATAATCATTTCACAACTTCACTAATTATTTCACAACTTCGCGTCTTCTCTAAGAGAAGAAAATTTCTTTAAAATTCTAAACCTAAAATTAATGTATAAATGCCAAATAACCACTTTTAAAATAATTTTGATTAGTTCAAAAAGGACCCATCCCTTGTTAAGAGAATGCCAATCACTAAATCCTGCTTAAATTCAGTGAAATTAGGGATTCATCGAAAGAGAGTCCCACCTCGAAGTCAGTCAAATTTATTTCAGTTTGCCCAAGTTTTAGACTTAGATACAACTTTTGGGGGATCTTGCAAATATTTGATATCTGAAAATATTCCTCCGCAATTGTGAACAATTTGTGAATGATTACACTGGGCACAAAAAAACAATTCTTCTGCTACTGGAGAAAATACACCTTTTTCGGGGTAATTTGACAGTGGTAATTCCAAAGCAGCTTTAGAACTGGTAATTCGAAGGCCCTATACAAAACGGTTAGAGAGCTGACGAGAGAGTGAACCCACCAATCAGTAGCAGTAAGAAATGCGGATGGTGAAAAGTTTCAAACGAGGAGGGGGTGAGAGAAGTGTGGAAGAGCCACTACCAGAGGCTTTACAGAGGATCAGGGGAGGAGTTCAGTCTTCTGAACTTCCCGGAGCTGCAGAGACAACACAGAGCGGATAGATACACCAGAAGTGTTGCAAGCGGAGGTGAGAAGCAGCATACAACAGATGGCGAGGGATAAAGTTCCCGGGGCAGATGGAGTGGTGCAGGTGCTGTTAGACGCGGGTGGAGGCGGGACGGTGGAGTGGCTCACAAAGCTGTTCCAGAGGGGACTAACTGAGGGAGTCTTCCCTCAGGAGTGGGGTCGGGCGGTTATTGTGCCGATCCACAAGAACGGATACGTGACTGTTTGCGGTAATTACTGACCCATAAGTTTGCTCCCGCATGTGTACAAAGCTTTAGCCAGGATTATCCAACGGAGATTTAGCAATAGAGAAGAGGAAATACTAACAGAAGAACAGGCCGGCTTTAGAGCTGCCAGAGGAACGATCGACCAGATCTTCGCCTTTAGCCAGATCGTGGAAAAGAGGTGGGAGTTAGGAAGGGACGTCTTCTGTGCATTTGTGGATTTCAAACAAGCGTTTGATTCGGTTTGGAGAGAGGTGATGTTGGCAGTTGCGGGCTTACGGTTTCGAGGATGATTTGATATGTTTGATCAGTAGACTGTATGAGTCAACTAGCGCGGTGGTAAGCAAGGAACCAACGGTCACAGAAAGTTTCCACACGAAATGTGGAGTGATGCAGGGATGACCGCTCTCCCCTCATCTGTTCAATCTGTATCTGGAATGAGTGATGAGGGAGCCCCTGGACGGTTCTGAGGATGGTATATTGGTAGGTGGAGAGCGTATCACCTATCTGAGATACGCCGACGACATTGTGTTAATGGCAGATTCCGTCAATCAACTACAGGGAATGGTGAGAAGATTGGAGAGAGTATGTGCAAAGTATAAACTTGTCATCAATGCAAATAAAACAAAGGTAATGAAGATAGGCAGGAGAAGGGAAGATATTCGTATAGAGCTGGCCACAGGAGAGATTGAGCAGTTGACTTGCTTTAAATATCTGAATGTATATTATACCGAGGATGCCGGCTCGTATAATATGATAAGAAATAGAATCGGACTGGGACATGTTGCATTCAGGAAACTGACAAAAGTATGGAGGGACCAATCCATCTTGCGCAAATTGAAGCTTCGACTCATGAATAGCGTAGTAATACCTACTGTATTATATGGAGCGGAGTGTTGGGTGATGAAACGGAAAGAAGAACGTAAATTGCTGGCATTTGAAATGTACTGCCTTAGGAGGATACTAAATGTAAGGTGGGAACAGAGGATAAGTAATGAAAGAGTGCGGGAGATGGCCGAGCTGGATCAGAACATCGTGGAGAGAGTGAATGACATACAGAGGAGATGGTATGGTCATGTCGAAAGAATGGATGCTGGAAGATGGCCGAGGACCGTACTATACGGACGAATGCACGGTAACAGACCAAGGGGAAGACCTAGAACAACATGTTGGCGAAGCTTGAGGAACTCGAATGCACGACTCCCAGTGAGAGAGATGACGAATTTGGCTGCGTGGCGGAAATACCGGTGCACCGTTATGAAGGACCCCACCTGACAAAGGTCAGAAGGGACTTAAGTCAAGTAAGTCAATTCCAAAAAATCTAGTTTAGAATTACTGATCACCTCTAGTTTTTTTAGTTATGATAAGGTCATTCAAAATATTTTTATACATAGTAGAAAAAATAAATTTTCCTGTAAAAACTTTACTTGTGCTTTGAAAATTGCACTGGAGAATGTTTTAACACGTTAAAACACTAACTATTACAAATAGGCTATGGAAGGAATAAATGGCCCAGCCAGGACCCACCCCTTTCCCACTTGGTCCACTTGGTCGTACCAAGCTCCTGATTACCATTTATTTCATCCATCTCCTAATTCTTTATTGATAAACATACGACATACTACTATTAGGGATGGGGGAATAATTACTTTTTTTGGAAATTGCCAACAAGACGAGTGGTTTCTATGGCCATTTTCGCTGCTGAATACGAATCTGGCTGGTTCTTGAACCTAAAATGAAGTTTTGACCTGGTTGAGTGGCGGGCAAAAAAATAGTTTTCTCTTTTTTATTCAAGTATGAAGCATCTTCCAAGTATTGCATTATTGATCTGCGGATCGGAAATACATACATCAAGTCTGAATACTGGTGATGGACTTGTAACTCTTCGTCTTCACTCTCCATCACCCTCATAATATTTCTCATTATCATCTGCCTTCAGCTTCCAATCTTGCTCAAAAACCATGTTAGCTACTCTTATTATCACTCTCGAAAGCTGTTCAGGAGACGTTCTTGTCTTGGCATGACACTGGACTATACACTGCATCAAGCTTTCGTCCAGACTTTTTTTGCCAGTTTTGATTTTCACTGTCGGAAATGCAGCTTGTTGTTCTTTACTCTTCTCCTTGCTTAGGTCTTCTTCCGATGAGCGAAGTTTACGATCAGCAGAAGGAACTGTCTTTGCCATTGTTGGTTTTTCAAAACTCGGATCGTTTTCAGAATCGACTGAAGTTGCTAACATTTCAATAATTTTTAATCCCTCTCGCTCCCTTTGCTCTGTCAAGTTGCTTTCTGTTGCTTTTCGCTTTTTCTCCGCTGATCTTTCACGAGTTTCTTTCCTCTTTTTCTGTCTCACCCAATCTTTTGGTACTGCATTTGTACATATGGCCTTATACCCATCAAAGCAATTATCCCAATAAAAAGGCTTATCCTCATCATTTTGACCACAAATTCTTCTGCAAGTTCTGCTTCGTAAGCCTCATCTTCAGTCCTAATGTTGTAGGCATTCTTAGTGAGCTGATCATTAAAGCCGCTCGCTTTTTGGTACCATTCGACACGTTTAGGTTTTTGGTGACAGCGTTCATCCTTTCTCAGTTTGTTAAAATGTTCATAATCGTCTCTTATTTTTTTTGCCACTGTTTTTTCATGCATGGGATAGACATTTTTATTACTCCAATCTCGTCTTAGTTCTTTTGCAACTATCTTGCTGGCATCATCTCGAGTCATTGACTTTTTCTGTCCTTTTACTCCTTTTTTGCAAAGTGCAAGCTTCCTACCAATCACAACTGTCCCTGGTGGCAACTTTCCAGTCGTTTAAATTCGTCCACTTCTGTGTAGGTTTCCCCAAAAAGTTCTTTTCTGGCGGCACTGCGTGATTTCCTTTCACCAGCCATCATTACTAATCAGCAGTCACTAAGCAGTGTTCTCGAGCATATCATTTATCATCCCAACATAGTTTTCATCTCTGTGATTTCCTAAGAAATTATGGACAACCAATTTGAATGAAATCTAGGCAGCAAGTTCATTCTGACTGAGCATTTTCTCAAAATCAATATCCATCAGCACTTCCCAAATCTGTGGCCCAAGAAATATACTTGCTTTCAATTTAGCTTCACTGATTTTTGGAAACTTCTTAGAAAGATATCTGAAGCCATTGCCATCTTTGTTCATTCCTTTTACAAAATTCTTCATGAGTCCCAGTTTGATATGAAGAGGGGGTAGAAACACATTTGAGGATTCACTAAAGGTTGATTTTTTATGTTCTGTTTTCCTGGGATGTAACTCTCTCTCAGTGGCCAGTTCTTTATGAAATGATTTTTATCGAGTGTCCCAGAGACATGAAAAGCAGCAATGTTTGGTAAACCCACTCTACAATCCTAGAAGTAGTGCAATCACTTTTAGATCACCGCAGATGTTCCACCTATGTTGATCATATTTGGCGGCTTTAAGGATAGTCTGCATGCTTTCATAGGTTTCTGTCATGTTCACAGTATGAACAAGAGCAATCGATGGCTTAGTATTCCCATTGTGGAAAAGTACAGCTTTCAGACTAACCTTGAAGAATCTATAAAAAGTCTCCATTCTTGAGGATGATGCTTAGTACCCAGTTCTTCCATTAGTGCATCAACATTGGCATAGAAACACAAACTATCTTGTATGCTGTAATGAAGAGCAAGACTTTGATGGCGACTTCGATAAATTGAAACTTTTGTGCCTGGAGCTAATAAATTCCACTGCTGTAAGCGAGAGCCAAGAAGTTCTCCATGTTGCTTTGATAGAGACAAGCCACGAATCAGATCACTTAGTTCTTCTTGTGTGATCAGATGGGGCGGTTTATTCCGAGGTGCCATAGAAGAACTAGATGAAGAGGATGACGATGAGTTATTATCTTCATCGCAGGATGACCCATCTCCTTCTGAATTTTCCGGTGGATGTGGCACTGGAATACCATCCCCATGGGGTACTGGTTTCATTGCAGATGCAATATCTGGATGACTAATATAGTGCTTAGTCTTGCTTGAATGTCCAGAAACATTTGTCATGCAAAAATAACAGTCATTTAGATGATCTTTAGGCTCACGCCATATCATCGGAACTACAAAGGGCATACTTGCTATCTTCTTATTCAGCCACTGTGCAAACTGTACAACACACATGTGGAACCCAGTATTTTTCTTGGTCACCAATCTTACACCCAAAGTAGTGGTAGTAAGCCACCTTCACTTGTGTGTGATGGTCTTCCTTTGTGAAGCTGTAAAGTATTTTCCACAAATGTAGGAAAAACTGGGTGATTTTTGCATTTCCGGATTTTACTTGAAATTGAGGCAGCCACCATTTTTAATGATCTGTGGAGAATAGAAAAGAATTTATGTTCACAAAACTAGAAATTTAAAGTGCAACAAACACAGTTCTGCGAAATATAGAACACCGGATTTAATTTTAATTGTGCACAAAGCTACGCGAAGTGTCGAACTAAATGACTGAGAGGCTACAGAGAGCATTGAGAGAGAGAGGCGTCTGACTCTGCCCCCTTCATATGACTCCACCCCTTCATATTCAGACAAGAGACTACTCGAATGTGCTAAGAAATTGAGCATATGAGGGATTTGTTATTTCTGGGCGAATTTAGTGAGTGTGGGAATGAAGCAAGGCTGATGCATTTCATTACACTGAGCTGATTACATGATATTGTACACAGTGCTGTCAAATAATTGATATACGTCAGTAACTTAAAATCTAAAGGTGATAGAAAAATTCTGACTACATTTTCTAAATCAGCGCCATTAAATTACCCTAAATCACCTCAGTTTGTTTCAGTAGCAAATTTAATGTTGTCCTGTGTTATTATTCATTACTGTTACTCGCTTCAGTGAATAGTTATTACGTTTTCTTCAACTTCATTCTTTTGATCCCGGTTATTTGAATATGAAATGGTTTATCATAAAACTTAAATTTTGTTAGTTGTTAAGAAATAATTTCTTAAAGTAAATTATAATTTTATTGTTGATATAATTTTTGAAATATTGTTTAACTTTGTCGTTGCATTTGTTCGCTTTAGTAACAATTATAATTTATAATTTTTAATAATTATAATTTTTATATCTGTGGACCAAAATGGTTACACCCGTTTTCCTTTTAAAAGACACGGATGCATTTGGTATATATATATATATATATATATCAAAGCTATTGACTTCTCCTTAGGGAACCGGAGCTTACAGATGAAAAGAAGGATCAACACAACGGCAACATTTTCATTTATTTGTACATCAGACGTTTCGACAAATCTTTTGTCATCATCAGTGAGTTAAGTCTTAAAACCTTAAAACAAAATTGAAAAGTGAAAGTTACATCAATACAATATTAAGACCATTAAAATTAAAACCTTAAAGCAAAATGAAAATTGCATCAATACAAAATTAAAAACATTTAAATTTCATCACTATAAAACTAAAATTAAATTAAATTTCATCACTATAAAAACTAAAATTAAATTACCTCAATAGGTAAATACACAATGTTTACATCCACCTCCATACTTGGCAAAGTCTAAGAGAACACTAGGTGGTCAGAGGATTAGAAAGGTTATATCTGTGAAACACGGTTGGTTGTCAAAAGAGTCGTAATTTGTAGGATGAGCTATTATTATTAAGGGAGGGTTTGTTTCTATAGATGTACAAAGATTCTAAAATTCGGAGTTCTGTAAGGTTATTGGATCTAGTTAAAATTTCAAACTGAGTTTTGTGAAGGGGATGGTCGTTTTCATCACTGTGGTTTCTAATTGCGGATTGTGGAGGGCTACTGAGGGGACGGTTGGTACGGACTGACAAGCCCAAATGTTGAGAAAGGCGCACCTCCAGTTGGAGTTGAGTGCTGCCAATATACGCAGCCTTACAGCTGTCGCACGTGTATTTGTAAACAACATTGGGGCATACAGTTTTGGGGAATTCATCTTTGAACTTTAAAAAATTTGATAATTTAAGTGGGTTGACGAAGGCGAATCTAAAATTTATTTGGGGATAACTAGACTTGAGTAGTTTGGACAATTCACCTCGAATACGCAATGATAAATAACCATAAAAAGGTAATTTAATAGAAGTCAATAGCTTTGATATTAACCCAGAGATATGGCCGATCGACATTGAACTATTACAGACAATGTGAAAGAGTCTATTTGAAACTGAACAAGGCTATCTGTGATGAGAGGTTCCTGTCTAAGTGCAAAAGTTATAATATTGTGCCTAATTTCCTTAGATTTAAACTTTATAATAAACGCCTCCATAACTCCAAACTATATAAATCATGGCTACATAAATTATTAAATTTGGAGCTTCAATCGAAAACTAAAACAGTGAGTTTTCTCAAGCTGAAATATAAAAATTCTCTGTTTGGTCTAAAATCTAGGGTGTCTTATATTGATTATCATTGTTTAGTTACTAAATTTCAAACTTGCTGTGATAAAACTGTCAACAGACATAAAAGGATACATGCTGCCAAATTGGAAAAATTGGGAATCACTCAGTCGTTTTTTAATAATCCAGATAATTTTATTTGTAATTTCTCTAATAAAGTTTTAAGTATTAGAGAGAAAGAAATATTGTCGTTAGGCTTAAATTTTGATCTACCTCATTATAAACTAAATTTTTATAAATTTTTCTCTGGCTTTGAAAATCTTCTCATGAATATTAAGAATTGTGAGATCCGACCAAATTTCTCGTTTCATAACTTGGTAAAACAAGTGGAGAGCATCTCTTTTAAGAATTTTTATAATTTTAAACCCCATAAGGTGTTTTCTCCCTCTTTAATAAGCAAGATTTTAAAATTCTTAATAATTTGAAAAAGGATAACTCTGTCATCATTACAAAACCGGATAAGGGTAAAGGAGTAGTGCTGATTGATTCAACAGTTTACATAATAGAATGGAGACAATTTTGTCGGATACGTCTAAATTTAAAAGGGTAAAAGAGAATGTTCTGTCTAAATTACTAAAACTCGAAGATAAACTTAATAGGTGTTTGCGTAAATTAAAAAATAGTAATATTATTGCTGACAATACATACAATTTTTTATTTGCTTCTGGTTCTAATCCAGGAATTCTATATGGTTTACCTAAAGTCCACAAGCCAAATTTCCCACTAAGACCTATTCTTTCGGCATGTGGTACATTCAATTATAACTTAGCCAAATTCTTCGTTCCCTTGCTTTCAAAACTCACCTTTAATGATTATTCTATTAACAACTCGTTTGATTTTGCTAAAGAGATAAAAGAGATCAATCATGCCGATTCTCTTACTATGGCCAGTTTTGATGTCTCATCATTATTTACTAATGTCCCGTTAAAAGAAACATTAAATATCATACTAAATAAGTTATTCACTACTGATAATACTCTTGTTAATGGCCTCACTCAGACTCAATTTAAAAACCTTCTCGAAATAGTGTGTTTTGATAATCTTTTCTTATTTAATAGCAACCTTTACAGCCAAATTGATGGGGTAGCTATGGGTTCCCCGCTAAGCCCAACACTAGCAAATGCATTTCTTTGCCATTACGAAGAAATTTGGTTAAAAAATTGTCCTAGTAGTTTTAAACCCATATATTACAGAAGATACGTGGATGACACTTTCTTAATATTTAACCATCCTTCACACGTAAAACTTTTTCTTGATTATCTTAATAAACAACATAGTAATATTAAGTACACGTGTGAAAACGAAACAAATATAGTTTACCTTTCCTGGATGTTTTAGTTAAACGGGCCCATAATAAGTTCCATACTTCACTATTTCGGAAACAAACTTTTACTGGCTTGGGAACCAATTATTTAAGTTGTATGTTTTATAAATATAAGATTAGTGCTATAGTAACATTATTAACAAGAAGTTACCGTATTTGTTCGGATTACTTTTCGTTAAACGAAGAATTTAAATTTTTAAAACAGTACTTTATTAACAATTACTACCCTTCTCATCTATTCGATAACCAATTAAAGAAATTTTTAAAAACACTTTTGATACTAAACTCCCGTAACTACAGTACAAAAAGAAACCAGATATATTAAATTACCTTTTTATGGTTATTTATCATTGCGTATTCGAGGTGAATTGTCCAAACTACTCAAGTCTAGTTATCCCCAAATAAATTTTAGATTCGCCTTCGTCAACCCACTTAAATTATCAAATTTTTTAAAGTTCAAAGATGAATTCCCCAAAACTGTATGCCCCAATGTTGTTTACAAATACACGTGCGACAGCTGTAAGGCTGCGTATATTGGCAGCACTCAACTCCAACTGGAGGTGCGCCTTTCTCAACATTTGGGCTTGTCAGTCCGTACCAACCGTCCCCTCAGTAGCCCTCCACAATCCGCAATTAGAAACCACAGTGATGAAAACGACCATCCCCTTCACAAAACTCAGTTTGAAATTTTAACTAGATCCAATAACCTTACAGAACTCCGAATTTTAGAATCTTTGTACATCTATAGAAACAAACCCTCCCTTAATAATAATAGCTCATCCTACAAATTACGACTCTTTTGACAACCAACCGTGTTTCACAGATATAACCTTTCTAATCCTCTGACCACCTAGTGTTCTCTTAGACTTTGCCAAGTATGGAGGTGGATGTAAACATTGTGTATTTACCTATTGAGGTAATTTAATTTTAGTTTTTATAGTGATGAAATTTAATTTAATTTTAGTTTTATAGTGATGAAATTTAAATGTTTTTAATTTTGTATTGATGCAATTTCATTTTGCTTTAAGGTTTTAATTTTAATGGTCTTAATATTGTATTGATGTAACTTTCACTTTTCAATTTTGTTTTAAGGTTTTAAGACTTAACTCACTGATGATGACAAAAGATTTGTCGAAACGTCTGATGTACAAATAAATGAAAATGTTTGCCGTTGTGTTGATCCTTCTTTTCATATATATATATATATATATATATATATATATATATATATATATATATATATGTATATATATATATATATATTATATATATATATATTAAAAGGTTCATAGTGAGCAAACATCTTTAATGACAATAATTGAAATGAGAAATGGAGCTCTGCAAATACTTTTCACCTTCGTTAATAAAACTCATCGAAGGAATCAACCTTGGGCATATCATACCATACAAGAATCATTGTGTTTGAAGTGTCTGTGCCCCTTGGCGTGGTCTCTCTCTCTCTCTCTCTCTCTCTCTCTCTCTCTCTCTCTCTCTCTTTCACACACACACACACAGACACACATACACCACACATTCATACATATATATTCGTATATATATGCAATGCGCCTCGGTGGTGTAGTGGTTAGCATCGCTGACTACGAATCCACCGGACCCGGGATCGAGACCCAGTGATGGCAGGCGGCGCGCAGCAAACCAAGCTGTTCATCCTTCCACACAATAAAACATGGTTGTTAGATAGATGGGTGCCTTGGGTAGCCTAGTGGTTAAGACGCTTGGCTTCTGACCGGGAGGTTGTGAGATCAAGTCTGGGTGAGCACTTTATAATTTCTGCCCGGCCGTGGTGAGGCGTGGTTCGGATTCCACGTTAAACTGTAGGCCTAAGGTGGATTGACAAGCTTGACCTTTGTCAGAATGAAACATTCGGGCGCAAGGAAAACGAAGGTTAACCAAGGTATAATATATATATTATCCTTAAATTAATAAATTATTTTATACCTTTCCTTTCAACCTTTCGAATGTTCCGTGCGATGATTCCTCATTTCACGTAGAAAAATCTTTTGCACATTGACCACAACACAGTTGTGGACTTCAACAACTACTTAAGAGAGGTAAGTAACCTAACCAAACATAACATAACATAACTTAACCTAACCAAACCTAACGCAAGGCGTTGAATCTATGTGGAATAAGGCCAAACGAAGGAATAAGAGACAGTCAGGGACTCACCGGCAAATGATTGATACCGACTTATGCGAATTCATGTGGCGACAGAAAAATAACGGTCGAAATCTATTCACACAAATACTTAGTGACATAAGCCAATATTACTAAAGAATACAATAACTCTTGTATTAGTTTTCAGTTGTATTGTTATAGTTTTTGACCTAATACAAAATTACAATACCAAACATAACTTTTGAACCGCTCATTTCTCCCCCAAAAAAAAGATTTACACTTTTGAAATCAGCGTAAAAAATCTACATTAATTAATATCTTATTTTCAAAAAATTCGGAAACAGTCCAAATTTCGGAAAAGCTCCACACAATTAATTAAAACTAATTCATTAAAAGAGGTAGAAAGGTTCCCTTATTTAACCACTATACAGATATCAATTGTTTAATCTTTAAATATCATTTGTTTCGTTCACTATAATTTATCACTATTTCCGTTTAAATATAAAATAATTAAACAGAAACATGATTCACTATAAAATACAAAGTTTTCAAGTAAGTATAAATTTTAAAGAAATACCAAAAAAATTTTAATTCCAATGATTAATATTATTTTTTATATATATTATAATAATAATAATAATAATAATAGTTAATAATAATAATAATTATATCTAAACTATTTTCAATTTTATTTATAGATTTTTATGAAATAACGTTAATCCAAGTTCTACTTATCAAATTTTAGCACGCACATATTAGTTTTCGTTTTTGAAGAAAAGACAAACAAATTTCAACCTTATTGCGCTCCGGAAGAAGATTTAAGTTTGCACGCCTCTTTAGAGTTGTCACTAGCTCGTGAATGAAAAACTTATCACTACCCATCTTCCAACAACCCATGCGATAATGTAATGCCCAAATTGCATAGTCGCATAATAACCGTATAGGGTATAATATATCTTCAAGTGACTTCATATTAATATAAGGTCTTCGACCCAGCAAGTAGCCAACCGAATCATCAGTTTTCTTTCATTTACTCAAGTTATCTTTCTTTACTCAAGTTATCTTTCTTTACTCAAGTTATCTTTGCATTTTCTTAAAATTATCAGACATTCTTCATCATTAGTATGCTCGCATTTGGGGAGATAGACATGGATCAATTGGAAAATTTCCTCCTCACCGTCCTTCATGAGGTTTCTTTCATGGTCTTTCATGAGATATTTAAACAAAAAACAAAAAAATAGGGAGCAATTTTTCCTCGTCGCCTTCTTTCATGAGGTTTCGAAACAAACAAACATTCCCTGACGAGATGGTGAGTAGGAAAATAAAATTTCATGGCTCATTTTACGCAGCGTTCTTTCCAGCGCGTTCTGTCGTGTTCGCGGCCGCGTTAGTTTATCTTTCTAGCTGCATTCGTGCAGGGGTGGCAATATTCTCACATATCAGACTTCTGATGATATATATACATACACACACACACACACACACACACACACACATATGAGTGTGTATATATATATGTATAAAATGTTAATAGCCGTACCATCAATTTAAATACGGTGTCGAGTTCCGCAACGGTTTATTTATATATTTACTGATGCGTCCTACCACCATGTTTTATCCACGACAAATATGTAGATCGTGTATCGCAGAGAAATACACAAAAAAAGGGGAAAACATAGAGAACGATGAACGACAACACCCGTAAAAGATTAGTTGTTCTGACCGAAGCACACATCAAGGCTATAAACACATCGCTTAAACTAATCTAGGACTGCATCATCATTAGGTTTCCACTTCATCTATAGTTCATATTTTAAAAACTGTTTACATCATTAAATGACCTATGAACCATTTAGTGTTTGCAAAGTTAGTGTGTGTATATATATAAATAAATAAATAAATAAATTAAAATAATAAATAAATAAAATAAATTAAAATAAATTATTTATTATTTATTTTTTATTAATTTATTTAATTTATTAATTATTTTTTTATTTATTTATTAATTTATTATTTTATTTATTATTTATATATATATAAATATATATATATGTATATACTACCAGTCAAAAGTTTAAGTACACCCTGAAATATTCATAAATTTCAAATTTTGTTTAAATTTTTGTATTTATTAACTAAGTTATCATGGCACAAATTCATAAGTACAAACATGGGAACTTAAATAACAACAAATCAGGACAATTTACCTAAAGCAAAGTCTAAATCAAAATAGCCTCCTCTAGCAGCAATTACAGCAGAACAAATTCGAGGCATGCGCTCAACAAGAGAAAGAAAATAGTCTTGTGAAAGCTGCTGTCAGCACTCTTGTAAGAGTTCCTAGAGCTTCTGAGCACTGGATGGCTGCTTGGCTTTCACTCGTCGATCCAGTTCATCCCACACTAGCTCGATGGGGTTCAGATCCGGGGACTGTGCTGGCCATTCCATAACTGTGAGCTGACGTTGCCGTTCTCCAGATGCGATGGCATGGCGCTGTAAAATGCTGTGATAGCCACGTTGGTTCAGTATTCCAGTGACTTTGTGGAGATCTCCAACTTGCACCCCTGTAAAACATCCCCATACTATCACACTTTCTCCACCGTGCCTCACTGTTGGCACAACACACTGCTGTCATTCTTTCATCCGCTCTGCGCCGCACAAATACTCTGCGTTTGGATCCAAAAACTTCGAACTTTGATTCGTCAGTCCAGAGGAGAAATTTCCACTGCTCAACAGTCCATTTTAGTGTTTTTTAGCCCAGGCTAGCCTTTTCTTTTTGTTCTGGAGTCTCAGCATTGGTTTCTTTGCTGCAGTTCGTCCTTTTAATCCTGTCTCTCTTAGTCTTCTCTGAACAGTTGATGTTGAAACTGTTATACTTCTGGAGTTGTTCAGCTGGGTTTTGATTTCAGGTGCTGTGAGGCGTCTGTTGCGCAGACTGGTCACTCAGATATACTTGCCTCTGAATTTGTTGTGGTTCTTGGTCGCCATGACCTTTTCCTCTCCTTATTTTGACCAGTTTCTTCGTACCGTTTAATGGCACAAGCAACAGCATTCACAGAAACTTTTAATTTTTTGGCAATTTGCCTCAGTGATTGGCCCTCATTTCTCAAAGTTACAATCGACTGTCTCTTTTCTGTTGTTAACTGAGCTTTGGCACCCATTGTTGCTTTTTGAAACACAGAAATATACCTTAAACTACACAGTTACCTCCTCTGCAAGGATTTTATATGTAAAGACCTGCAGCGTATGTTAATAACTGAACAGATGCATTAACATACTCCTGAAGAAACACACTACCCCAGTAAAGACTTTTAAATTGTTTTTGGACCTCTGTGCAGAGCTAATGGCATTAATTTTAGGTTGCATGCTAGACGTAAATTAACACATTTTGAAGGCTATTTTGAAGAAGCTTCTGTGTTACAATATACTGCATAGGGCAGATGCACTGAAGTATACAATATGAAAGCCAAGTAAGCAAATTTATCTCTCGTATCTGTTAAGTTTACATTTGAAGTTTATGTCATGAGCTAAGCAGCAAAACATTGGAAATTAGTAGGTGTACTTAAACTTTTGACTGGTAATATATATATATTATATTGAAACAGACAAAGAACAGCCAAAGAAATTCTTTTCACCGCCATTCTCAAACATCTTGGAATCATCAAGAATCGAAGAACACACGTAGTTGTCAAGGACAGAGAAACTACAGGATGCTGGTAGTCGTGTCAGAAAGACCCGCGAAATTTGGCGCCCTAAGAGCTTATAAAAGCGAGAGTTCACTGAAACTCTCCCTCACTCACTTCGTATCTCAGCAGTCATCACTTCTCGTCTTGTTCGTCACGTCTCAGCAACCTTCGTCAGGAGCATCACACGTTAAGCCACCCTCTCTCCGGCCTTCGCCAGAGAGCGGCCTGCTGTTCCTTCAAGGCTCCGGTCTATCATCAAATAAGACCTTCTACAGACCGCCTACAGAAGCAATCCTTCGAAACCCGGCGCCTTTCGATTTCAGCCTGCTTCAGTCCCTCAAGCAACATCTCAACACTACACGCAGCGAATCAACACTTGAGGCGACATCTTTCTGACTCTAATTTAACTCATCCTTCACCTCAAGTCGACCGGCGCCCGTTCAACAAGCTTCAAGCTTTAAGCTCTCTCTGCCTCGTTCTTAAGAAATACTCGCTAAGCCTACAGAGCGTAACCGCAGGGGCGTGATTAGGCTATACCCAAAGTGCTTTCAATACCGTTCAAACTAACTTTCCCGTTAAGACTGCAGTAGGCCTATTTCTAGTGTTGTATCAAATACCGTAACTTTGTATCACCCTGTTATTGTGATCATCGCACAATTTACTTATAATGCATCCTACTGTTTACGTGTTCTTTTAGGCATTTCATTTTAGACATCCTAATCCATTCAGTGTACCAAAACGTACGTGCATAATTTCTGTTTTCATTAGGCTGCATCATTTATTCCATGTTCCATTTATACGTAACTCTAGCCTACCTAAATCAGTGTATTACGTAATCCATTCAGTGCACCAAACGCACGTGCATATTTTCTGTTATCAATAGGCTCCATATTTCATTCTGTGTTCCATTTTGCATACCATTAGCCTACCATAAATGAGTGTTTTACTTAACAATTAATCTGTATAACCATTTCCTTATTTGCTAATCCTCTGACATATTTAGCATACTATAAATGCCGTTATATTATTGTTAATCACCGTAAATATTTTCGTTGCCATTTTTAATCACTCTGAACAAATAACTGATTTATTTTCTTAATTAAACACAAAACAACAAGTGACTTTTATAACCTTATTTGCTTGGGTGTAATCTAAGCTGGTGACCTCGAAACATTTCGTATCATTTCATTCAGCAATTATAGTAGGCCTACTCCAACCGGTTAGTGCTAGACCTACTATATATATATATATATATATATATATATATATATATATATATATATAATGAATAAAGATTTTGATAATCTCGATGTCTAAAAACATTTTCACTACAGAAATGTATGGAGGACTCGGGGTATTGCTCTCAAATTAGCGGGTAAGCACCTTAATTCTAATGAAACTAAACATTAGTCATTCAGGCATATAGTTAATTTTGTGGGATAGAATGTTACTAACCTATTTCAAAGTAATTCAATCGGCTCCTTTAAAAGAGACCAGATGCTTACTTTGTCTTAAATCCCCGTTAGAAACATTTTATACCTCATAAAAGTATTGTCGAATTTTCACTCGGAACCAGACGTAATTACTCTTAAATTTTCGCTTTATCTTTAAAGTTCTCTATTTCCTTCCAGCTGCATTCTTCCACATCAACTGTATAAGAATGCATGGCTGGTTTAGATTTATACACAACGTACAAATAATGGCGTATGAGGGTGCATCACTAATCTGTTCTCCCTTTGTGCCTACACCTGAAGGTATTTTATAACGGTCCTCGCCCCACTTCTCAACCACCACGAAGATTCTGTTCATCTCCTCAACACTTAAATAAATAACATTCCCTTTATCAGAGTTTGATTGTCTACACTTCGTTTCAAGTACATAATTAATAGCGCCGGTATTACGCCTGAACACACACAGACTTCGACACGGCACATCGTATACAGCATTGAGGATACTGCTCAACGGAAGCTCCATTGTTTTCTATTGTGAGGAGTGCACGTCCATTCGGGTCAAGCTCTGAGGTGACTATGAGCAGCCGGTGCGCGGTTTGGCTCGGCGGGAGGTGAGGGGGAATGAGTCACACGGGCGCGTCATACCAAGCGTGTACGGGGTTGTTCCAATATGAAAGAATCATACGAATATTTGTAACTCATTATGCCGTGCAATCGTTTAGAGAATTTTCCAATACATGAAGTAATATCGGCTTTAATGTTTCATCACTCCCCGGAACGCGCACCATACATCTTCGTTCATTTTCTCCACACATTTTATTAACACTCCGGCGCTCTATTTGAGAGAAACATGTGTCCATATTTATCCATTTTGCTTAACAAGCGATACTCATCCCTAAACTCTATTAAAAACTCGCACAAGCCTTTAGCCACAACCTCACTGCGAACTTCATCATGATACATATGAACGTAATGGTAAAAATATTTTAGGTTGTCCATAATCACAAGATTTATATTCTCAGCCGCAGGGTATGCGTACTCGGTATGATGTAATATGACATTATACCGCTCATCCGCTCATAATACCACACCAATTGTAAAGATAACAACATCAGAAAAATATTAAATGATAAACTACAAAGTATCGATGTCGTCATACAGGAACTAATCGAGAAGCATACAGAAAAAGAAGAAGAAGACGCTATAAAAGCGATAAAGGCGAACTAAAAGTACTTCTATAATTTCGCAAAAAGAAAGTCGAAAAATCATGCGACTATCGGACCTTTAAAAAATAAGAACAGTGATTTATCTGATGATCTAACAGAAGTATCTGAAATATTAAAAGCTCAGTATGAATCATCTTTCAGTATCCCAAAAACTGACAAATTGATATGCGATAGAAACGCGTTCTTTGAAGAAGAACCACAAGGGGAAAGTGTAACGGATTTCGAGATTTACGACGGATGATATTACACAAGCTATAGGGAAACTAAAAACACTCAGCGGCAGGACCGGATAAATGGAATGCCACACTGATCAAAAACTGCAAGAATGCAATCGCTGAGCCCTTATACTGGATATGGAGACGATCATTAGACAAGGGAGAAATACCGGGCATCCTGAAGAGCGCGAACATAGTCCCAATATATAAAGGAGGAGATCGATCCGAGGCCAAAAACTATAGGCCAGTGTCGATTACATCTCATCTTACTAAAATATTTAAAAGAATAGTTAGACAGAAAATCTGACTTTTTGGAAACTCAGAAAAAATTCAATGATAACCAACACGGGTTTCGGTCAGGCAGATCATGCCTATCACAACTAATGGAACACTACAACAACATTATTGATTCACTTGAAAGTAATGAAAACTATGATGTACTATACACAAACTTTGCTAAAGCGTTTGACAAGTGTGACCACGGAATCATAATACATAAACTGAAATATATGGGAATAAAAGGAAAAGTAGGGAAATGGATATATAATTTCCTTAGTGAGCGGAGGCAAGTCGTTACAGTACAAGGAGTATCTTCATCAGAATCAGAGATCCTCAGCTCGGGACCACAAGGAACAGTATTAGCTCCACTACTCTTCATAATCATGCTAACTGACATAGATGAGGACGTTACCAGAAACAGCACAGTAACATCCTTTGCGGATGACACAAAGATCAGTAGAAAAATAAGAAACCCAGAAGACATAGGATCTCTACAAACTGACATAAACAAAATCTACAAGTGGACGGAAGACAACAATATGAAGTTTAACACCGAGAAATTTCAGCTCTTACGGTACGGAAAAAGAGAAGACCTAAAGTCCATGGAATATTATACCCCAAATGGACAGGAAATTCAGAGAAATTCCAGAGCAAAAGATTTAGGGGTTGTAATGACAGATGATGCGAAATTTGAGACACAAAATAAGATAGCAGTTAACAGAACAAAGAGAATAACGGGACAGATATTGAGAACCTTTAAATGAAGGGATATGAATGTAATGATTCCACTACTGAAAACCGTGAAAATACCCAAATTGGAATACTGCTCGGTTCTAACATCCCCATATAAAAAAGAAGACATTAGACAGCTGGAGGGGATCCAAAGTAGCTTCACAGCCAAGATCAATGGTGCAAAGGACTAAATTACTGGGAAAGGTTACGAGAACTAGACCTATATTCACTGGAAAGGAGAAGAGAGAGATACACCATTATTTACACTTGGAAAATAATGGAGAAACTAGTCCCTAATCTTACTCTGCATCCCATAACTCCCCAAACAACGGTGGAATGTAGAAGCGATAGACTGTGTCGTATTCCCAAATTGAAGGCGAGACAGGGAACATCCTTAACCCTGAAAGAAAATAGTTTTATAGTGAGAGGACCAAAACTGTTTAATCAGTTGCCCAAAGACCTAAGAAACACGAAGGGAGTTGCAGTGGAAATCTTCAAAAGAAGACTAGACGAATTGCTCAGAACAATCCCCGATGAGCCGGGACGTACCTGGCTATGTGAGGTGGAGAGCGCAAGAATCCAACTCACTACTTCACCAGGCCAACTCGAGAGGAGGGGCGACAAGCTTGACCTTCGCGAAGTGAGAAATCATCGCGCGGAACTTTTGTAAGGTTGTAAGGTGAGGTGTATATATCATCAGAAGTCTGATGTGTGAAAATGTTGCTTCCCCTGCACGAATGCAGCTAGAAAGATAAACTAACGAGGCCGCGAACACGACGGACCGAGCCAGAACGCTGCGTAAAATGAGCCATGAAATTTTTTTTCCTACTCAACATCTCGTCAGGGAATGTTTGTTTGTTTGTTTTGGAACCTCATGAAAGAAGGCGAGTAGGAAAAATTGCTTCCCCTTTTTTCTTTTTTTTTGTTTGTTTAAATATCTCTCATGAAAGATCATGAAAGAAACCTCATAAAGGTTGGTACGGGACCCTCATGAAGGACGGTGAGGAAGAAATTTTCAAATTGATCCATGTCTGTCTCCCTAAATGCGGGCATACTACTCTCGTCAACAGTAATGATAATTTATATATAAATTTCTTAATAACTGATATGCTGATATACCTCTAAAAGAGTAACACGCACACCTCTGTCATGACGTTCTCTGACTATTAAAGAATTTGTCAAAATTCGTTCTTGACACACATAACATCTTCCCACATGCCTTCCTTTAACGTTTATGAGAGAGGTTCCGAGATTCCAGAATTATATAGTTTCCTAGTGTGACAGTACGGCGTCTGAGCTTCCTTTATTTTTGCAACCTTTGCATTATTAAAATGAAGCTTAATTTCCCACACTTCTTTTACCCATCAGCGCCTTCAAGTTTCCCTGATCATCCCTCTGAAGTTGGATGTGTACACATTGGATCGACAAGACCATAACATCGACAGTCTAAAAAACTAACAGCCCACAATAACTTAACCTAACATAGCGTAATCTAACCTATGCTAACCTAACCTAATTTAACCCACAATATACTTGCCGATAGGTGTCATGTCAATCAGATGTCGTAATCCCGTTTCAGTTCATTACCAGGCACGAGGGCATCAGTCCTCGGATCCAATTGCCAATAAAGCGTGAATAGGATCATGTGACTCCATTTAGTGATTCCAAGAGAAAACACAAAAGGCTAGGCGTAAGATCACTCCGAGTCGTCAAATGAGAACATCAACCGTCCTTTCATTGGTACATCAAAACTATTTATTTCATTCACATAACAATTAAAGCTGTTGTTTGCGATAAATTCAACTACTACCTAAAGTTAACTGTCACTTTTTATACTTGCCACTTCATTGAAATCCATTTCAGGTTTTGTCAAGTGATTCTTGAGGCTTCGTTACAAGTGAGTAATTAAAACAGTTCAATCGTATAAACAGCTGAGGTAAATTTCATCACTGTTGCTGTCTAGAGCAGTGGTGCACAAACTTTTTTGATGTGAGGGCCAAGCGAACAAAATAACAAAATGTATTAGCCTACTTACTTTCCATCTAAGTCATAAATTGGGTCACTTTTATATTCTAACTTTTTCATTGAATTGAAAAGACCCGTGGGGCCACTGAAAAGACCCGTGGGGGACACATTTGGCCCGCGGGCCAGGGTTTGTGCATCACTGGTCTAGAGGCTCACCGTTTGCTTTCTCTAAAACTGTAGTCAGGCGCGTGACAGTATTTAACGCAGAGTGACCTGGAGTAACACCAAAACGTGTGTGTGTGTGTGTGTGTACAAGTTGACAAGACTATGTCGTCGAATCCTGGCAAAAAATTTTACCAAAAATTTAATCCTCATGTTTTGATTCTGTCATCAGAAACCAATTTTACATTCCATTTCCTGCTTTGTAATTAAATTATTTCGATCTATAATCAGAGATTCTTTATAAAGAAACATCATTTCTGTAAATTATTTATTGCTTCGCATGCAAACATAAAGAGCAAAAATCCTTTATTTTCAAAAATTCGATAGATTCCAGGCACTCATCCTTGATTATGTTCTTTCTTTCTGTGGCAGAACAGAGTCAGAGACCCCTAATTGGATAAACGTTTCTTCAATTATTCTTTTCTCAAGTTTTTAACTGTTGTCGTGAAGTACATACGCTTGTGTGTTAGGGGTAATATAATACTGCTTTTTGCTAATATATATATATATATATATATATTAATTGTATGGTAAGAATTGGACCATGAAGAAGTTTCGGTCTGACCCTCTAGAAATGTGACATTGCTTGTAAAAACGCTGATTATGAAGTTTCATGAGAAAATATTAATATTTAGAGGTCGCTCAAGGCCATTAAAATTTTGATGACGCGTCGTTACTTTTCCTAAACTGAAATGCGCTTCCTTTCTGTGCCTCACCCCAGTATCATTTCAGTCGCCTTAATGGTAGGTTGTTTGCATTAGTGTGTGTTATTTTAGTCTTAATAGTAGGTTATGTGTGTATTAGTGTTTTTTATTGCATAATAACTACAACACTTATTTTTTATTTTCAGATGTAAATTCATATAGCAAAATACATTTATCTAATGATGGAGACTCGAAAGAACTCTAAGGTTTACGTGATTAACAAGTGTGAGAATGATATTAGAGGTGGTAAATTGCCATCAAATCTTCAGGCTCTGTCCTTTTTCCTTCATTTACATATAAAAAAGAAGACGATAAGAGAGGCTTCGTCAATGACAATTGAAAAAATTGGAGTTTTGGAATCGTGCCCGAATTCTAACTCAACACAAACAGGACACAATCAGAAAACTGGAAAAACTCTTCTTACGATGGAACGCATTGAAGAAAAATGCATCCCGCAAGACAGAAAGAAGTACAGGCTAAGAATGAGAGAATGTTCAAGGACTATTTTCACGACCTCTTTGATATCGCTCATGCAAATGCCCTCGACATAATCAAAATGGAGGAAGATAAGCAGTTTCTCATTGCTCAGCGTGAAAAAGGCCGTCGTGGAACAATATCTTCTGTTGATATTGTGCTACATCAGAAGGAGGCAAAGAAGGAGAAACGTGTGTTGAGCGAACAAAGTCGAAAGCAAAAGGCAGAACAAAGGGCAGAACAAAGCAAGAATTCATTGTTAGATTCTGTTACACTAGAGAGCAGTAGTTTGTCTATGTTTGAGGAAGAGGAATCAGAACCTGAAGCTTTTCCTGGAACAAGTAGGCAGAAACCCCCTTTCAAGTGGGGATGAAAAGAAGTCATCACGCCTGGCCTCACAACAGTTCTAGATCGCTGTAAAGTATCTGATCGTGCTGCTACTATGATTATTGCGGAGACTGCGAAAAGTCTTAACCGTGCTATCCCTGATCTTGCTGTGAATCGAGAGGCCATCCGACGTGAACGAAAGAAGCAAAGGGAGGCAATCTCTATGACCATCATGAAAAACTTTAAGCGAATGTACCTCTTACTGTACACTGGGATGGTAAATTATTACCAGAAATTACTGGAAAGAAAAAAATGATCGTCTTCCTGTCATAGTAACAGGTCAGGGAGTACATCAGCTTCTTGGCGTTCCAAAGCTCATATTTGGAACTGGGAAAGCACAAGCTGCAGCTGTCATTGAAGCTCTCCGTAAGTGAGATATTGAAGAAAATGTCCAAGCTATGTCCTTCGATACAACTAGCTCCAATACTGGTCTAATGGCTGGGAATTGCGTTATTTTACAGCAGATGCTGAAACGTAACCTACTCCATCTGGCCTGCAGACATCACATCATCGAACGTTTGGCTGCTGCAGCTTTTAAAGAATGCATGGGCCCCCACATTAGCTACAGATGTCCAACTTTTTAAGAGATTCCAAGGAAAGTGGGACGACATTGATCCAAAGCGGTATGAAGACTCCACCACTGATGAAATTGCCACTTCTGCTGTCGCTGATGTAAAGGAAGGTCTCATTAGCTTCTCTAAATCTGCAATGACTACAAAAATCCCGCGAGATGACTATAAGGAGCTACTTGAACTGACATGTCTGTTTCTTGGTGCTGTCTCTAATCGTGGTGTAGTTTTTCATGCTCCCGGAGCGATGCATCAGGCACGATGGATGTCAAAGGCAATCTATTCCTTAATTAAAGATTTGGATGTTCAGATCACAATTAAGATAAACCGTGAGGAAAGAGGACTTCGCGACTTTTGCATTTTTATTGTATGCATCTATGTGAAAGCTTGGACCACGTGCCCTTGCGCCATTAGTACTCCCCAAAATGAACTTCATCTCCTACAGTCACTAATAAAGTATTCAAACATCCATCCACGCATTGCCATGGTAACTTCACAGAAGATGGCAGCTCATTTATGGTATTTGCCTGAAAAGCTGGTGGGTCTTGCTTTTTTCGATGACGATGTCCTCCCTGATATCAAAAATCGTATGGTCATATCTATGACTAGTGTTGATGGACAAGAGAACCCTTCAAAGCGTGTGGTTGTTGGCCTGGATACTGTGAAAGAAAAAAGCTTGGAAAACTTTGTAACAAAAAACACAAAATCATTATTCACGAAGCTCAACTTCCCAGATGAATTCTTGGAGAAAACTGCTGAGCAATGGGAAGAGGATACTCATTACCAGACTGCGAAAGAGAGTGTAAAAACTCTAACTGTAAGAAATGACCGCTGAATGTGGAGTTGCTCTTATCCAGGATTTTTCTGGATACCTAACCAAAGATGAAGAACTACTCCAGTTTCTTCTCCAGGTTGTTGAAGACCATCGCAAGCATTGCACATGGGGAGAAAAGCATACATTGAGTGGAAATAATGATCAATCATAATAATTACGCTACTGTCTGATGTTAATGTATTTCATCTTAATATTATGATAATGTCTTGTGCACTTCCTGCTGAAGTAGGATGTCGTGCGCAACTCTTTTAATTAGGTACTGCGCACCTCTATTTCTTTTGCAACTTCTGACACCATTTATGTAGTGCCCAACCTGTTTATTTATTTATGGTGCTGGACACCCTTTTAATTATGTTAATTCACTTCACTGACACCCTTTAAGATGGGCGCTACCCTTTAATTCTATTTCAAATTATTTCTCATTTTCGTTCAGGATGACTCGGCCTATCCAGACGGATGGCCCTTTAAATTGATAGGCGTAAGTTCTTTGGCTTTCCAGAAGCCTACTTTGAATGTTAATTCACCCTCAGCTAACAAGAGAGGCCTTTTGCAAGGTATCTAAACCAACACACGCCCTCTTATAAAGTTTATTAAATGTCACTCGAAACAGTACATGAATTTAGAAATTTACTTTGAAGTAAATTTATCAATTTCCATACAATGCAATCCAATTTTAAATTCAAAGACAAAGTTCACAGTTATCTGAATTTAAATCGTTTAAATTTACCAATTTTCCGTAAAATACAATTCAATTATAAATCCAAAGAAAAAGTTCACAGTTATCTGAATTTAAGTCATTTATATAGAGGGGCTTTATATTTTAGTGCAACAAAACAAATAACGAGAAAGGAAGTGGTCGAAATCGACGATGAAATTTGAAGAATTATTCTACTTACGACTGCAGATGACAAATTACTCTCAATTGTGCTGCGTACGGACCACAGATTTACGGCCCGCCCAAAACCAAAACGACAATCTACCAAATAACGGGACTTCCTTCCGAACCCAAATTGACGGGTTCAGTAAACTTTAATTTTAATTTTAATTTAATTGAAGCATTTAATTTGAACCAAATTAAATTAATGGAAAGTTCACAAAATTCTTGGTCCGTTGGCTAACATTAATTAAGATCCAACCACGTTCTCGGTTAAGGTCGCTAACAATAAAATTCTTATGCACAAGTTCCGCGTAAACGAATGAAATGCAATACAAGTTCTTAATTTCAATCCGGACAGTTTATACTTTCAATTCTAAATTTTCTTACACCACAAGTCTAATAGGGTTTATTTAGCCACAGTTAATTTCAAGGAGGACGATTACCAACTGACTTAACCATTTTAGAATTTACTTTACAATTTTGAAGGACCCCGCCTTCCAATGTTCTGAAAGCCTATCAAACCATTTGTTTCTCCCAAGGCCGTCCCCCAGAAGGTTATTACCCATACAAGAGGGAAAGAAGGCGTCTTTACTACGTTTCCCAGGATTCTGGGCCCCCTGATTGGAGCTGGACCTGACTTCCGAGTATAGACCCCTCCTTCTTCCCAAAAATACATTTAAATATAGTTAACAGATTCGAAGTCCCAATTTTATGGTTCAATTTTAGCAAGCGTCTTCGAATCTGCCTTACAAAAGTCGCTCCATCCCGCGAAACGAATCCAAATATTTTCGACCCAGCGAAAGAGGAACTCAACCATTTGCATATACACCCAAATCCGTTGGATTGCCCTTCCCGTTGGGGTCGGGTCTCGGTGATAAACCTCTGTCCCCACGTGGTTCGGCTTTATCACTTCCCTGAGAATCCGAATTAAGATAGAACAAACGTTAAACACTCTGAAACATTTCTGATTTATTCGTTGTCAATTTATTCAATTGACAGGCTATTCATAGACGGCATATAAACGCCGATCGTGGTTGCGGATTTATAGCAGTAGTCTTGGCCCGTATGTTTACTGTACTAAATACACGGGTCAAAAACATTTGGTTGCCTACGGTAGTGGAGTGTGCCCGTAAACTAGCTGTAGAGTGTAAACTTGAGTTTGACTGTAATATGGGTCCTCAAGAGCTATCGTACAAGACCTCTACTTATTTTAGGGCTGTCAGGAACAACGTATCTACCCATCCGTAATATAAGGAACCTTTACGCGAGTTATGATAGAAGTCGAAAATATGGATATCATGTTTTGTGTAAGGGATGTATCGAGTTTGCGGATGATAGAGTGAAACATTGTAAAGAATGCCACATGGTAAGTGAGCAGTGTAAAAGCTCCAAATGTGAAAGCGTGTAGTTGAAGCTGAGAAGAGGGATTGTGATGTGTGTAGACGCACATTTTTCAATAATAACTGTTTTGAGCTCTATAAATCATTTGGAACGTGCAGGAAAATGAGAATCTGTGAATGTGGTACGTTTCATATGATGGATAATTGGGGGAATTTCAAGCATAGATGTGATGAAATTCACTGTTCTACATGCCATGAGAAATATAAGGCGGATGGAGTAAAGCATGTATGTTATATGAAAGACGCTAAGCCTAAAAACAGCCCTTGTATAACTGTGTACTACGATATAGAAACATACACGAACGCTGAATCCAAAGAGGTTATTCTACATTTACTTGTAAGCCAGACTATCTGTGATGAGTGTATGGAGATCGAGTGTGATGAGTGTCACAAATGTGGTTGTGAAAAAACTATAGGGCTATGGGTTGATTGCCTGATACCCTCATCCGTTGGAAACTTCCAGCAGATTACAGTGGAAAGTTAACGACAAAAGCCCTACGTTTTTTCGTTAGAGAGCTATGTATATGTAGGTCTTTAAAGGACCTCTATGTTTATTTGCCTTCGGTATTTGCGCTGCCTAATGGTAAAGAAAGGAATTGCCTTACCTTATTATTTCGTTGGGCCTCGCTTCTGTTTCGATGTAGGGCGCGACAATCTTTTTCGATCTAGGGCCGCGGTACGATGGAGTTACACAATGAGTTGATTTGATGTAACTAATATAGGCAGTCACTGTATTTAAATAAGTGAAGGAATAGGCCTATCCATTTTATAGTTATTAGGTTTTATATTATGAGGATTTCACTCAGAAATTATAGGAAGATGAAGTACATCTTCCTTGCTTAAAACATCGCTGTAACATTAGCAAGCTCCGAGCGAGCCGCTATAATATAATGTATATCTTCGTATTTTTATTATTTGCTGATTTTGCAAAGTTCTTTGACTCTTTTCTCGATGTAATTTTCATACGTCAGCAGTGGAAAATTTTGCACATGAAATAATAATATTTTTCTTGTGGTTGGGTGAGCCCAATGCCTCCATATTGGGTTCTACGTATGTATGGCAATTATTTTCATTCCCAATAGGCGATGTCACCAATCCCGAGGCAATTTTGTAGATATCTTATTCAATAAATTAATTATTTGTATTTAAGTATGAAATAAAGGTATTACATACGATACCATATTGTAAACATGTATAGTTTTTCCGTAGTGGTAAACGGACAAACGTTTTTAAAACGAATGCCCACGATAGTCCTGTGAAAATCTTTGTATCCAATATTGTCAAATTAGCGGACAACTTCAAACAAATGTCTATATTCTTGCCCATAACGGGGCAAAATTTGACACACAGTTCCTTTATAAGGAGTTGCTTGAGCACGAGTCATCTGAGATATTTACAGTTGATCCCTTGAAAAGAGGCAAGAAACTAATACAGATGCAAATAAGAGGTAATGTACAGTTTAAAGACACTTTATTATTCACACCTTGTAAATTAGCAAAGCTACCCAAGGTGATGGACGTAGCCGCTGAAGTTTCAAAAGGATATTTCCCTTACACATTCATCACTAGCGAAACTTTAAATTACGTAGGACTACCTCCACCCAAACATTACTTTAACTATGAATGTATGAGTACAGATGAACGTGAAGATTTTGACCGCTACTACAACAGTTTTATTGAATCTAAACCTTACAATATAGCTGATGAATGTGAGCGTTATTGCGTGAATGATGTGCTTAGAGTATATTTCCAGGTCTTTAGAAGGATGTACATAGTCCGTTTCAAATGCGATCCGTTGCAAGTCGCAACCACGATCGCCTCATTTTGTTTTACGGTGTTCAAGAATAACTTCATGCCTAAAGACACCTTAGTCGTTTTTCACAGAATTAGTCCCCGCAGTTATGGGCACAAGGCTATTTACTGGCTCATACACATACAGCAGCAGACAGGTGTATACATAAAGCATACTCGCAACACGGGGGAAGTACTCATTAAGGTTAATGGTCGTGTTTTTTGCGTTGATGGTCTAAGCGAAAACCGTGCCACTGGTGAGAAGATTGTACTCCTTTAACTGTTGCTGGTAGCACGGATGCGCCCGTTCTCAGTGTGGAATAGGGTGGATCGATTTTACATTTTTTTCGATTTCCATATTCTAATAGAGACAAAAACTTGCGCTTGCATGAGAAAATAGCCTCTGCAAAATCGTAGCTTAATAGGTAATCATCTTCTGCCCCCGGCAGAGCGATGAAAATCAAATTTTAGTAGTCAAAAACGTATTTTTCTTATAATTTTTAAAATATTTCAATATGCATCAAAATTATTCCTAATAACTATAAAGTCGATGAAAAAGACCTCATATGATCGTTTTTCCAAGCGCGTTGTCCTACGTTAATATCTTTTGCCCCCGGCAACAACGTCAAATGTTGAAAAAATAGGTAATTTATATACATATTTTCAGATCGGCTCTTTGTCTTAAATAATGCATTTATATATTTCCCATAGCATTTATATCGTTGCTTAGGCATGAAATAACACACACACATGCCTATTACACGGTAATGAATTATCACTGCGACACCTCATTCAAGACTTGGACAGCAAAACAACTGGGCCAATGGGCTTTACTGGACCAGTTGGAAAACAACTGAACGACTGCGAAAAACTTCCAATTACAGAATTCGATGCCATTCCATCTCCCGACATTGACATAGATGATGCCGAGTTGAGCACTGACCAAAAATATTTGTTAGGCATCATCTACAGAGCAGTGTCGAGCGGTAGCTGCTCTTCAGCTCTCGCGGCTCGAAATCCAGGTAAGATGGCGCATTCCAGGTGGCTGACAACAGCAAATAGATTTCTGCGCCTCTATGTTTCAACCAGTGAACCCTCCAGCACCTTCAACGAAATTGTGCGATTCATTATGACAGTTTACGCACCAATTTGGTTTAAGATAAAGAAAAACTCCAGTTTCACTGAGGGCGCAAAACATTTTTTCGAAATGATGCGTCTCTCTCAGACCATGCCTCAAAGATCTAAGACAATCGCCAACAAAGTCCTCCGTAGAAATTCTTTCTCTGCTTACCCAGAAAATATTTTGATCTCCATGCTACATGCCGATGAGCAACACATAAGAGAATTGGGATGGAGAAGAATATTAAAAGCACGATCAAAACAATCACCAGCGGGGGAAATTCGAGCCTTCGCCATGCCTGAGCTGCTCTACGATAGTCAAAACTATTACGAAATGATCAACTGGCAAACGGCTGAGGTGACCGAACCCCCCGTTACAAAAACAATACCTGATACCCGAATAAAAGAGTTTGTTGAGACGGGAGACCAGCCTGATGGACTGATCCCACTATTCTCTTGTCATACTCAAACGGTCGAGAGACTCATCAAATTAGTAACCGAAGCCTCTGCCAGTGTAAGTGGAATAGAAGAGAGGGACGGATTCATCCGCTCCCGTCTTCACTCCCGAACAAAAATTCCACGATTTGATTCTAAGAAAGATTACCGTATGTAAATCGACATGCAGCCAAAGGAAGGGTGGTTGGGGCTGGATAGGGTGGAACTCGACGTACAGCCACCTCCTCGTGGTGAGTTCTGGGTTGCTAATTTTATAAAATTAGCAAGCGAGGAGCTGTACTTAGTACTTATCGTACTTATAACATCGCATTAACGTAATTATAATCCACATTTAGACTTTTCTCGGGGACAGAAGATATTACTCTAGTCATAAAATTTTGCGTGTTATTTCATGCCTAAGCAACGATATAAATGCTATGGGAAATATATAAATGCATTATTTAAGACAAAGAGCCGATCTGAAAATATGTATATAAATTACCTATTTTTTCAACATTTGACGTTGTTGCCGGGGGCAAAAGATATTAACGTAGGACAACGCGCTTGGAAAAACGATCAGATGAGGTCTTTTTCATCGACTTTATAGTTATTAAGAATAATTTTGATGCATATTGAAATATTTTAAAAATTATAAGAAAAATACGTTTTTGACTACTAAAATATGATTTTCATCGCTCTGCCGGGGGCAGAAGATGATTACCTATTAAGCTAAAATTTTGCAGAGGCTATTTTCTCATGCATGCGCAAGTTGTTGTCTCTATTAGAATATGGAAATCGAAAAAAATGTAAAATCGATCCACCCTAACACATGTTAGATCTCTTGCCGACAGTCTTGCGTGGACCCGCACCTACGATCAACTTATAGGCTCCCAGTTCACTCACAAAGTATTGTGAGAGCATGAGTATGATGCACGGATGGAAACAGATGAACAGAACCGTGAAGAAATAAACACGATGAAACGTTCAATGGTGCTGGATCCTCTCAAATGCGGTGAAAGCTTGTTCGGAGGGCGTACAAATCCCTTCAATCTATACTTTCCGCTGACGGAGGGCGTGAAACTCCATTACTACGACTTCTGTTCTTTATATCCCTACGTGATGAAGAACAATCCGTACCACGTGGGTGCACCTGAGAAACTGGTGGGACCTGACCTGCTCACCATCGAGGTGTTCTCATCAAATTTGAATATGTACCATTTCGGCCTTTCTTTCGTAGATGTGCTTCCTCCACGCGATTTATAGATGCTGATCTTACCCGTCGTTATAGACCACAAGCTCATGCTTTCCCTGTTGATGAAGTGCGCAGAGGAGAACAGTGGGGAATGTAATCATGCAACCAACCAGCGTAAGATTAGAGGTATACTGTATATACAAGCCCAGAGCTGGATTTAGCTGTTCGCCATGGCTACAGAATATTGAAGATACATGAGGTTTGGAGGTTCCAGAAGCTACCCAAACATTTCACGCCATATATAAACGCTTTTTTGAAGGATAAGGTAGAAGCATCCGGGTATGCGCAAGGAGTTGATATCGAAGATGAAAAATCAGCTTATATTCAATGTTACCGTGAACGTGAAGGTATACAGCTTGACCGTTCCCAAATTGTAAAGAACCCAGGCAATCGCTTTAGTGCAAAGTTGCCTCTAAACAGTCTTTGGAGAAAATTTGCACGGAATACTGGCAAAGAGAACATTCACTTGGCACAAAGTTATAGTGAAGTCTGGGATTATGCCAACGCTCCCGATAAAGAGGTCATAGAGAAAGTGAATGTAGGTAATACTTACATAATAAAGTACAACAATACCGAATTGGCCATAGATACCTTACGGGTTACAAACATACCTGTAGCCAGCTTCACAACGGCCTACGCACGCATCAAACTTTGGGGCCTATTGCATTCACTTGGTCGGAGGGTTTTGTACGCCGATACAGATAGTGTGATATTCACAGAGAGGGAGGGTGAATACATCCCTCGTATTGGTGAATTCCTCTGGGAGTGAATTGTCCAAACTGCTCAAGTCTAGTTATCCCCAAATAAATTTTAGATTCGCCTTCGTCAACCCACTTAAATTATCAAATTTTTTAAAGTTCAAAGATGAATTCCCCAAAAGTGTATGCCCCAATGTTGTTTACAAATACACGTGCGACAGCTGTAAGGCTGCGTATATTGGCAGCACTCAACTCCAACTGGAGGTGCGCCTTTCTCAACATTTGGGCTTGTCAGTCCGTACCAACCGTCCCCTCAGTAGCCCTCCACAATCCGCAATTAGAAACCATAGTAATGAAAACAACCATCCCCTTCACAAAACTCAGTTTGAAATTTTAACTAGATCCAATAACCTCACAGAACTCCGAATTTTAGAATCTTTGTACATCTATAGAAACAAACCCTCCATTAACAGTAATAGTTCATCCTACAAATTACAGCTCTTTTAACTAACCAACCGATTCTCATAGACATATACTTTCTAATCCTCTGACCATCCAGTTTTCTCTTAGGCTTTGCCAAGTATGGAGGTGGATGTAAACATTGTGTATTTACTTATTGAGGTAATTTAATTTAATTGTGATAAAATTTAAATGATTTTAATTTTGTATTGATGCAATTTTCATTTTGTCTTAAGGTTTTAATTTTAATGGTTTTAATATTGTATTGATGTAATTTTCACTTCTTACTTTTGTTTTAAGGTTTTAAGACTTAATTCACTGATGATGACAAAAGATTTGTCGAAACGTCTGAAGTACAAAAAATAAATGAAAAATGTTTGCCGTTGTGTTGGTCCTTCTGTTCATATATATATATATATATATATATATATATATATCAACGTAAAGAACGACGCTTGTATAGAAGAACATTCCGCGCAAGATGAGGAGGGAGAACGAACAAATGAAAAAATGAGGTAACCACCCGGGAATCGAACTCGGGATCTTCCGATTGCCGGTCAGATATGATAACCACTACACCATGGTCCTCACTCGATCAGAAGTCGTAATTCTCATACATACGCGCAGAAACCAATGCCCCGAGGGGGGCACCTTCCGCATGCCGCACCTATATATACATTTCAACTGCAAAGAACACGTAGTATAATTAACGTAAAGAACGACGCTTGTATAGAAGAACATTCCGCGCAAGATGAGGAGGGAGAACGAACAAATGAAAAAATGAGGTAATCACCCGGGAATCGAACTCGGGATCTTCCGAGTGCCGGTCAGATATGATAACAACTATACCATGGTCCTCACTCGATCAGAAGTCGTAATTCTCCTACATACGCGCAGAAACCAATGCCCCGAGGGGGGCACCTTCCGCATGCCGCACCTATATATACATTTCAACTGCAAAGAACACGTAGTATAATTAACGTAAAGAACGACGCTTGTATAGAAGAACATTCCGCGCAAGATGAGGAGGGAGAACGAACAAATGAAAAAATGAGGTAACCACCCTGGAATCGAACCCGGGATCTTCCGATTGACGGTCAGATATGATAACCACTACACCATGGTCCTCACTCGATCAGAAGTCGTAATTCTACATACGCGCAGAAACCAATGCCCCGAGGGGGGCACCTCCCGCATGCCGCACTTATATATACATTTCAACTGCATAGAACACGCAGTATAATTAACGTAAAGAACGACGCTTGTATAGAAGAACATCCCGCGCAAGATGAGGAGAGAGAACGAACAAATGAAAAAATGAGGTAACCACCGGGAATCGAACCCGGGATCTTCCGATTGCCGGTCAGATATGATAATCACTACACCATGGTCCTCCCGGGTTCGATTCCCGTGTGGTTACCTCATTTTTTCATTTGTTCGTTCTCCCTCCTCATCTTGCGCGGGATGTTCTTCTATACAAGCGTCGTTCTTTACGTTAATTATACTGCGTGTTCTTTGCAGTTGAAATGTATATATAGGTGCGGCATGCGGGAGGTGCCCCCCTCGGGGCATTGGTTTCTGCGCGTGATCAGTCTTTTTCGAGTTGTGATCAGTCTTTCCTTCTGAACAGACGTGTTTTTTTGAGTGTCCAGTGTTATCAATTGAATAAGTGGTTTTCGTTGAGGTGTCTTTAAAAAAAAAAATAGTGTTTGGTGCATTCTTAACTACATTACTTCGTGTTACTATCATTTATTAACGAATATATTTCAACTATTGACTTTATTCAGTACTATATTATTTGATCAAACTAAGGGTATTGCACGTGGCTTGCCTTGTTTTTTCTCAAATCTATCAGAAAACGACGAGTCATAAGGTTCATTTTCCCCTCCTTAGGGAGGTCAGGTAGAGTGTGGTCACACACCGTGGGAAAAAAGGAAAAAAGTCGGTCGAATCGCGGACAGATAAGTACTACTAATACTCTTTCTTTTAGAGATCTTTTCGTCGGTAGCTTTATTATAAGCACACCGGACAAAAAATTAGTCACCCCTCTCAGAATGTACCTAATAACGTGTGACGGCGCCTCTGGCCTTGATAACCGCACGAATCCGGCGAGGCAGAGACTCTACGAGGTTGTGCATGTACTGAACATCGATTTGCTGCCACTCGTTCATCAGCCGGTCCCGAAGTTCCGCCAGAGTCCGTGGGTGTCTATTCCTGCGCTTCACTTTCTGTTTACAGCCTGAACAACACCTTCGACGCATTCAGGATTAAAGGCTTCATTGGACCTGCGATGTACTCGTCGCCTCCCATCATTGGAGAACAAACAAAAAAACGGGACTCATCGGACCAAATTACACGTTTCCAATCTGCCGCAGTCCAGTTTTTGTGCCTCTGAGCCCATTTATAACGTGCCAATTTGTGACTTGCTGTTAACAGCGGCCTCTTCCGTGGTACCCTGCTCCAGATGTCCATCGCATGCAGTTCTCGTCGCAATGTCCGTTCGGAAATTGGTCGCTGGAGAACCTCATTGGTTTCTTGGAGCAATTGTTCTCTGGTTTGAAAACGATTTGCAGTTACTAGACGAGAAACATGGAAGCGGCCCCTATTGTCGAGAATTGTTTTCCGGCCACAGTTACGCCGTCGATTGTCAGTTGATTGCGAACTACACCACTCTTTGTAAACTCGCTGGACAGTACGCGTTGACACACCAACAAATTGGGCTACTTCAGACATTTGTGTCCGTGGGCTCTGCCAAACACGATGGCTCCTTTTTGCCACTGAGTAACGTCTGCCTCACGACCCATTTTGCAGACTATATCCAACACACACTTTGTTCTTCACCACCTCACGAAACAGATCTGATCCTGTGTGCTACGTCACCGCTACTTCTCACTTACCAATGCTACATCAGCGCCCTCTGTGTGACCTTGAACTTCCTACTATCGGTGCTATTAGGGGTGACTAATTTTTTGTCCGGTGTGCTTATATTCATTTAGTATAAATTTGTGTTACAAGAATCTGTTTCTGCGTTTCAAGAACATTTTTGCAGGTTTGCTCAGGTGACGGAGTAATAAGCAAGCGGTAGACCTCCGTTGTAATTTATTAATTTCCAAGCGCTCGTTTTTTTGTTTTTTAACTAATTAAGAGCATGGCACCACCGAAAAGTACATGCAGTCGCTGTGAAGGGAAATTTGCCGCTTACGTGTATACAATGGCTAATAATAATGAACAGTTAGTTAGCAGGTGGTGTTCAAGCATGGAATTGCTGAGGAACGAGTTAGAACGTGAGAGGGAGGCCAGAGTTAGGCTTGAAGAAAGCGTGATGCTCTTGACGGCAAAATTAGAATCCCTTGAGACTCCAGTTACGACCCCTCCTGCCTCAGTTATAACTGATAATATAAATAGTACTAATAACCCTCTCTCTTCCCCTAGTTCCCAACCCTTCGTTCTAGTGCGTAATGGAGCCCCATTGAGAAAACCTAAGACTTGTCTACCAGTAATAACAAACAATAAGTTTTCTGTTTTAGGTTTCGAAGATGCTGATGAACCGGAAATACAACTCGTTGGCGATTCCATTGTTGGAGGGCAGCTCGAGGAATTCTGTGGGAGAAACCCTCGTCGTAGGCGCCGTTACTGCTACCCTGGTGCAAGGGTGGAGGATATAACTAATAGTGTTGACCATTTTACAGACGGTACCGCCGAGGACACAACGTATGTTGTTCGTGTCGGTACTAATAACGTTTTAAATTCTAGATCGGAAGAACTGCTGGCTAGGTACAGGGAATTACTAGAGCGATTAAAGGAAAAAACTAAAAAGATTGTTTTAACAGGTATACTTCCTCGAGTTATCCAACGTAACGATTTCTACAGCACAGCGACCTATATTAACAATAACCTAAAGTCTCTTTGCCAAAAGAAGGAGAGCATTTTGCGAATTTTTGGGACAATTTCTACGGCAGGAGGGACTTGTTCCTCGGAGATGGACTTCACCTTAATGACGTTGGAGCTGCGCGTTTAGGAAGAATATTTCATAATACTGTCTCTTCTTTTCAGGCCGCCGTAACTCGAACGGTCCCAGCGTAAATTCCACAAATTTCCCCTGCGCTCGCGAAGGTGTCGCAATTACAAACAATTTGAAGGTTCTATCCTTAAATGCTCGTAGCTTACGAAATAAAATAAACGAATTTTTTTTTAATTGCTAGTAAAGACTATGATTTAATTGCGATAAATGAATCGTGGCTTAGCACTGAAACACGTGACTTTGTAGAGGAGTATCAAATTTCTATAGACTTTTTGTTGAAAACAGAATAGGTAGGCGAGGAGGCGGTGTTATGTTATATATCAAAGATAATATTGCGAACGTTATAGAAGTAAAGCACACAATTCCAGATCCAATAGATTCGACTATAGCAGAACTTAAATTGAACGATTTCAAACTTGCTGTTGCGGTTATATAGAGGCCCCCTAATCAAACAGCTGATACGGACGAAGCGTTATATCGTGAACTAAAGAGAATAATAGGTAGTGAGCAGGCTTTAGTTATGGGTGACTTGAATTGCGCCAACGTGAATTACGATACAATGCAGGGAGACGCAGAAGGTAATCCTTTAGTTAATTTTCACGAGGATAACTTTCTTATTCAAAAGGTTGGGGAACCTACGAGGTTGGACAGTATTTTAGATTTAGTAATAACTACGGATGATAGGCTAATTACTGATCTTCAAGTAATAGAACCGTTAAGCAATAGCGATCACAATATGGTAGAGTTTGTCCTCTCAGTAAGTCACTCGAAACCAGCGAACTCAACTTCAACTAAAATTCCTAACTTCCAGCACGCAGACTTTTGTAAATTTCGAAATAAATTGTCACACGTCAATTGGGAAAACGTAATGGGGAACTCCAACGCAAAACTAATGTGGGAATCGCTTGAAACAGTATTTCGGACTATAAATGAGGAATGTGTACCGTACAAAATTAAGCGTGCGAAAGTAAATAACAAGCCCTTGTGGTTTACTTCTAGAGTATGTAAGAGACATTATAAAGAGTAGAGATAGGGCTTATAGGCTACATAAGTGCGATAAAGAGAAATTGTGGTTACGAAACAACTACATATCTCTAAGGCTTGAAGCGAAAGTGTGATTAAAAAGTCCAATCGCGAATTTGAAATCTCCATAGCTCGTGACGGTAAAGAAAACCCCAAGCGATTCTTTCAATACGTCAACAATAGAAATCCAGTAAAAAGTGACTTGGGGCCGTTGAAAAATGTTAACGGAGATCTAGTTTCTGAAAACAAGGAAATGGCTACCTTGCTAAACGAATTTTTTACGTCAGTTTTTACTATAGAAGATGTAACGAATATCTCTACGGTCGTAGACATAATACCTTTTTATAATAGTAATATTTTGGATAATATTGTGGTTAGTGAAGGGGAGGTAATACGCTATATTGATAAAATGAAAACGCGTAAATCACCGGGGCAGGATTCCATATATCCCATACAACTAACAGAATTAAAAGATAGCATTGTTGTGCCACTAACAAAGATTTTTAATGCGTCTATTTCTGACGGGTGCGTACCAGATAATTTCAAGTTAGCAAACGTAACACCTATCTTTAAGAAAGGCGATAAAGGTGCGGCGGGAAATTATAGGCCAATCAGTTTAACGTCTGCTGTAGGTAAGCTACTGGAATCAGTAATTAGGGATCGTATAGTCGAACACTTAGAATTGCATAAGTTAGTTAGAAATACGCAGCACGGTTTTAGGCGAAACAAATCTTGCTTAACTAATCTTTTAGAATTTTTTCAAAGCGTGGTTGACGTTTACGATAGTCATCGGGCGGTTGATGTAGTGTCTTTAGATTTTCAAAAGGCGTTTGACACAGTACCGCACAAAAGACTCATTAAGAAAACTACTGCTCATGGAATCAGGGGTGCAGTAATAAATTGGATAGAAGAGTGGTTGCAAGGTAGGAAACAGAGGGTGGTCGTTGATGGAGCGGAGTCGTGTTGGGCTAATGTAGCGAGTGGCGTTCCTCAGAATTCTGTATAGGGCCCCTTGCTTTTTCTTATATATATTAACGATTTAGATTTCGGCCTAGTCAGTACAGTTTCAAAGTTTGCGGATGACACGAAGCTGGGTGGTAGGGCGATTAATGACGAAGATAGAGGTAAAATCCAGAATGATCTGAATAAAATCGTTGATTGGTCAGTGACATGGCAAATGAGATTTAACGTCGCTAAGGGCAGAATTTTACATATAGGTTCGCGTAACGGTAATTTTGCGTATAGTATATAGTATGTCAGGGAGAGTTGATAAGCGTAGAGCAGGAAAAAAATTTAGGAGTTATAGTCACTGGCGATTTAAAAGTAGCGAAACAAAGAACAGCACCGGTCAATAAAGCGAACAAAGTGTTAGATTTTATAGCTCGGAATTTTGAGTACAAATCGCGCGATATTATCGTTCCTCTTTATAAATCATTAGTTAGACCCCATTTGGAGTTTGCGGTCCAATTTTGGAATTTGCATATGCGCAAAGATATAGACAAAATCGAAAGAGTTCAAAGACGAGCAACTAAGATGATTCCGTCGCTTAGGTCAAAGACGTACGAGGATAGGCTTAAGGAGTTAAAATTAACAACACTCGAGACTAGGAGGCTAAGGGGTGATCTAATCTAGGTTTTCAAAATTATGAATGGGTTCGATAACGTAGACAGAGATAGCTTTTTCGAAATATCTCAATATAATTGGACTACAAATAACGGGTGTAAGTTGACAACTAGAAGGTTCGAGACAACTGACTAGGCCGACATCTAAATCGTTAATATATATAGGAAAAAACAAGGGGCCCAATACAGAACCCTGAGGAACGCCACTCGCTACATTAGCCCAACACGACTCCGCTCCATCAACGACCACCCTCTGTTTCCTACCTCGCAACCACTCTTCTATCCACTTTATTACTACACCCCTGATTCCATGAGCCTTAGTTTTTTCAATAAATCTTTTGTGCGGCACGGTGTCAAACGCTTTTTGAAAATCTAAATACACTACATCAACCGCCCGATGTCTATCGTAAACGTCAACCACGCTTTGGAAAAATTCTAAAAGATTAGTTAAGCAAGATTTGTTTCGCCTAAAACCGTGCTGCTTATTTCTAACTAGTTTATGCAATTCTAAGTGTTCGACTATACGATCCCTAATTATTGATTCCAGGAGCTTACCAACAACTGACGTTAAACTGATTGGCCTATAATTTCCCGCAGCACCTTTACCGCATTTCTTAAAGATAGGTGTTACGTTTGCTAACTTGAAATTATCTGGTACGCATCCCTCAGAAATAGACGCATTAAAAATCTTTGTTAGCGGCACAACAATGCTATCTTTTAATTCTTTTAGTTGTATGGGATATATGAAATCCGGCCCCGGTGATTTACGCGTTTTCATTTTATCAATATAGCACATTACTTCCCCTTCACTAACCACGATATTATCCAAAATATTACCATTATCAAAAGGTATTATGTCTATGACCGTAGGGATATTCGTTACATCTTCTACAGTAAAAACTGACGTAAAAAAATCGTTTAGCAAGGTACCCATTTCCTTGTTTTCAGAAACTAGTTCTCCGTTTACATTTTTCAACAAAGACCCTAGGATCCACTCATGGCTGGTCTACCTAACTGTGTTCGTAATTTTGTATTGTGCATGTACTTCGTGGTGGCGGAGGGGACCTACAATTTTACGTGGGTTCCGAACCAGAAAGAACATAAGAACATATGAAATTTTTAAACTGGGCACAGTATGGACCACTTCGGCCCATGGAGGTGGCTCCACTATGTAGAAACTGCCTGTACATTGGCACAACCAATTTTTACAAAACCAAACAATTACACTCTGGAACATTGATTCTGTTTATATACAATTTTTTATGTTTTGATATGTATTTGTGGGCGCTCAGTCTAAATCTGGCCTTGGTTTGTGTGTATCATCATTGGTTTCAGAGATAATCCATTTTTCATGTTTTACCAGTATAATGTTATTATGGGCGCAGCAATATCAGAATAATCAGGAATTGTTGAGAACAATCCGGATGTTCGTTGACTGTTCCTTGCTCTAGAAATTGCCCGAAACTTCCACTGTGCTATATAAAGAAGAGCGCAGAGTCTGAGAAGTCAGTAAGTGTGAGCACACAAAGAAAGCAAGTTGTTTGTCTGATGGTTACCAGCACTGAGGTACTGTGTTTCTGTAATTCTCTGTACTGACGATTTGAGTGTTATCGATCCTTTTTTACTGCGAACATTATTTCAGTGTTGTGAATACATCTTTTTTCTGGAATCTGTAATCTGTTGCAGATTTAATAACTCTTCTCTCTATATCTGCAGGTTATGATTAAAGTAGTACAGTTTGGTAAGGAGAATGGCAACTAGAGCTTGTAAACACTCGCCGGATATATTCTGCTACGTTTGTGGGTATTACATAGGCCCCAAGCAAGTATCGCACAAGATTGTGAAAGGCACCAAGTTCTGGATCGCGTATCGGCTCTATTTTGGTATGCCTATGGGTGACCAAGATAAGCCCTGGGCACCCCATCTGATCTGTGGAAGCTGCCGCTCCACACTTGAAGAGTGGCTGCGGGAAGTACGCAAGGCAATGCCCTTTGCGGTACCCAGAATATGGAGAGAACCAAAGAGCCACCACGACGATTGCTACTACTGCATGGTAGATGTTTCTAAGTACAGGAAAGTTAAAGGAAGGCAGACTCTTCAGTATCCAAGCATAGCGTCGTCCATAGCTCCTGTACCACATGGCGGTCTTCCAATACCACGTCCACCAGAACAGGTATCTACCCATTACTTTACCTTCTGTATTTACAGACTGTTGGTCATTATGTGTCGATTTTTTTTAGTGCTGATGCTCTTCTACATATATAGCTATGCCTATATTTTGTTCCTTTGCTTTGCAGGTTGAAAATGAGGATGCAGCTAGCTCATCTGTGATGCCGGCTGGTGAGGACAGTCATGATGAAGAATATACAGTAACTTTCAGTACAAACCCTCACTTTCCAAATCAGAGAGAATTGGACGACTTAATTAGAGATTTGGGTCTGACGAAATCAGGGTCTGAGCTTCTGACCTCCAGACTCAAAGAGTGGAATTTGCTTGGAGAACACTGCAAGAGCACTGTATACCGAAAGCGGCTTGAAGAGTTTGCAAGGTTCTACGATGTCAATAGCTCTCTCTGTTATTGCAGCGAGGTTAATGGTCTATTCACAGCTATTGGGTTAACACATAATTATACCCTAAGAGTGGCGCCTGTTTATTGACAGTTCAACTCTGAGTTTAAAAGCTGTTCTACTCCACAATGGGAACAAATATCCATCTATACCAGTTGCACATTCTGTTCAAATGAAAGAGGACTATGAGAATGTCAAACAACTGCTCACTCAAATCAGGTATGAACAATATAACTGGGACGTGTGTGGTGATTTCAAAATGATTGGTTTCCTGTTAGGTTTACAAGGAGGGTTTACTAAATATTCATGTTTTCTTTGCCTGTGGGATAGCAAGGCTTCAACTGAGCACTATAAAACAGTTCAGTGGCCCCCACGTGAAGGACTGCAACCAGGAAAGTACAATGTACTCAGGGAACCTCTTGCGAAGCCTGACATAGTTCTGCTACCACCTCTCCATATTAAGTTGGGTCTAATTAAGCAGTTTGTAACTGCGTTAGATTTTGGAGGGGAAGTTTTCCAACAGATTCGGGTCATGTTCCCTAAACTCTCTGAGGCCAAAGTCAAGGCTGGCATCTTTGTAGGACCACAAGTCAAGGCGCTATTGAATTCAAAAAACCTTGAAGCCAAGATGACTCCGTTAGAAAAAGACGCTTGGTGTGCTTTCCGTGATGTGGTTCGTGGGATTTTAGGCAACCATAAAGCACCAGACTATAAGGAGTTAGTGTCAAACTTGATTAAGTGCTATGGCAAAATGGAGTGCCGTATGTCTTTAAAATTACACTATCTGCATTCACATCTAGACTTTTTTCGTGATAACCTGGGCGATGTGAGTGAAGAACATGACGAAAGATTCCATCAAGATATTCAAACGATGGAGAAAAGGTACCAGGGCCATTGGGATGCTTCCATGATGGGAGACTACGTATGGTCGCTGATCAGAAAGGATAAGAATGTACATACACGGAAGTCGCGTTCTTCAGTGCATTTTTAAGGAACGCACACTGCATAACGAGGCTTGTTATTCTCTTATCGGTTCTCCTCATGATATATATTATATCATTTGCACCATTTTGGGTTTGTCAAACAATTTTGGCTCAATAAACATTAATTTCCAAGTGTTTTTATTTTCAGAAAATATTTATGTTAGCCTTCTTTATATACTTTGCCTACGAAAAGTGTGATAACCTATATTTTTGAAACGGTTGATGATAGAGCAAAACCAATATCATTTTTGGAATCGGCGCCCCGAAATCATTAACAAACGACAGAAAAATCACAATAAACAGAAAATTTTTCAAATTTTGTTACCCAGTATTATCAATCTAAAACTAATCAATTATCAATTTAAAACTAAAGATAAAGTCTCTGGATTCAGAGTATCCACAAATATGATACACTCTATATTTATTTATAACCGATATGCAAATATATCAGATCCAAAGAATCCAGTCAATTTCACTTCGGAATCCATTAATACCAGTACCTTGCCAACCAAAAATAAGTCACGGTCCATATCAATTGCGGACCAAGTCACAATTTACAACTATATATATTACAATATATATATATTTGGAGGAAAAGAGTAGGTGTGGCTGTAAAGACTGTACAGTAATGTAGAAATGTGTGTGCACCCATTTTGGGTCTCCCATTTAAAGGTGTTTGTGGGGCAAGTGAAGATCATGAGTTTTTCAATACCTCACAGTACTATGGGGGTCACCGCTCGGCAAAGGAATCTCTTTAAATTGGGTGTGTAAGGACAAAGAGTATCCCTTAACCCAAGATGTTGCCTCCCTATATCCCACAACACTTGTAAAACTATATTTTCTTAAATTTGTTCTCCATCTTGGCTTAAATAATTTCATACTATGAACTCTAGTCTGTTTATTGTGATCTTTAATGAAAAGAGAATCAAAATCTCTCTTACCCAACCGTTAATTTTACTACCTTAAACTATACCCAATCTATCAACATATGCGTCTAATCGATTTTTAAACATGTTTATAGACGTGCTACTAATTACTTCTACCGGCAAACTATTCCAGCAATTTACTATTCTCTGCGTAAAAAAGTTTTTGGCAACTGCTGTCTCGAACCTTCTACTTGTCAACTTACACCCGTCATTTCTAGTCCTATTATATTGAGATATTTCGAAAACCCTATCTCTGTCTACGTTATCGAACCCATTCATAATTTTGAAAACCTGGATTAGATCACCCCTTAGCCTCCTAGTCTCGAGTGTAGTCAATTTTAACTCTTTAAGCATATCCTCGTACGACTTTGACCTAAGCGACGGAATCATCTTAGTTGCTCGTTTTTGAAGTCTTTCGATTTTGTCTATATCTTTGCGCATATGCGGATTCCAAAATTGAATTGGATCGCGTAATCCAAATGGGGTCTGACTAATGATTTATAAAGAGGAACTATAATATCGCTCGATTTGTACTTAAAATTCCGAGCTATAAAACCTAACACTTTGTTCGCTTTATTGACCGCTGCTGTAATTTGTTTCGCTACTTTTAAATCACCAGTGACTATAACTCCTAAATCTATATCCTGCTCAACGCTTATCAACTCTTTCCCTGACATACTATACGCAAAATTACCGTTACGGGAACCTACATGTAAAATTTTGCACTTATCGACGTTAAATCTCATTTGCCATGTGACTGACCAATCAACGATTTTATTCAGATCATTCTGGATTTTACCTCTATCTTCGTCATTAATCGCCCTACCACCCTGCTTCGTATCATCCGCAAACGTGAGAGGGAGGCCAGAGTTAGGCTTGAAGAAAGCGTGATGCTCTTGACGGCAAAATTAGAATCCCTTGAGACTCCAGTTACGACCTCAGTTTCTACTGATAATATAAATAGTACTAATAGCCCTCTCTCTTCCCCTAGTTCCCAACCCCTCGTTCGAGTGCGTAATGGAGCCACATTGAGAAAACCTAAGACTTGGGTGCCAGTAATAACAAACAATAAGTTTTCTGTTTTAGGTTTCGAAGATGCTAATGAACCGGAAATACAACTAGTTGGCGATTCCATTGTTGGAGGGCAGCTCGAGGAATTCTGTGTGGAGAAACCCTCGTCGTAGGCCCCGTTACTGCTACCCTGGTGCAAGGGTGGAGGATATAACTAATAGTGTTGACCATTTTACAGACGAAACCGCCGAGGACACAACGTATGTTGTTCATGTCGGTAGTAATAACGTTTTAAATTCTAGATCGGAAGAACTGCTGGCTAGGTACAGGGACTTAGTAGAGCGATTAAAGGAAAAAACTAATAAAATTGTTTTAACAGGGATACTTCCTCGAATTATCCAACGTAACGATTTCTGCAGTAAGGCGACCTATATTAACAATAACCTAAAGTCTCTTTGCCAACAGGAAGGAGTGCATTTTGCGAATTTTTGGAACAATTTCTACGGCAGGAGGGACTTGTTCCTTGGAGATGGACTTCATCTTATTTCATAATACTGTCTCTTCTTTTCAGGATGCCGTAACTCGAACGGTCCCAGCGTAAATTCCACAAATTTCCCCTGCGCTCGCGAAGGTGTCGCAATTACAAACAATTTGAAGGTTCTATCCTTAAATGCTCGTAGCTTACGAAATAAAATAAACGAATTTTTTTCTTTAATTGCTTGTAAAGACTATGACTTAATTGCGATAAATGAATCGTGGCTCAGCACTGAAACACGTGACTTTGTAGGGGAGCATCAAATTAGAGGTTATAGACTTTTTGTTAAAAACAGAATAGGTAGTCGAGGAGGCGGTGTTATGTTGTATATCAAAGATAATATAGCGAATAGTTTGGTAGTCCCGATATAGCACACAATTCCATAACCAATAGATTCGACTATAGCAGAACGTAAATTGAACGATTTCAAACTTCTTGTTGCGGTTATATATAGGCCCCCTAATCAAACAGCTGATACGGATGAAGCGTTATATCGTAAACTAAAGAGAATAATAGGTAGTGAGCAGGCTTTAGTTATGGGTGACTTGAATTGCGCCAACGTGAATTACGATACAATGCAGGGAGACGGAAGGTAATCTTTAGTTAATTTTCTCGAGGATAGCTTTCTTATTCAAAAGGTTGGGGAACCTACGAGGTTGGACAGTATTTTAGATTTAGTAATAACTACGGACGATAGGCTAATTACTGATCTTCAAGTAATAGAACCGTTAAGCAATAGCGATCACAATATGGTAGAGTTTGTCCTCTCAGTAAGTCACTCGAAACTAGCTAACTCGACTAAAATTCCTAACTTCCAGCACGCAGACTTTTGTAAATTTCGAAATAAATTGTCACACGCCAATTGGGAAAACGTAATGGGGAACTCCAACGCAAAACTAATGTGGGAATCGTTTGAAACAGAATTTAAGAGTATAAATGAGGAATGTGTACCGTACAAAATTAAGCGTGCGAAAGTAAACAACAAGCCCCTGTGGTTCACTTCTAGAGTAGGAGACATTATAAAGAGTAGGGATAGGGCTTATAGGCTACATAAGTGCGATAAAGAGAATTTGTGGTTACGAAACAACTACATACCTCCAAGGCGTGAAGCGAAAAGTGTAATAAAAAAGTCCAAGCGCGAATTTGAAATCTCCATAGCTCGTGACGGTAAAGAAAACCCCAAGCGATTCTTTCAATACGTCAACAACAGAAATCCAGTAAAAAGTGTCTTGGGGCCGTTGAAAAATGTTAACGGAGATCTAGTTTCTAAAAACAAGGAAATGGCTACCTTGCTAAACGAATTCTTTACGTCAGTTTTACTATAGAAGATGTAACGAATATCCCTACGGTCATAGACATAATACCCTTTGATGATGGTAATATTTTGGATAATATTGTGGTTAATGAATGGGAGGTAATACGCTATATTGATAAAATGAAAACGCGTAAATCACCGCCGCAGGATTCCATATATCCCTTACAACTAAAAGAATTAAAAGATAGCATTGTTGTACCGCTAACAAAGATTTTTAATGCGTCTATTCCTGAGGGGTGCGTACCAGATAATTTCAAGTTAGCAAACGTAACACCTATCTTTAAGAAAGGCGATAAAGGTGCAGCGGGAAATTATAGGCCAATCAGTTTAACGTCAGTTGTAGGTAAGCTACTGGAATCAATAATTAGGGATCGTATAGTCGAACACTTAGAATTGCATAAGTTAGTTAGAAATACGCAGCACGGTTTTAGGCGAAACAAATCTTGCTTAACTAATCTTTTAGAATTTTTTCAAAGTGTGGTTGACGTTTACGATAGATATCGGGCGGTTGATGTAGTGTATTTAGATTTTCAAAAAGCGTTTGACACCGTACCGCACAAAGACTCATTGAGAAAACTAAGGCTCATGGAATCAGGGGTGTAGTAATAAATTGGATATAAGAGTGGTTGCGAGGTAGGAAACAGAGGGTGGTCGTTGATGAAGCGGAGTCGTGTTGGGCTAATGTAGCGAGTGGCGTTCCTCAGGGTTCTGTATTGGGCCTCTTGCTTTTTCTTATATATATTAACGATTTAGATGTCGGCCTAGTCAGTACAGTTTCAAAGTTTGCGGATGACACGAAGCTGGGTGGTAGGGCGATTAATGACGAAGATAGAGGTAAAATACAGAATGATCTGAATAAAATCGTTGATTGGTCAGTCACATGGCAAATGAGATTTAACGTGGATAAGTGCAAAATTTTACGTATAGGTTCGCGTAACGGTAATTTTGCGTATAGTATGTCAGGGAAAGAGTTGATAAGCGTAGAGCAGGAAAAAGATTTAGGAGTTATAGTCACTGGTGATTTAAAAGTAGCGAAACAAAGTACAGCAGCGGTCAATAAAGCGAACAAAGTGTTAGGTTTTATAGCTCGGAATTTTGAGTACAAATCGCGCGATATTATAGTTCCTCTTTATAAATCATTAGTTAGACCCCATTTGGAGTACGCGATCCAATTTTGGAATCCGCATATGCGCAAAGATATAGACAAAATCGAAAGAGTTCAAAGACGAGCAACTAAGATGATTCCGTCGCTTAGGTCAAAGTCGTACGAGGATAGGCTTAAAGAGTTAAAATTGACTACACTCGAGACTAGGAGGCTAAGGGTGATCTAATCCAGGTTTTCAAAATTATGAATGGGTTCGATAACGTAGACAGAGATAGCTTTTTCGAAATATCTCAATATAATAGGACTAGAAATAACGGTGTAAGTTAGAAGGTTCGAGACAGCAGTTGCCAAAAACTTTTTTACGCATAGAATAGTAAATAGTGGAATAGTTTGCCGGTAGAAGTAATTAGTAGCACGTCTATAAACATGTTTAAAAATCGATTAGACGCATATGTTGATAGATTGGGTATAGTTTAAGGTAGTAAAATTAAGGGTTGGATAAGATAGATTTTGATTCTCTTTTCATTAAAGATCACAATAACCAGACTAGAGGTCATAGTATGAAATATTTAAGCCAAGATGTAGAACAAATTTAAGAAAACATAGTTTTACAAGTGTTGTGGGATATAGGGAGGCAGCATCTTGGGTTAGGGGATACTCTCTGTCCTTACACACCCCATTTAAAGAGATTCCTCTGCCGAGCGGTGCCCCCATAGTACTGTGAGGTATTGAAAAACTCATGATCTTCACTTGCCCCACAAACACCTTTAAATGGGAGACCCAAAATGGGTGCACACACATTTCTACATTACTGTACAGTCTTTACAGCCACACCTACACTTTTCCTCCTAAGTATATATATTGTAATGTATATGGTTGTAAATTGTGACTTGGTCCGCAATTGATATGGACCGTGACTTATTTTTGGTTGGCAAGGTACTGGTATTGATGGATACCGTAATGAAATTGACTGGATTCTTTGGATCTGATATATTTGCATGTCGGTTATAAATAGATATAGAGTGTAACATATTTGTGGATAGTAGTCTATTATGACTGATCTGGATCCAAGATTCTATCTTTAGTTTTAAATTGATAAATTAAATTTAGTTTTGTAAAAATTGGTTGTTGCCAATGTACAGGCAGTTTTTACATAGTGGAGCCACCTCGATGGGCCGAAGTGGCCCCTAGTGTGCCCACTATAAAAATTCTATGTTCTTATGTTTTGTGGTTCGGAACCCACGTAAAATTGTAGGTCCCCCCGCCACCACGGAGGACATGCACAATACACAATTACGAACACAGTTAGGTAGACCAGCCATGAGTGGATCCTAGGGTCTTTGTGGTCTGAAACATTATAACATTATAAATTATAACATTATATTATATATATATATATATATATATATATATTTTATATATATATATATATATATATATATTATATATATATATATATATATATATATATATATATATATATATGTGTATATATATATATTATTTAATATATAAATATACATATAAATATAAAATAAATATATAAATAAATATATATATAAATATATTAATAAATATATATAAATATATATATATATATATATAATATTATAATATATATATATATATATATATATAGGGGTTAGACAAAATAATATGAACACCCGCCGATTTCACCGGTTATCTTTACGGACTGCTCAGACACAAAGTAAACGGTCAAATGACTGGCAAACCTATTTAAATGCGTAATAGAGAGTGTATACGTCATGATATAACCCTCACGTTGTTTTTACAGACCTGAGTGAATTATGAATTAGCAGTTATGAAAGACCTGTCAGACTTCCAAAGAGGGCAAATTGTCGGAGCGCGGATGGCTGGTGCATCGGTGACGAAAACCGCTCAGATGTTCAATGTATCCAGAGGAACTGTCTCTATGGTCATGTCTGCATACCAAAACCATGGAAAGACAAGCACCGACAAATGCAATAGTGGACGCAAGAAGAAGCTGTGTGATCGAGACCGCCGGGTGCTAAAGCGCATTGTGACAAAGAACCATAAGACCACAGCTCCAAAAGTGACTGCAGAGCTTAACCAGCATCTTGCAAGCCCGGTATCGACCAGAACTGTACGTCGCGAGCTCCATGGAGCTGGATACCATGGGAGGGCTGCAATTGCCAAACCCTTCCTTTCGCACATCAACATTGAGCGGCGTAGGAAATGGTGTAATGACCATAAGAATTGGTCAATGGACCGGTGGAAGAATGTAGTCTACTCCGACGAATCCTCCTTTACGCTATTCCCATGTTCCGGTCGAGTTTACGTCTGGAGACAGCCTAAAGATGCTTATGACCCCGACTGCCTGACCCCAACCGTTAAGCATGGAGGCGGATCTGTGATGGTTTGGGCAGCAATATCGTGGAATACTCTTGGCCCAGCTGTAGTACTGCATGGTAGGGTTAACGCCCAGGTCTATCTGTCAATATTGGCTGACCAGGTCCATCCCATGGTCCAAACGCTGTTTCCCAATGGCGGCGCCGTCTTCCAGGATGATAATGCACCAATCCACACCGCTGAGGTCGTTAAAAACTGGTTTGAAGAGCATGTTAGTGAAGTAGAACGCTTGGATTGGCCTCCACAATCCCCGGATCTTAACATTATCGAGCATCTGTGGTGTCAGTTGGAGCAGCAGGTCAGAAGCCGATTCCCACCGCCGGCGTCTTTGGAGGAACTGGAGCAGGGTTTGCTCGAAGAATGGCTCTGGATTCCTCTAGCCACTGTCCAAAAGCTGTATGAATCAATTCCCCGACGCATTGCAGCTGTTATTGCCGCTAAAGGAGGACCAACTCCATATTAAGAATAAAAACCGCCATTTATCAAGGTGTTCATATTATTTTGTCCAACCCCTGTATATATCAAGTGTTGTGTATTCTATTTTGGTGTATGTAGAATTTTTCTGTTCTAACTATTATTTTTTGTATTGATGCATATATACATACAGGGTGTTTCATGAGGAAAGGTCAATACTTCGGGAGTTGATAGTATCGGTCATTGTGAGAAAAAAGTTCATATGAACGTGTATATTTCTGAGTGGTTACAGAGATAGAGCTGTATGAATCTCCAAATACAAAAGCATTGTTAATGGTAATCAAGAAAGAGAAACCAATTACTGTTTCTAACATTTAATGTTTAAACATTGGCATTTTGAATTGTATCAGATACAGAAATGACAAATTTGTTACAGTTTACATTACGTTTTCGAAAATCCCACCGTCAACCTCAATGCACTGCAACTCGTGTGCGAAGATCGCATGTTGTTCGTTTGAGCTGATCTTGACGTTCCTTTATGCGGGAAGCAGCATCCAAAATGCGCGCGAGCAATTCGTCTCGTGTATCCACCTTTCTTTTGTAAACTTGACTTTTCATCCACCCCCACAAACAATAATCTAACGGAGAGAGGCCTGGAGACCTTGGTGGCCATTGAATGGGACCACCGCGGCCGATCCATCGACCAGAGAAAGTTTGATTTAGGTATTGCATCACCAGACGGGTAGAATGTGGAGGAGCTCCTTCATGCTGTAAGTACATACCAGCGCGTGTAACCAAAGGAACATCCTCCAATAGTCCTGGCAATTCATTTTGCAGAAGTTCTAGGTAACTTTGTCCGGTAAGACGATTCTCTAAAGTAACAGGGCCAATCAGCTGATCATCGATGATACCGCACTACACATTGGCAGAGGAAATTTGTTTCCACAGTGGCATTTGGATTTTCGTCTGACTACCGATGAGAGTTACGAGTGTTGGTGATACCGTCACGGATGAAAGTAGCTTCATCGGTGAACCGTATTACTCGAAGCAATCGGCGATTAGCATTTACCCAATGACAAAGTTCCAGTCGCATGGCAGCGTCTCCTGGTTGAAGGTGTTGTACACGCTGTACATGATATGGATGCAAGCCTTCCTCACGTAATGTTCGCCATACTCTTGTTTGTGGTACGCCGAGACGTGTAGAAATTCTTCGTGAGCTAGTAATAGGACTACGTTCCACCAACTGAAGAATGTTTTCCACTTCATCCACATCTTGTTGACCTTCACGTTCAGATGAAACATGAGCGATGGGGAGTGTACCAATCTCATGCAATGTGTTGAAAACCCTGGTAAACACTCTTCGATCTGGAATTCTGCGGTTCGGAAACAGTCGACGGTATTCTGCAACAGCAGCTGTTGCACTTCCATCGCAAAAACTGTAGACATACACCATATCTGTATATTCGGCATGTGTGAAGGTGTGTGGCATTCTTAACACTGCTTCAAACACAAAACAATGTCACTCACAACAGTCAGCTGTCGATTGGCTTATGTTACATGCTTACATTACAGCTTACATGGTTCAAGGTTATAGGTGAGAGAAGGGGGAGGAAGAGCTGCGCGCGCGCATCAGATTCAAACAGCTCTATCTCCGTAACCATTCAGAATTAGACACATGTTCATATGAACTTTTTTTCTCAAAATGACCGATACTATTACCTCCTGAAGTATTGGCCTTTCCTCCTGAAACATCCTGTATATATATATATATATATATATATATATATATGTAAAATAACTCCACTGTCTATTATTCTTGTATTTGAGTCTAATGTATATGCATTTCTCCTCTACTGTTTATTTTTGTTTAATGTAAATGTGTTAAATAAATCATTATCCCCGTTTTGCACCTAATGTATATGCATATTTACCTAATGTATTTCATGAATGATATATATTAAATAGACAGAACGATGTAGTTGTTTTATTTCTCCTTCACACCATATAAACAAATATTAATGTGTATATATATATGTATATATATAAACGAAACAATGTGTGTGTGTAAGGGGGGGAGGCGACTGTACCCTCTAAAGAAACTCTCTGACCGCCGATTACGCCATACGAATGGCTGCCTTCTAAGCCAAATGGCTGTGATCTTAAAGCCGCCCAAGAAGGCTTGTGAAGGCACCATTATGCGAAGCGTTATGGACATTGGACACTAATAGATCTTCTCTTTCTCTCTCTCTCCTCTTTCCTTCTTATGTTTTATTACCCCTGTTAGGTTAGGTTACCTACCTTTAAAGGGTCTAGTTCCGGCCCGCATACACGTCTTAATAAAGGTTTTACTTTTTTCTATACAATCCTACATGCATACACATTTTACACACCCACATATATACATATACAATTCATATATATATATTCATACTTTTGTGGGCCTGAGCTGTCAAGTTGTTATCCTCTTCACCTTGGAGATCACACCCACATATATACACATACCATTCATATATATATATATATATATATATATTATATATATGAATGGTATGTGTATATATGTGGGTGTGGTCTCCAAGGTGAAGAGGATAACAACTTGACAGCTCAGGCCCACAAAAGTATGAATATATATATATATATGAATTGTATAGGTATATATGTGGGTGTGTATGCATGTGTATATATACGCACTTTTGTGTGCCTGCGCTGACAGGTTAGGTTGTTCTCTCACTCCTCTTCCCCACTCGGAGGGTCTAAACCAGTCTCCCCCCTTGTTGCATAACCCTCTTTCAACCTTTGGAGGGTCTAAATCACCCTCTCTCCTCCCTTGGAGCATTATTGATCATGTTGCAATTGATTTGCACTCTACCTTTTTGCCATCATACCACTGACGGGGGTATTTGGTTATACCAAATTGTCTGTGATGGGGGGAGGGTTGAACTATTCGTTCGTGGAACAATCGCAAAATCGCCATTGTGGAGAGTTCGCCCCTTGTACTCGCGATGCCTCAAACATAGTTACATACTATATACAGCATATCCTATATACTATTGAGCTAAAATGTGTCTGTGTCTGTCTGTCCGCTTTCTTCGGAACCGTGCATAGACTAAACGGTACATTGGAAAATTCTGCAACCACCATAAGTTGCCGATGTGCTCTAGCAAGTTTCCCAGTCCTAGGTCACTCCGCGGCCGAGCACGAGCTATTTAATGTCTATTACAAGTGAATGTAAGTACTTTGAAAAAGATACCCAGGTTGAAGAGCACTGTATAATTACACAATCTTCCAAGTCAGTAGTATGACCGCAAAATGTTCGAGTGCATATATGCAATAGCAATGTTGATCAATTGTTGCAAAGTGCCAGCCCCCTTCCCCCCTGGTGGTAATGCGGGAAGGATGGGGGTGCGGGTAATGTGGAAGGGTGGGGGTAGGGGTAAATGGGGGAGAGGGGTGGGGGTAATTGGGGAGAGCAGTTTGGCAGTCCCGATAATAGTTTGGTAGTCCCGATATACAGCTAGCTGTGTCATATACTGTACATATACTGTGATATATACTGCTATTTGCCCGGAGGGCGATAGCGAGCTACCGCTTGTATAGGCCTATAATTCAAATTTGTCGAGTGGATGAGTGTTTGAATGGGGAACGAGGCCGATTAATGGTCGTTGCAAACTGGTACCGATTAATGAATTCGCAGGTCAGTTGCGACTCACTCTGATGAAAGGATTTCACAGAAAGTCGGAGAATTTAAGTTTATTTATTGCACATGCAAACACGGGTTGTCTTCTGTTTCAAATATTGTTTATTAACCTTTTGTCGCGCAGTGTGACTTTACTGATTTTGTTCTGACTAAAGACAGACGATTTTATTCAGTTTCGGAAAGACCTGTGCAGTAAAGGATTATGAGACGTTTACTTAATCCTTCACTGCACAGAGGTCTTTCCGAAACTGAATAAAATCGTCTGGCGTAGGCCAAAGCAAAATCAGTAAAGTCGAGCTGCCTGACGAAGGGTTAAGGAAAAAAGCTACACCCATTAGTGCCCAGCGTCACTTTCTGAATTTGTTCTGGTTAACGCCAGATGATTTTATTCAGTCTCGGAAAAGACCTCTGGGCACTAATGGGTTAAAAGTTATCAGTGATGCTTGGCTCAAAATATAATCAGCCTTTTGGCCCTTTCCAGATCTGATCTCTCAATCCGACTGCCTGTCGGAGAAACCTTCCGAATTACTTTTAAGGCCTGCTTATATAATTCAGCCTTGGGGGAATGCCCGGAGAGGTTGAAGGAAGGGTAACCTTGGTTTGTCGCACATTATATATATATATATATATATATATATATATATATATATATATATATATATATATATATATATATATATATATATACACACACACATACACTTTATAACATACGTATATACTGCATGTATCACTCACTCACTGCCCAAGACACCTTTAGTATAGCTTAAGTGGAAGTAAGATGAGAGGCTTAACATATTCTCACAAGTAGTGTGACCGCAAAATGGGAGTGCAATGCAATTACAAATGTTGCATAATGTTGCAAGAGTACCACTCCCTTGGTGGCACCCCCACCCCCTTGTTGCAAGGCACCCCATAGTGCCACCCCCACCCCCCTTGGTGGGGGCCCCCAAAATGGGGTTGCAAGGGGTATGCAACTTGGAGCGCGAAACTGTCACTTTTCATTACTCCATACAGAAATGAAAAGTGACCGTTTCGCGCGCTCAAAATTTATCGGTGTATTTGCGAAGAATGAGATATTAAGTCTCCCAAGTGCGAGAAACTGGTACGGGATTATCGTTAACACTGACATTGTGGGGGGCGAGGGGATTCATTGGTTTGCAATCTATTTTAAAACTAGGAAAAGATTGTACTATTTTGATTCACTCGGATTTCCGCCATGGAATGATTCTGTGGTCGTGAAGTTTATAGCCCAACTAGGTGCGCCTGCGATTGTTTAGAATCCTTATTGCTTTCAAGGATATTATATTGAAACAAGCGGCTTGTATTGCATTTTATTTCTCATGCACATGTCATGTGGGAAGGGATTTATGAATTTTTAAAAATTATTCGATTTGTGCGACACAGCGCTGAACGATAAAAGTGTATGCAAACAGATAAAAAAAAGTTCCCATATATTAGCACACCCTGTATTGTGTAACGTTGTATATACAATTGTAACTAGCCAGTGAGACTTATGTATCGGATACTGACCCCTTTTGGTACATGTTTTCTGCAATTTAATAAATGAAAATATATCGCGTTTTGTTCTTAACCTAAACTTACAGAATCTCCTCTACGATCTGGCACTCGCTAGACCGAATGTGTGCCAATACCACGACATCTGTATTCAGGTCACTGGACGGAGAAGCATCCATTTCATTTATCCGTCTTTTATCAAAAGTAGCTATATTACGATCTAGCTCGGATTCGGTCCTGTAACGATAAGTAAAAAATAAATGTCACGAAATTGGATGCAGATAACTCGTCTTGTACCCACCATATATATATATATATATATAATATATATATATATATATATATATATATATATATATATATAAAACAGGTACATAATATAACCTAACCTAACGTAGCCTAGCCTAGCCTAGCTTAGCCTAACTTATTGTTTAAGATCCCACAAGAAATGTAAAAAAACACTATATATATATATACTGTATATACATATCAGAGAATGAAAATTTACATTTATGAAAACGCATTGAAGCTAAATTATAAACGGGGAAACAATACAAACTATATTTCAAAACAAATATTATATATATACATATATATATATGATACACACAGACCGTGCATGGAACAAGGAACTCTTCTGGGATAATTAAATCCACTATAGTCCGAATAAGTAATGGTAAATGATAAATACCTTGAAACGGACATGTTATGTGCCTTGAAAAGTGGACGCTCAATTCTGCCAGTTGAGGTTTAAGTTTTGGTTTTTGGCTAAAATATAATAGTTACCCCTTTTTCTTTGATGTATTCAATCTGACGTGAAGACAGCGAGTCTTTTGCTTATTTTGAGGTTCTAAATGTAGCAGGGCTAGGCTGCTTTAAACCCTAGATCCATGTCCCAAAGCTGGATCCTGTCTGCTTTGCAGATAGCTGGTGAGGGAAGCTATATTTATGGGACCTCTTTGCGAGTGACCCGTTGCCCACGTCGGGCTAGCATCATGAAAAAGAAAAACTATGGTATTTATCATTTACCATTACTTATTCGGACTATAGTGGATTTGATTATCCCAGAAGAGTTCCTTGTTCCATGCACGGTCTTTGTGTATCATAAAAAACTCAGGGGACCATTCTGAGTTCATTCCCATATATATATATATATATATATATATATATATGCTGATATAATCACAATGGTAACAGAAAATAAAAATTATTTTTGACTTTTGGTTCACTCCACCCAGAAATAATTTTATTATGGCAATTGTACGATTTAACCCAAGGCCATCCTCCTTCCCTTATTATGGATATCCTATCACTGTAATATTTATCTACATGTTTAAAGTGAGAATCATTTGATCATAAATTACTACAGTCAAGATGCATTAATTTTAAATTATTAAAAAGGTGCTCTGTCCTATCTTTAGAGTGTATTTTGTGCGTCATATTAACCTCAGTCCAGTCGACACGGCCATTCCTGCCTAATGAGTTATTATTATGTTGTATATTATTTAAGTTGGTGCAATTAATTACTAATTTTAGTGGTCTATGATCTGGTCTGAGAGAAGGAAATCGTGCAAAATATGAACATTGACAATAAGATCCTTTAAATTATTGCTATTGAGATAGTGATCAATCTATCTAGTCCCACCATTTATATCTCTGACGTACGTAAAATTATTACTATTTATACCTAGTAATTCTACATCGTTTATACTTAATTTATCATAAATAATAATAATGATAATAATAATAATATATTTTATTTGGATAAAAAATTAACCCATTTAACAGAAAATTGTGAACAGTAATAGAATAAATTTATTTCTTCTTGAGAGGTCGACCGCAATAAAACGCCAGCATATAATATATAAGTTAGGTTAGGCACTTAGGGGCTACTTACACCTCGGCAGCGTCTTGGTTGATCGGCTCCGCCATTTCGACACAATTTTCCATAACACTCTGGCTAGATAATTAGTAATTTCGTATAAAGCACCAGCGGTAAATGCAAGAAACTGATGCTCTGCGTTGAGATTCTCCCTTTATAAGGTGGCCTGTGACCAACCCACAACCCACAAACGCTAGTTTCCAATTGGATAGCGGCGAATTTTGGGCGGGACTTGACGCGTAGGCCTGCATAGCGGTCAATCAGATGCCCTGGAGCCGCCCCACAGGGATGTGGTTGGTTGCTCTGTGAGTTCTGGAGAGTGCCAGATGTCCCGATTCGTGGAGAGGCGTTACGATTTCGTTCTCGATCTTGTATTCAAGAGAGAGAGGGAGGGATGGGGGAGGGAGAAAACGTGTTGTTGCCTGTACATCCTCGTTGGTCGGGAAAGGTAGGGTTTTCTTGATATTAGAAGATATGTTCACGTATGGATCAGAAAAACACGGTTTATGATACCATAAAAGTGGAAGATATTTTATTACCCATGAGGCACTGACAAAAGGTTTGTGATGGACTGGGCATTATAATTTAAAATGCGTATCATAAAAGTGGAAGATATTTAATTACCCACAAGGGACATGCAAATATATATAAATATATATATAATCTCAGATTAGAAGATCGTTTATGGCATGTAATTAAATTTTTGGTAAAAAGACAAGAAATGGGGCTTAATTGAGAGAGAGAGAGAGAGAGAGAGAGAGAGAGAGAGAGAGAGAGAGAGAGAGACGAAGCAACGAAGCAATTCTTCTTTAAACCGCTTTTAAACGGGGAAGTGTATATATATATATATATATATATATATCAGTGGCGATTTCTTAATGAATGCAACGCATGCAATGCATGCGCGTTAAATATGTTCTCTTTTCAGATGTAAGTAAGGATTATAATTGACAAAAATAATTTTCAGAAACTAAAAATAGGCTAAGGCTTCAATCACGCATGTACTGGCTATTGGGCGGTGTAAACAAAATTATGTCTTATTTCATTAGACAATTAAGAACATTTTTCTGTACACAGATCGAAATACTTGTAGCTAAAGCATTCACTAATTCAGTCTGGGTACAGAAAAATGTTCTTAATTGTCTAGTGAAATAAGACATGATTTTGTTTACACCGCCTTGCCTTGGGCAATTTTTTAAGGAGACTTCTCACTATCCATAAGATATTTTTTTTGAGCCTCATAGCTAAATTCAAAAGGCAATATGTTTTAAAATATGCTTAGAAAATTTACTTAATATTTTTACTGAAAATAATTAAAAAGCTTTGTTCTGATTTTTTTTTAATTAATGAAAATAATACGGCATGCATTCAGTTTTATAGGTGCATTCAAATTCTGTTAGTCGTGGATACGACGATTTAAACAATTTACATACTGCAATTTCTCGCCATGAAAAATCTCTTGCTCACATAAATGCATTTGTTGATCTTAAAACATTTGGAAAGTCAGAAAGAATTGATTTAATACTCGACAAGCAGAAATCAGTTGCCATTTCCAGACATAACGAAGAAGTTAATAAGAATCGAGAAATTTTGAAACGTTTGATTAGGATAACATGTTTTTTAGGTATGCAAGAATTAGCATTTCGCGGTCACAATGAAGAAGAAAACGCTGACAATAGGGGTAACTATATTGAATTGGTATTTTGTATGGGAGAATTCGATGAAAAGCTTCAAAACCATTTAAAAACTGCGACTGTTTTTAAGGGAACATCATCTGCTATTCAGAATGACATAATTCAATCTATTAGTGCAGTTATGTTAGAACAAATAAAACGTGAGCTTATCGACTGCATGTATGTGGCGATTTTATTAGATGAAACATCTGATGTCAGCTGTTTTTCTCAACTCTCTACTGTTGTTCGTTATGTTAATAAACATGGAGAGATTTGTGAACGATTTATAAAATTCAATGACGTCAGCAATGATAGAAGTGCAGGAGCGATTTCTGATTTATCTATAAGGCAACTAGGTGAACTGGGCTGTTTGAAAAAATTAGTTGCTCAAACCTACGACGGTGCTGCTGTTATGGGGAGCGATCTTAATGGAGTACAAACAAAGATTAGAGAAACTGTACCAGAGGCTATTTTTCTTCACTGCTACGCCCATAAACTTAACCTTGTTTTATCCCAAGCTGTCGCTGAAATTTCCGAATGTAATAATTTTTTTTCAGTATTAGGAAGTTTGTCATCATTTTTCAGCAGTTCAACTAAGCGAACTTCAATGCTTGACAAAGTTGTTGGAAAGCGTTTCCCTAAACTGGCTCCAACGCGGTGGAACTATTCATCTCGTCTAGTTGAAAGAGTTAAGGAAAATAAAGAAGATATAATAGATCTTTTAAAAAGCATTCTTGAAAACCCAAAGAAATTTGATGAAAAAACAAAAAATAGTGCACGCGGATTGCTTGCTGGTATCGATACTTTCGATTTAAATTTTTTATTAGAAGTATTTTCTTCAATTTTTCCTTTTACTGAATATCTATTTAATGTGCTGCAAACAAAATCTATGGATATTGTGTATAGCTCAATCACCGTTGAAAGCACTATGAAAAAAATCAAACAAATAAGGGATACAAAATTTGCAGATATGTGGGACTTGATAACAGAAAGATGTGGTGAACCTGTATGTAAAAGGAAACAGAGTCTTTCTCCACAAGAGAAGTATAGTCAACTATTTCATGAAATATTCGATAATATACTTCTTCAAATGAAAGAGCGTTTCAGTTCAATGGAAAAATTGGAATTCATTGAGCTTTTAGATTGCAAAAAATTTGAGTTCTATGATGTTACTTTCCCAGAGAGAGCTTTTGAATCTTTGAAAAGAAGCTACAATTCATTTTTTGAATTTCCTCGTCTCCGTTCTGAATTGTGTGTTTTATATTCGCACAAATCTTTTGCCAAAAAGAATGTTGCTGAGCTCCTAAAATATCTACTGGAAAGCGAAATGCACAAAGGTCTTAAGGAAATATATAAATTGACGAATTTTATTCTAACTATACCAATATCGACAGCAAGTGATGAGCGATCATTTTCTGCGCTTAAAAGAATTAAAAGTTATTTACGGAGTTCCCAAAGTGAAGAAAGGCTATCTAATCTTGCCTTAATTTCAATTGAAAAAAATTTCCTCAAGAAGCTTATGGAGAATCGAGAGTACTTTTACAATTTGGTCATCGAAGAATTTTGCAGGAAAACTAGGAGAGCAGAATTTCAATTCAAATAATGCTTCACAATTATTTAAGGTAAATTTTAAATTTGTATCTTTTTCTTTAGATCAATTCGGTAACTACTATATATAAATATGTCTAATTTTTTGTTCGCATATTTAAGCCTAACATTAAATGAACTTTCCTTCAAAGAGGTCCCCAAAAGTTTGTAAAACACCTTTAATTTGCTAAGTTCTATGTAAACAATATGCAAAGTTTGGGCAAGAGGGTTAGGCGGATGTTTTTCTTCCATTCCATAACATTGCATGCCTGAACAAAAATGTCACGAGTCGCCACTGATATATATATATATATACCTATTTTTATATATATATATATGAGAGAGAGAGAGATGAACATTTTTTTCTGATCATTAGGGTATCCTGGGTAACGAGGCCCCGGCCGGGGGTCGGACCCAATTTTTTCTTTTTTCCTACCCGATTTGTTTTACGTCCCACCTTGGATCTACGGGGATCATTAGGGTACCCTGAGTAACGAGGCCGGGCCGGGGTGCGAACCCTATTTTTTATTTTTTTCTGATCATTAGGGTATCCTGAGTAGCGAGGTCCTTGCCGGGGCTCGAAGCCAATTTTTTTCTGATCATTAGGGTATCCTGAGTAGCGAGGTCCGGGCCGGGGCTCGAACACGCAACCGTGGAAGCCCGGGCGGGTCTCGAACCCAATTTTTTTCCTTACGAATTGTTCATTTATTTTTCCGTACGGCTTGTTTTACACCCACGTTAGACCTACGGGGACCATTAGGATACCCTGGATAGCGAAGGCCGGGTCGGGTCGCGAACCTGGATCCTTTTAACGCACATAAACGTACACTGTGACACACGTATAGATGTACACCACCCCATGGCTATCACCATGGTTACCAACCGCCACGGTTCTCGAATCCAATTTATTTTTGATTACACTGGTCAACAAAGACTTTTCATCAGAGTAAAATTTGAGGTGGCTGGATAGCATTTTTCACGCTGATTCCAAAACTGCATTCAGATTTTTTCTAGCACGTATAGTTTTCAAGATGAAGGCATATATATAACTACACAGATTTAACCATTTTAAATAGGCAAAATACTAATATTTCAACATTTGATTGTGTTTATTTTATTGTGTTTTTTTAGTTTATTCATCTTATTTATTTCAATTATCTTAATTATACATCTTATGTATTTCAGGTGTGAGCTTTTACGTCTAGCAGCATTGTGATTCAGGCAACAACGCCGTGCTTTGTGTGTCAAAAGATCAGTCCAGTCCAAGAACTTGTGTCAAGTTGGTGTACATTTTTTTTTAATTTATAGTTTGCTCAGGTCAGTCAACATGCCTCGACAATGTAAGAATGACCCCGACAAGTTCTGTTTCGTATGCGGCCAGTTGACAACTAAAACACAGCGACGAAGTATTACAACCGACATTAAGAAAATATACAAGCTATACTTTGGTTGCCATCAAGGTGACCAAGATAAACCATGGGCGCCACATCAAATCTGTTCTGGCTGTTCAAATGGATTACGTGATTGGCTTAATAAAAAGAAAGCTTCAATGCCGTTTGCCATACCCATGATATGGAGGGAGCCGAGAGATCATCATGAAGACTGTTATTTTTGTAGTGTGAACTTAATGGGGTTTTCTGCCAAGAACAAACACCAGATTGTATATCCAAACTTGGATTCAGCACGTAGACCAGTAAAACATGATGAAACATTGCCCATTCCAATTCCCCCAAGTGATAGGCTAGATTCTATCATAGATGACATGGAAAGTGATGAAGGTGCAACTGGCGTTTCCGGACCATCTACAGAACCAGAGTACACTTTTGAAGGTAGACCTTTAGAGCCTAAAAAGTTAACCCAAGGACAGTTGAATGATCTTGTTAGAGACTTATCGCTGTCCAAAGAGAAATCAGAGCTTCTCGCATCAAGACTAAAGGAGAACAATTTACTTGAGAACAATGTTCGTATTAGTTACTACCGAAAGCGGAATTTTGAATTAACAGCATTCTTTTCAGTAGACGGTCCTCTCAGTTATTGCCATGACATCAATGGACTATTTACAGCCATATCTCAGACGTATGTGGCATCTGAGTGGCGCCTCTTTATTGATTCGTCGCAGAGAAGCCTGAAAGCAGTTCTTTTGCATAATGGTAATATAATGCCATCCATCCCCATTGCCCATTCCGTCCATCTAAAAGAGACATATGACAATATGGATATACTACTTAAGGCAATCAAATACGACAGTCATCAATGGAATGTTTGTGGAGATCTAAAAGTTATAGGAATGCTTATGGGTATGCAGTCAGGATTCACAAAATTTTGTTGTTTCCTTTGCCTGTGGGACAGTCGCGCCACTATAGAACATTACACCAAAAGTGACTGGTCACTTAGGTATACATATGTCCCAGGGATAAGCAATGTCCAGTCTGTCCCTTTAATGGATCCCCAAAAGATCTATCTGTCTGCCACCTCTTCACATTAAACTTGGTTTAATGAAGAATTTTGTTAAAGCAATGGGTAAAGTCAATTCTGAAGGGTTCCAATACCTTTCAAGGAAATTTCCGAAGGTTACTGCAGCAAAATTGAAGGAAGGAATTTTTGTTGGGACACAAATAAGGGAGGTTTTGAATGACACTGAATTTGAAAAAGTCCTAAGTCCGCTGGAATTGAAGGCTTGGCTGGCGTTCAAATGGATATGTGAAAACTTTCTTGGAAGCAACAAGTCACCTGCGTATAAGGATGGAGTCAAGAACCTCCTTGATGCCTTCAAAGAAATGGAGTGTCGAATGTCGTTAAAAATTCACTTCCTGCATTCCCACTTAGATTTCTTTCCTGAAAACCTTGGTGCAGTGAGTGACGAGCAAGGAGAGCGCTTCCATCAAGATATTCAGATGATGGAGAAGCGCTACCAAGGATATTGGAATGAAAGCATGATGGCCTTACCAGGCCAAATTTACAAAAGGAAATCACACTCACAGCGCTTTTAATAAAATAATGTATATATTCTTTATTTATAAGTACATTGAATAAGGTATATGATGTATTTGTTGTTTAGCATTCCTAAGTGTGATCTATACATCCATAAATTTTCTTATAGCAATATCAAAAACTTAAAAATATCAAAACCAGTGTATCTATATAACTATACGTGCTAGAAAAAAAATAAAACCAGATTCGGAATCAGCGCGAAAAATGCATTAATAAAAGTGTGATCATGTTTGTGATGAGAAAAACGTTTCATTTTGTTGGCCAGTGTTATTAGGCCATGGCTATCACCATGGTTACCATTTTTTTCTGGCGAGGGTGTTGTTCTTTTTCCGTACGACTTGATTTACACCCACCTCAGACCTACGTGGATCATTAGGGTACCCTGGATTTATTTTTCCGTACGAATTGTTAATTTATTTATTTATTTTTCCATACGACTTCCTTTTCGCCCACCTTAGACCTACGGGGATCATTAGGATACCCTGGGTAGCGAGGGCCGGGCCGGGGTGCGAACCCAATTTTTTTCTGATCATTAGGATATTCTGAGTAGCGAGGGGCGGGGCGGGTCTCGAACCCAATTTTTTTTCTGATCACTAGGGTGTCCTGGGTAGCGAAGGCCGGGGTGTGACTAGAAAAAAATTGGGCTCACACCGTGTGAGCCCAATTTTTTCTAATCATTAGGGTTTCCTGGTTAGCGAAGACCAGGCAGGGGTTCGAACCCGCCACCGTTTAACGCGCGACGCACATGTGTCAGCTGATGCCCGGAGGCACTGGCTGATGTGCCAACTGGCTGATGATGCCCGGAGGCACTAGCTGACTAAGCTACCTGATGCCCGGAGGCACTGGCTGATTAAGCCACCTGATGCCCGGAGGCACTGGCTGATGTGCCAACTGGTTGATTAGAGGCCCTATAAGAGAGCGGCAGCACGGCTGAAGTCTTAGTATGCGCTCGGGTTCTGCCGGGCGACCACCTCTCTCTCTCTCTCCTTCTCTCTTAGGTTAGGTTCAATGCAGCTTGGGGGATAACTCCGCCTCCAAGTTGCATACCCCTTGCAACCCCATTTTGGGGGCGCCACCAAAGGGGGTGGGGGTTGGCACTATGGGGTGTCTTGCAACAAGGGGGTGGGGTGCCACCAAGGGGTGTGAGGGTTGGCACCAAGGGGGTTGGTACTCTTGCAAAATTATGCAACATTTGCAATTGCATTACACTCTCCCATTTTGTGGTCATACTACTCCCACATACAGAATCATTTCACCCATACGCCCAATTCAGGGTACGAGCATTTCCAAGCAAACAGAGAATTAATGTAATAACGCGCCTCCGTACGGAGTTCATCACCACTGAAAGCAGCAATGCTTCGTGATATCCCAGTTCAAAAAATAGCCAAATCCTTTTCGTTTTCGAGAAAAAGAAATATATACTGTATACATACATATATGCAGAGCCGGATTTAGACGTGTGGAGGCCATGGGCAGCCTCCATGTGGAGGCCCCCCTACCTTAGGGGAAGACATAATTGAAGTCATCCATAAGATTCATAATATAATTAACATACATACACTTTCAAAACATCGTGCACTCTTGTGTCTGTCCATTCCACTCATTTCTGCAAAAAATGAAAGCCTCGGGTTACTCGGGTATTCCATTATAGTGAGAGTAGGCCTAAAAGAGTAATAAAAACAAAATAATAATCAGTACACAACAAATAGTAATTGGTAAAAGTTTATGTACTACAGTGGTATTGGATGCGCGTGTTTTTTTGTTGATCATCTATCGAGTTTTTCTAGTTTCGGGTTTTTTCTATTTTGATAATGGCTTGTCAATATGTGGAGGCCCCCAAGATGTGGAGGCCCATGGGCAGCTGCCCACTTTGCCCACTCCTAAATCCGGCCCTGCATATATGAATTTGAATTGGCTGATCTCAAATAAACTCTTTCTAAATTCAAACAAAATAAACTTTATGATTTTTATTAATAAAAGAAGTGTACATCTTGAGAGCCTGAATGTTGGAGAATTCTTTGTAAAAGAATATAATGTAACGGAAATTTTAGGCGTCATGCTAGATAATAATTTGCAGTGGAAGGACTTTATCAATTATACAGGGTGTTTCTATATTATCTTTCCTATTTTCTATGTAATTTAAAGAAAATAGGAAACAATGTAGGAACACCCTGTATATCTTAAAAGCTTTCTAGAAGTGTAGCTATAATGTTTAAACTTTGAATATAGCTCCTGAACATGTTTTACTAACTCTGCAGTACATCATATAAGGAAAAACAAAAATATGATACAATTTTGAATGAGAAAATACTACTGAGAGCCCATGAGACAGCATTTTTATTGTTCAAAGGCGAGCAATAAGGATATTATCCAATGCAGATTTTTTGATTATATAAGTGCATTCTTTAACGAGTTAAAATAATAAAAAATCGAAAAGACAATCAAAATGGTAAATTTTATTTATTTTAAAACTGTACGAATAAGATTATTAACTTCGAGTGGATAAATAAATCGTATTTTGTAACCCATCAAGAAATTCACTCATAGCAGACGAGGAATATAAATAAGTATGTTATACCTGACCTTAGATTGTCTTTATCTCAAAAACTACCTATTTTCGTAATTTGAAATTATGGAATGACTTAAGCACAGATTTTCAAAATGCATTATTTATTTTTTATGAAAACCATTTCCTTTTATGTTACCCTAAAAATTGCTTAAATTAACCACCTCAGTCCTTTACCTACCTTTGACGTCATAGCAACCAGTGTAAACAAACTAAACATATCACATATTTTTCTCTTTTTACGCTTTTTAGAAATTTCGTGTCTCTAGGCGAAATGTTTCCCGAAACTCTACCTAGTGTAGTGTACCTCATTGTTTTATTTTTATTTACTTTCATTTATTACTTTCCTTTTATCATTTCTCTTTCTTCGCTTTACACTCGCTTCACTGTACTTTATAAACACGTGCAGACGGGGAGCCGTGGCTGGTGAGCGCCATTAAAATTTCGTACAGTGAAAGAACCGGGGATAATTACACACTATTATTTCTATTTACTGACTTTTTATTTATGCCGAAACAATTGAGCAAACGGGAGAACACGAATGCGGACTATCATTAACATTTAATCGCGGAGAGAGAGAGACAATTAAATATTTTAAATAAACAATAACATACTAATACGAAAAAACACCTAATCGGGGAAATCCCCGCCCGAGACTGAACTTGGGCATTTCACAGCCTCCAGCTTCGGCACATTTCGGTGTTGCCAATCAGTATTTTATATATTTAATTTCAACCAAAACATTATTAAATTCTTATAAACAAAACATTAAATTCTTATTACACATTATTATCTTTATTAAAAAAAATACCAATAGGACCTCCCTACCACAATCTTTCTTCCCGTCGGTTACGACGACACACGAATTTAACAGCCATATGTCAATAGGAAAATAAAAAATGCTCACTAGGCACAATACTAAACACAGTTTATAAAGAATGCGCAAATTTAATTGCCCTTCACTTCACAAACCTCATTAACCTCTCCTTTCGAAATGGTACCTTCCCAGCCTGACTTAAAAAGGCTACAGTATGCTTTACTTTTAAATCAGGTTCTAAATCGGTCCTTTTGACCATCAGTAAACTCTATGAGACAGTAATATACTATATAATCAAATAAAAAAATTATATTCAAACAAAATAATTGGCTGTCTACAAAAAAAAAATGAAATAAATGACAATAACCTTATATAAGAAGGACTTAAAAGCAATCTGAAACGAATGAAAACGTCATTAGTCATTCAACTTGATCTGGCTAAGGCCTTTGACTCAGTACCTCATGACATACTCTTAAAAAACTTGAATATTACGGCTTTAAGGGACCACCCTTAAGATGGTTCCGTCCATACTTTAGCAATAGGTCCTACTTTATAGCACGAACAACATCAGTTTCCAAAGGAGAGCCTGCAAAGTTTGTTCAAAGATCTATGGAACAAATTAACCAGAGCAGATACAATTACAAAAGTAGGTTCAGCACTACCAAAACAAATTCTAAGATTCATGTACTACAGTTTGGCATGTCCAAGTTTAGAGTATTCCATTAATATCGACGGAAGTGCTGAACAATATTTAATTCAGCCTCTGGTGATCATGCAAAAAAGAATAATTAGGAAAATTTATAAATCGAAGTAGTATAATGAAGGAGCGACCACAGGTGTACGGGCTTCATTTTTTCGGGGCGAGCTCGCAATTTCCCCGAAAAAATTCCATGGTGCCCGAATTTTCAGATGCCGACATAATGAACTCAACATGGCTGGGAAATGAAAGATTATGTTGCAATAATGTGCATGTATTCACAGACCATTATTTAATATACATATCTTTAAAGCATATTCTAGAAAAAATGAACTCTAACAGCACTGAATATTTTTGCCATCAGATAACAAATTTTTTTTTCTATTGTTTTATTTTAAACGACGTTAATTTTTTTTAAAACGCCTATCTAAACGGTCGTAGAGTTCACGACGGACGTCGGCGGAAGAATATTCCATTTAGCAATTAATAAAAACGTAAAGTTTTTAGCGGTTAGTAAGGAAAGTCTGCCACGTAATTTAAATCCGTTATTACGAATAAAGCTATTATCGAATATGAACAATTTGTCAAAATTTACGTTATAGATTTTATTAACGATTTTGAAAACTTCAATAAGCTACCCCCTTGATCTCCTAGTTTCGAGTGAATGCAAGTCCAACTCTTTAATCCTATCTTCGTAAGACTTGTTGCGGAGTGACGGAATTAGTTTCGTGGCGCGTCGTTGAACCCTTTCCAACCTATCAATATCCTCACGCAAATACGGGCACCAAAACTGAACGGCATATTCTAAGTGAGGCCTGACTTGGGACTTGTAAAGGGGCAATATAATATTCTTCGATTTAAATTTGAAATTACGCGCTATGAAGCCTAACATCCTATTACAGTAGCTTTTGCGCAAGACTCCAGGCACTGGTTCCTAACTTTTAAACCCTCAGATACGCTTACGCCTAAATCTACTTTCTCGTCAACGCTCGCTAATTGACGATCATCCATCGTGTACGTGTAATTGTTGTTACGATAACCTATATGCAAAACTTTACATTTGTCTACGTTAAATTGCATCTGCCCCTTATCCGTCCACTCCATAATCCTATTTACATCGTCTTGGAGCCTATTTCTATCGTTCACGTTAAAAACTTTACCGCCTGTTTTAGTGTCGTCCGCGAATTTTGACACGTTACTGGTCAAACCTACATCTAGGTCAGAGGTCACCAACCTTTTTTTTGTTCACCGCCCACTTTTATGATTTTTTGAAAATTAAAAAAGCTTATCGCCCACCTCAGATCAAAAAGAATAAATCAACATAATCGATAAAATAAATAATGAAATACATGTTTAATTACCTTTAATGTGAGCCCATTAATGGGCGCTACCGCCCAGGTTGGTGACCCCTGATCTAGGTCGTTAATGTAGATTACGAATAGCAATGGACCTACCTAACACTGAACCCTGAGGGACACCGCTACCTACATCCAACCACCGCGATTTCCTACCATCAACAACGACCCTCTGTTTCCTGGCACGAAGCCATTCCTCTAACCAGTTAGCTACCTGACCGCGTATACCGTGCGCTTTAACCATCGCAATTAATCTTCTCTGCGGAACTGTATCGAACGCTTTTTTAAAGTCTAAATAAATAACGTCAGCCGCTCTATGCCTATCGTATTCGCGAACTATTTCGTATAAAACTCTAACAAATTAGTTAAACAAGATCTATGGCGTCGAAACCCATAGTGACTACTATTAATCAAATCGCGACTTTCTAAGTGATCGACGATACGATCTCTAACTACGGATTCCAAAAGTTTACCGACAATTGACGTTAAGCTAATAGGCCTATAATTGCTAGCTAGTGTGCGGTCGCCTTTTTTAAAAATGGGCGTAACGTTAGCTAATTTGTAGTCTTCAGGAATAATCCCCGCTTCCAGTAACTTATTAAAAATTTTTGTTAAGGGGCCTACTATAACGTCTTTCAAATCTTTCAAATGTCTAGGATAAAGCACGTCAGGGTCTGGAGCCTTGCTAACTTTTAGCATATCGATATAATGCGCAATCTCACCCTCGTAAAAGGTTATATCATTCAAAATAGTCTCGCTACAAAATGGAACGATATCGTCCACTTAGTGACATTATTTACATCTTTTACGATAAAAACTGTCGCAAAAAAGTTATTAAAAATACCCGCCATCGCCTGAGCGTCGGAAGCCAAATCGCCCTTAGCATCCACTACAGGGCCTATGTTATATTTTATCGGCTTACGATTATTGACCTAGTCAAAAAACTTTTTTGGATTATGTTTACTATCGGCAGCTACAAGTATCTCAAAATTACGCTTAGCATTCCTAACAAATCTTTTAACCTGATGTCTAAGCTCGATATATCTATTAAAGTTAGCTACTGTGCCATTGCGCTTATTAATCATATACTGTCTATACGTTCGTTTATGAACTCACCTATTTCCCTAGTCCACCACTTGGGCCTACCATGATTACTAGCGCGCTTTGGCCTACGAGGAATAAACTCCCTTTCGTTATTCAAAAAACTTTCTTTAAACGCTTCCCAATGAAAATTTGCGTCATTACCCACAAATAAATTATACCAGTCTACTACTCTCATCCTTTCCGCAAAACTATCAAAATTAGCCCTTCGAAAATCAGGGACTTCTATTACGTTACTATCCTTACTGTTTTCTATCAATAGCTTAAACCTAATAATTTGGTGATCACTACATCCCAAACTCTCACCTACTTCCAAACCTTCGACTATATTTTCGTCGTTCGTCATCACCGCGTCTAAAATATTGTCACCGCGCGTTGGTTCGGTAACCATCTATCGTGAAAAATTATCTTCCATGAATTCAATCAGTCTCAAACCCTCATCATTACCAGTAAAAGTCTCATAATTAACATTAGGGCAATTAAAGTCTCCGACAATTATTCTATTCCGATTATCAATGAAGTTACCAAGAAGTGAGTAAAATCTAGTATCGGTATCGAGGGGTTGAACGAGAGGTCAATAAACAACAACGAAATTAAAGCTAATACTACGCGCCCTAACTTCAACGCAAATCGCATTAATTTCTGCCGGAAAATCTATCTTTACCTCGATAACCCTAAGAGAATTACGAAGGTACAACAAAACGCCGCCACCAATCCTATGTACCTATCATTAGTAAAAAGTTTAAAACCCGCTATATCAAGTTCCCCCAACAAGTCCCGAGTTATGGTATTTAATTTCCAAAATTTCCGGATACGTTTATGCAACATTACAGCCATGCAAAAAAATTGTTGCATAATTTATTATGTTTGGTTTAATTAGCACATCTGAGTCTAAATTTAATAAACTCCAATTTTTCCGCCATTGTTTTGGGACTTTGCCCGAATTTTGAGCAAATATATTCGGAAACTTGCGAATCTGGCGGGGTTGCAGCCCCCCAGACCCCCCGGCCCGTGCGCCTATGGTAGTGATATTAGCCCTGTTCAAAAATCAACTTTTTCTTATTTTCATAGGTTTCTGTACGTTTTCCCATGCTATTTGACCTGAAAAGGCCGAAAATCACAACCATTTTGACCTAGGTTGTTGGGAAGCATTGCCGCATGGAGCTTTAAGTTTTCTGCCTTGAAATCGGCCAAAAGCACCAGTTCCGGGGTCCCTTGAATCATGTTTTGCACTATAACTTTTTATCTAAACAAGATAGAGCAACAAAATAGGCACCAAATTAAAGTGTTTTTAATCCTCTTTCTAACTTATACCATTATGATAGTCTTGGAACAAGAAATGGCACATTGGTACATACAAAGATTTCAGAAATATCACAAAATTCGTTTTCTCACACTCAAGACATACAAAGATTTCAGAAATATCACAAAATTCGTTTTCTCACACTCAAGGCAGACAAGGCGCCTTATTCATGACACAAATTTGAGATTAACATTTTGTCACAAGTCTAATCGATCAAGAAGTGAAAGCATTACATGATGATTAATTTCATAATGACATTTACACAGTCAGTTGTTGAGAGTTTGTTTCTTGAAGCTGTCAAAGCGGCGTCTGTTGAACTCCACAGCTTGAAGGAGATAGTCCCTTTGCTTGGCATCTGTTGTTATGACATTTGCAAAGTCGCTCATCATCTTGACACCACGTTCAGCAATGTCATTCACCGCTTTCAGATTCTTAACATAGTCCAACGCTTTTCTGTAGTCCTCATTCTGTGGCCAAGACGTGACAGGTTCCAGAAGCCACTCGGATCCAATGTTCAGTGTGTCCAGCAGGAAATGTGATTCTGGGCCAATGAGATCAATCAGGGTGGTCTTAGCTGTGACTCTCTGGAATAGAGGCTTTCCTGTTCTGAAGCTGTCTGGCTTCTCAGTGGCATGTAACTGGGCAGCAATGTCGTGCTTCAATGTGTCACTCAATCTACTGCTGAACAGGGCAAATGACACGACTTCCTGCGTCAGGTACCATTTGTGGTTTTCCATCTTATTAAGTACTGCATCAGCAAGCTCAGCTCTGGGTCAGTTTTCTTGTACTTCAACATGTCCTGGATTAGACTTAGATCATTCACGGGAGCATCTGCAGCAGACATTGACATCATCCATACAGGAGTGTAGAACAGCGCAAGGAAGGTGTTGAGTTTCCAGCTTTGATACAGTGTCTTCGTCGTACTCAAGTTGATCTGCAAACATCAGCATTTTCATGGAGTACAGGTTTCTGGCCATCCATCTGGCCTGATGAATGGCGCCTGGTCGACTCCAGTGAATACCTCGAGGAGGCGTTCCTCCAAGAACAATGACTGTCAGTTCAGCCATTTCCCTGTAGTCGGCTCTTGGAAGCCTTTCTGCTGTTAGAATGTCTTGGAGTATTTCTTCACTGTTCTTCTTCTTTTCCTTCAGCCATTTGCTGTTGATAGCCAGCATCTTTGGGTTTCCTTGGACAAGTCCGTCCAAACATCCTTCAGATGCTCAAACCAGGGATTATCTGGCCCCTTCACCTTCCCAAACAGCTTCTCCCAAACTGCTCCTACTAGGATTTCCAGGATGTGATGTCGACAGGCCAGATAAAACACCTTTTTGTTCAGCATTTTCTCTAGCAGTTTGGCAGCTCCTCTGTGAACTCCACTGTTACTGGATGTAGTGTCAAAAACAAGGGCAGTAACATTATCCGTAAGTTCCCATGTCTCCAGTAAATCCATTGAAGCCTCAGCCTGAGCTGTGCCAGAAGAATTGTCGATGACAGGTACTCCCAATAACTTTCCTTCAGTGTATGAAGGTGGACCAGGCACTAGCACAGCTAAAGTCTCTGAGGTACTTCCAGGTTCACTGCCCAAGACATCTTTGAGCAACTTTCCATCCCAGTGTAAGGCAGCGTACTGTGGGGGTTTTCACAAAACTTGGACATGTGACTCTGGCTGATATTATACCTGGACAGCATTCTGTTGCGACGTGTTGTTGAGGTTGAGATGACGAAGTTATCCAGATCAGCCCCTCCAGCTTTCAAGGTGGCAGAAACCATGGCAGTAACTTGATTGTCTGATAAACCAAGACGATCAGCTGTATTGCAGATGACATCACATTCCATGACCTTCCTTGGAAACGTCAAAGTCACACTAGTCACAGTGTCTTGATGGTGAGAACATCCAGGACGAGGCTGATGGTAATCCATGTCCTCTGTGTTAGCGTCGTTGTCAGTTGAGTCACCCCAGGTAATGTCATCCACATGAACAACTTCCTCTTGTTCTGCTGCAGCTGTAAAATAGTACAACATGTTAAGACAGTAATTGTTAAGTACATGCTAAATATCGCAATGGAGTAAAACTTAAAACTTTTTGTGACGTTCAAAGTAATTAGTTTTACCTTGTTCTTGTCTATGCTGCAGTCTTTCATTCCTCGCTGCTTGCTGCAGGGATCTTGTCTCAAAAATCTTGTCATGACCAGACATATGACCTTTCCTCTCATCTTTTGGTCTTCGTAGAACCTGATATCCTCATCTTTCTTCTCTCTGGATAACAGTCTGTTGTTCTGTATTTCCTGGATTGCATCTGGAGCTCCTATATCGAACAGGCTGTCTAATTCCAGCACAAATGCTCCTCTTTTTCCTCCAGGGTTACTTGCTCTTCCTTTGCTTTTCACCAGAGCACGATGTTTCTCATGTAGTTTGATGAAGAGCTTCATTGCGTTGTACTTGGTCATTGTCTTGATCCTAGCCATCTGCCAGAATGGGATGATAGATTCAACTGTTTCATATGCAAGGTCTTGAACCATGGGCCTCCCTGCATTTTCCGGTAAATTCTGAAGATTAAGGAAATACTGGAACGCCTGTCTGTTGGTGGGAAGCTGGGAACCACTGATAAAAGCTGAAGGGTATCCAACCAGGAAAGTTTCAGTGAGAGATCTGGTAGATGGCCCAGTTGACACCTGCCTGTGGACAGTACGTGGAGGTTCTGAGATATCAACTGTGCGCCCACGGAGCTCCCTCAGCTCCTTGCTTAATGCCATTGTGAAGTTGTAACTTGTAGATGGTTTTCTAGATTCTGATTGAGTTTCTGTTGTTTCCTGAAAAATGATAGATAATTATTATCATTATTATTATTATTATAATTATTATTTATTTATTATTATTATTATTATTATTATTATTATTTATTAATTTTATGCTCTTTCATTTGATACCTAATTTGTTGCTCTATCTTGTTTAGATCAAAAGTTAAAGTGCAAAACATAATTCAAGGGACCCCGGAATTGGCGCTTTGGCCGATTTCAAGGCAGAAAATTTAAAGCTCCATGCGGCAATGCTTCCCAACATCCTAGGTCAAAATAGTTGTGATTTTTCGGCTTTTTCAGGTCCAAAAGCATGGGAAAATGTACAGAAACCTATGAAAATAAGAAAAAGTTGATTTTTGAACAGGCCTATAAGTGACATATGTTCTACGACTGAAAAATTTTAAAACTAGGAGATATTTACAAACTAAACATTGCTTTTATATGCATGAATTTTAAATAGCACTGCACCAGAAATCATCCAAAACAAAATGTAAGGTTCCCAAACCCAACACTGTATCGACAGAAGACAATTAACCACGTATTGTAGAATGTGCAATTTGATATTTATACTCCACTGAACCCAACCTCTGGAAGAACATCGATCAAGATACGAAGGAATCTAACACGTTGAAAAGCCTTCAGAAAAAACTGAAAGATAAATTTCTCAGTTCTTACAAACCAAAACATCTCTATTCCTCATCTATTTCCTTTTCAACCTTCTTGCCCAATTTCTTTCTCTTTGCATATCAATATCATTACAATTAAGATTAATGATTTTATTTCTGTATAGCCATAAAATATTTGTGTAATGTCAAGGTACTTAATATTATACAGAGACTTTACATCCTGGAAAAGAGAATGGTTGTATAATCTTAACTGAAGATAGTTGTGTGTATAAATAAATGTAAATAATCTATTACATGTCCAGATTTTTTCTGTTATTTCATACTTCATCTCGTGTCAACAGCAATCCTATTTTTGTACTTAATTTCTCACTTTTCCCCCATTCCATCTGTAAATAATCTCTATTTTTGACAACATCTAAAATGTTTTGACAATAATCCCATTCTGTCAATAATGCATAAATTTGCCGGCAAATACCTCAACTCATGATACTTTATGATGGTTTCGAACGACGGTGCAGGATCGACCTCTGGTCCAACCCCTATATATCTATAAGAAATGATTTGCTTATCCATCTTTATAATTTCTCGTTACATTTAGTGATGTTCCTTGCACACTTATAAACAGAACATTATATAAATAAATAAATGAATTTTAGAACTTTTACGTTTAATGTTATATTTATTCTTTCCTTCCTCTTTATACTTTAAATTTCAGGCGTGTTTATATATATATATATATATATATATATATATAATATATATATATATATATATATATATATATATATAACTTGGTTGAATGGTTTGTTGTTAGGGAAACGTAGTTTTGCGAGGAATAGGAGGACGAAAAGATGGTACAAATTGGTACATGTTTATTTACAGACGTTTCGAAAAAGTTAAATTTCTATCATCAGTGCTAAAAAGTTTAAAATCAAATAGAAATAAATAAGTATAATAAACAAAAACAAAAACAAACAATATATTAAAATGAACATGCGACAATGGTTACAATATATATTAAATTAAAATTAAAAGATTAAAAATTAAATAATATAAAGTATAAAAGTGAGGACACTAAGTAAAAAATATAAAACGGTTAAAAAGTGAATCAGAATTAAGGGGGGGTCTTACCAGGTTGCTAACGTTGTGAAAGACTAATTGTACAGAAGATTAATTCTGCCAACCAACTAATAGACCTCCGCATGAGTCCCTTTACATACTTAGTATTTAGCCAACCCTCAACGACTACAGTTCCGCTTTCAACCTAAACATCGCCAAATAAACTCTCATAAGAAAAGAAATCCTCCATCACTCCGCCTGGCTCCATCTTTCTAATATGGACTTTATCAACAAGCCAACCATCCCCAATCTTCTGTACAATTAGCCTTTCACAACGTTAACAACCTGGTAAGACCCCCGTCCCCTTAATTCTGATTCACTTTTTAACCGTTTTATATTTTTCACTTAGTGTCCTCACCCTTATACTTTATATTATTTCATTTTTAATCTTTTAATTTTAATTTAATATACTATATTGTAACCATTGTCGCATGTTCATTTTAATATATTGATTGTTTTCGTTTATTATACTTATTTATTTCTATTTAATTTTAAACTTTTTAGCACTGATGATGGAAATTTAACTTTTCCGAAACGTCTGTAAATAAACATGTACCATCTTCTCGTCCTCCTATTCCTCGCTATATATATATATATATATATTATCTATATATATATAGTATATATATATTAGGCCTGTTCAAAAATCAACTTTTTCTTATTTTCATAGGTTTCTGTACATTTTCCCATGCCTTTTGACCTGAAAAAGCCGGAAAATCACAACTATTTTGACCTAGGATGTTGGGAAGCATTGCTGCATGGAGCTTTAAATTTTCTGCCTTGAAATCGGCCAAAGCGCCAATTCCGGGGTCGCTTGAATTATGTTTTGCACTTTAACTTTTGATCTAAACAAGATAGAGCAACAAATTAGGTATCAAATGAAAGAGCATAAAATTAGTAAATAATAATAATAATAATAATAATAATAAATAATAATAATAATTATCTATCATTTTTCAGGAAACAACAGAAACTCAATCAGAATCTAGAAAACCATCTACAAGTTACAACTTCACAATGGCATTAAGCAAGGAGCTGAGGGAGCTCCGTGGGCGCACAGTTGATATCTCAGAACCTCCACGTACTGTCCACAGGCAGGTGTCAACTGGGCCATCTACCAGATCTCTCACTGAAACTTTCCTGGTTGGATACCCTTCAGCTTTTATCAGTGGTTCCCAGCTTCCCACCAACAGACAGGCGTTCCAGTATTTCCTTAATCTTCAGAATTTACCGGAAAATGCAGGGGCCCATGGTTCAAGACCTTGCATATGAAACAGTTGAATCTATCATCCCATTCTGGCAGATGGCTAGGATCAAGACAATGACCAAGTACAACGCAATGAAGCTCTTCATCAAACTACATGAGAAACATCGTGCTCTGGTGAAAAGCAAAGGAAGAGCAAGTAACCCTGGAGGAAAAAGAGGAGCATTTGTGCTGGAATTAGACAGCCTGTTCGATATAGGAGCTCCAGATGCAATCCAGGAAATACAGAACAACAGACTGTTATCCAGAGAGAAGAAAGATGAGGATATCAGGTTCTACGAAGACCAAAAGACTGAGAGGAAAGGTCATATGTCTGGTCATGACAAGATTTTTGAGACAAGATCCCTGCAGCAAGCAGCGAGGAATGAAAGACTGCAGCATAGACAAGAACAAGGTAAAACTAATTACTTTGAACGTTACAAAAAGTTTTAAGTTTTACTCCATTGCGATATTTAGCATGTACTTAACAATTACTGTCTTAACATGTTGTACTATTTTACAGCTGCAGCAGAACAAGAGGCAGTTGTTCATGTGGATGACATTACCTGGGGTGACTCAACTGACAACGACGCTAACACAGAGGACATGGATTACCATCAGCCTCGTCCTGGATGTTCTCACCATCAAGACACTGTGACTAGTGTGACTTTGACGTTTCCAAGGAAGGTCATGGAATGTGATGTCATCTGCAATACAGCTGATCGTCTTGGTTTATCAGACAATCAAGTTACTGCCATGGTTTCTGCCACCTTGAAAGCTGGAGGGGCTGATCTGGATAACTTCGTCATCTCAACCTCAACAACACGTCGCAACAGAATGCTGTCCAGGTATAATATCAGCCAGAGTCACATGTCCAAGTTTTGTGAAAACCCCCCACAGTACGCTGCCTTACACTGGGATGGAAAGTTGCTCAAAGATGTCTTGGGCAGTGAACCTGGAAGTACCTCAGAGACTTTAGCTGTGCTAGTGTCTGGTTCACCTTCATACACTGAAGGAAAGTTATTGGGAGTACCTGTCATCGACAATTCTTCTGGCACAGCTCAGGCTGAGGCTTCAATGGATTTACTGGAGACATGGGAACTTACGGATAATGTTACTGCCCTTGTTTTTGACACTACATCCAGTAACAGTGGAGTTCGCAGAGGAGCTGCCAAACTGCTAGAGAAAATGCTGAACAAAAAGGTGTTTTATCTGGCCTGTCGACATCACATCCTGGAAATCCTAGTAGGAGCAGTTTGGGAGAAGCTGTTTGGGAAGATGAAGGGGCCAGATAATCCCTGGTTTGAGCATCTGAAGGATGTTTGGACAGACTTGTCCAAGGAAAACCCAAAGATGCTGGCTATCAACAGCAAATGGCTGAAGGAAAAGAAGAAGAACAGTGAAGAAATACTCCAAGACATTCTAACAGCAGAAAGGCTTCCAAGAGCCGACTACAGGGAAATGGCTGAATGACAGTCATTGTTCTTGGAGGAACGCCTCCTCGAGGTATTCACTGGAGTCGACCAGGCGCCATTCATCAGGCCAGATGGATGGCCAGAAACCTGTACTCCATGAAAATGCTGATGTTTGCAGATCAATTGAGTACGACGAAGACACTGTATCAAAGCTGGAAAGACTCAACACCTTCCTTGCGCTGTTCTACACTCCTGTATGGATGATGTCAATGTCTGCTGCAGATGCTCCCGTGAATGATCTAAGTCTAATCCAGGACATGTTGAAGTACAAGAAAACTGACCCAGAGCTTGCTGATGCAGTACTTAATAAGATGGAAAACCACAAATGGTACCTGACGCAGGAAGTCGTGCCATTTGCCCTGTTCAGCAGTAGATTGAGTGACCTATTGAAGCACGACATTGCTGCCCAGTTACATGCCACTGAGAAGCCAGACAGCTTCAGAACAGGAAAGCCTCTATTCCAGAGAGTCACAGCTAAGACCACCCTGGTGATCTCATTGGCCCAGAATCACATTTCCTGCTGGACACACTGAACATTGGATCCGAGTGGCTTCTGGAACCTGTCACGTCTTGGCCACAGAATGAGGACTACAGAAAAGCGTTGGACTATGTTAAGAATCTGAAAGCGGTGAATGACATTGCTGAACGTGGTGTCAAGATGATGAGCGACTTTCCAAATGTCATAACAACAGATGCCAAGCAAAGGGACTATCTCCTTCAAGCTGTGGAGTTCAACAGACGCCGCTTTGACAGCTTCAAGAAACAAACTCTCAACAACTGACTGTGTAAATGTCATTATGAAATTAATCATCATGTAATGCTTTCACTTCTTCATCGATTAGACTTGTGACAAAATGTTAATCTCAAATTTGTTTCATGAATAAGGCGCCTTGTCTGCCTTGAGTGTGAGAAAACGAATTTTGTGATATTTCTGAAATCTTTGTATGTACCAATGTGCCATTTCTTGTTCCAAGACTATCATAATTGTATAAGTTAGAAAGAGGATTAAAAACACTTTAATTTGGTGCCTATTTTGTTGCTCTATCTTGTTTAGATAAAAAGTTATAGTGCAAAACATGATTCAAGGGACCCCGGAACTGGTGCTTTTGGCCGATTTCAAGGCAGAAAATTAAAGCTCCATGCGGCAATGCTTCCTCTACAACCTAGGTCAAAATGGTTGTGATTTTCGGCCTTTTCAGGTCAAAAAGCATGGGAAAAAGTACAGAAACCTATGAAAATAAGAAAAAGTTGATTTTTGAACAGGGCTAATATATATATATACCTTCGTTAACCTTGGTTTTGCTTCCGCTCGAATTGTTCATTCTGACGAAGGTCAAGCTTGTCACTCCACCTTAGACCTACAGTTTAACGTGAAATCCGAACCATGCCCCACCAGCGCCCAGCGTGTTGACCACCAGGCGACGCACCCATTTCTCTACCAAACAATTTCTTTATTGTGTGGAAGGATGAACAGCTGGGTTTTGTTGCACGCCGCCTGCCGTCACCGGGTCTCGATCACAGGGCCAATGGGTTTGTAGTCAGCGACGCAAAACCACTACACCACCGAGGTGCATATATATATATATATATATATATATATATATATATATATATATATTAGGGTGTCTCTTATTTTCGAAGTGTTGATGTTTTTAGGTTGCGCCCCTCAACCAGTTCCATTGGTTGAAAAAACATCACATATAAAATTGTTTTTGATGATACAATTTTTAGAGGTCGCCCCCGCTTATTAAAGTTCATAAAATAGAGCTATTATTATGCAATTAATATTTGAAATTACTAGCAGTTGTCAAGTATACTAAACATATGTTTTTCATTAATTAATCATATTTATGATGAATTCAATTAAATGAATATATTAGAGATAATTGTCAAGTTTGTAGCTGAAAAATATTGCTTGATAAGACAAGATCAACCTGTTTAAACATTTTCATCAAGAATGCTCCAGATTATGTTGCAATTGTTTATTTGTCATCATTCAGTGTTCTGCTGTCATAAGTAAAAGGTGTGTAACTGTGTATCACTATACTTCTTTTTTGTTATTATCAGATAATAAACTGTTATTTATATTTTTCACAATTATTTATACTGATTTTGTTATTAGTGTTTGAAAAAAATTTAATGAATTTAATGAAAAAATTAGAATTTATGCTCTTATACACATATTATGAAGTTTTAAACAATGTTGCTATTTGTCACAAAGAATTTAATTTAGTTCAATGGAAATTTTACCTGACATGTGTTTCATGATCTGTGTTTCTATCAGTGGCGTCACTAGAGGGGTGCGGGGGGTTTTTGTGCAGTGTTTGAGCAGAAATTTATTATTTTTTATAAAAATATCCCTGTAGTTAGTTATAACAACAAAAACATTTTTCGTAAGCCCAGCTTACATGTATCAATATACCTACAAGGCTAAAACTCTATGCTAATTTACTTTTTGAACCTTCTAATGCGCTCCGGTCAGAGCTGTCATTATTACCCAATTACAATGACGCTTCGAATCACGTGGTTTCGTCTGCACGCTCTACAAGCACGCGCTGTTGTTTTCGTTGCTGCTGGTGTTTTTATAGTCGCTGATTTTGTCAAATTTTCTGTTGTTTTAGCTACAATATTGTGATAATTAGTATTTGTGAACCTACATCAATAACTTTTTTGAGAATGAAGTAGTAATTAAAGGAAAAAGAAGGAGAAAAATAAAAAAAGGCTTCCGCTCAGTTGTTGCAGCCTCTGTCTTTATGATGTTGCAGCCTCAAATTTATGAGTATATTTCCATATGCATTTGTCTACAACTTCTACATTATTTGGGCCGTTATTGATTATGCAAACCTAATCCATTAATGTATCTCATGTAACGGTAAAGTTTAACATTAAAATGAACATAATTTTGATGTAGTTCTTAAACGTTTTTACTTCGAATTCTATTGTTTTCTTACCGAATTTTCACTTTAACCACATGAAACTATGTAAATGTAAATACATTTAGGCTGTGAGTATGATATTGTAATTTAAAGGAGTAATTTTAATTTTGCTAGTTGTTTATGTCACTACTATTGCCATTACATTCAGTGATATACGGGAATTACGATTTACGAGTAACATTAGTACAAAAAACATTACTAAGGATTCTGTATGGTCTGGTACGGGAGGAGGTCCAGGGGGGGGGGGGTGACACCATGAGTTACCGCACTGGGTGACACCAACCCTAGTGACGCCACTGTTTCTATTTCCAATAAAATAGCAAAATATAAATTTCTACTACAAAAATATTTATTCCTTGTTTCTTAGATTAAAAAATAATAGGAATAATAATTGAGAAAAATACGTTAGATTTATAAAATAGACCAAATTAACTTTGTTATATCTACCAAATTTTTTTTTTGTTGTAATTTAAAAAAGTCAAAACTGATTTAGCCCTGCTCTACAAAACCATAACACTACATTAATATTTTGTTTTCTTATTTTGCAGATGAATTCAAGAAGACCATTCTATTTGCTCGGATCTACAGTAGATGATATTAAAGGCTCAAAGCTGCCCCCATATAGGCAAGCTTTTGGTTATTTTATGCACCTCCACAGAGAGAAAAACATGACAATCCGCGATGCTCTGCGTCAATCTATTCGAGCCACAATAGTTATCTGGGATAAGGCCAATATTCCTACAACTGCAAAGACAAAAAGGTCGTCCTGGCTCAATCGGTGGTGTGGACACTGTACATCTTCACCGCACAAAAAATGCAGTCAAACGGTTGGAAGCTGAGGCAGAGAGAAAAAGAAAGTCAGAATCTTTGATGGAGGCGTCTACTAGTCAAGTTGTACTGGCTTCTTCCACATCTTCCAGCAACACAGATGAAAGTGAGAATGAGGAGGAGGAGCCCAAAGGAGCTTGTGCTTTACCAAAATCTAAGAAAAAACGAGGCATGAAAAACATCATGACTATTCAGATGTCTGCTGCCCTGGATCGTACACAAATTTCCTCTAGAAAGGCAACATTTATCCTCGCAGAGGCAGCTAAAAGCTTTGGTTTGGACGCTTCAGATTACAACATAAACCAACATTCTATCCATCGCCTTCGAAATAAGAACCGAGCTCGTCATGCTAAAGAACTTAAGGAGCATTTCCATGGAGAATGTTCTATGACAGTCCACTGGGATGCAAGATGATTGAGGACCTCACCTCGCACAAGCACATTGATCGTCTCCCAGTACTTTTGTCAGGACCTGGTGTTGAACAGCTGCTTGGTGTCCCCAAAATCCCAAACTCAACTGGAGAAGCACAAGCTGAAGCCGTCTTTAACTGCCTGAATGAATGGGGAATTACAGAGAGAGTAAAAGCAATTTGTTTCGATACAACAGCTTCAAACACGGGTCAATATAGTGGAGCCTGTGCTCTCATCGAAGCAAAATTGGGACATGATGTTTTGTACTTGCCTTGTAGACACCATGTTTTAGATTTATTGTTGGGAGCTGCATTTGAAGCAACATTGGGATCTACATCAACTGGTCCAGAGATATTAATCTTTAAGCGTTTTCGTGACAATTGTACTTCTGTTGATCAAAGCCAGTTCCAAACAGGTGAGACAGACACGATTACTAAAGAAGCAATTATCCAGTCTAAAACTGAACTAATTCAGTTTGCTAGATCCCAGGCACCTATGCTACGGGATGACTATCAAGAACTTTTGGATCTGTCCATCATCTTTCTTGGAGGTGTCCCCAATAAAGGCATCAAGTTTCGTGCACCAGGTGCCATGCATCGAGCTCGCTGGATGTCCAAAGCCAAAGCGCTCTATTCTATCAAGATGTGGCTTTTTCGAAACCAGTTCAAGATGATGACTAAGACTGAAGAACGAGGAATTCGAGATCTTTCCCTTTTTTCTGTTCTCATCTATATGAAGGCTTGGACAACATCCTCACTCCCTATTGAACCCCATTTAATGACTGGCTCCTTATGAGGTCATTGATTAATTATCCTAACAAAAAGATTCCTGATGCAACTAAAAAAAAGCTCTCTAACCACTTATGGTACCTGGAAGAAGCAGTTGGTCTTGCTTTCTTTGATGAGCGAATTACTACAGATGTAAAGAAACGCATGGTAAAGGCATTAGAAGATGAGTCCACTGATAGACCACCCAAGCGTCCTCGAATTCCTGAATCGACCTTCTGCTCTGGTGAAGGACTACACAACTTGTTACAAGAAATACTAGAGAATTCTTTACTAAGCTGAATTTGCCAGAAGGATTTCTGAACAAGGCACCCAGCACTTGGACATCCAACTGTGAATATTTAAGGGTCAGAGCTATTGTTGCAGCTCTATCTGTTGTAAATGACCGGGCAGAACGTGCAGTAGCTTTAGTTCAAGAGCTGAATAAGAAATTGACAGTGGGGGAAGAGCAGCTCCAGCTCCTGCTCCAAATTGTTGCAAAACACCGCCAGAGTCACCCAGTTCCATCAAAAACTGTTCTTCTCAAAAAATAACCATCAATGAGGTTGCACCTTAAAATAAACCATATTGTATAATCATTGTATATTAAATAAATGTTGAATAAGGAAATAATCTAATTAAAGTAATTAAAGTATGTAAATAGCACTGGCATTTTGAATTTATCTCTATATAATAAACTAATGGTTTTTTTTTGTAGCAATGCTTCATTGCTGATTGTATATAAAAAAAGAGCCAGGAAGGATTTTGGATAGGAGAAAAAGGATTGGGATAAAGAAGGATTGAGGACCAAAGGATGGATTATAACAACATCAAGGATAGGTTAGAAAAGGATCAATGATAAATAAGAAGGCCTATACTTATAAAAACGAATCAAACTAAAAAAAGAAGGAAGGAATTATGTGTATAATGAGCATAATCATATGTCAGGAGCTATTATGCCATGGTCACCATTTTTATTAGCCGGGGGCGACCCCTAAATATGAGCCAATTTGTGTCAAACTTCGAAGTTTTAGTTTTTATGCTAAATGGAACTATTTTAGGGGGCGCAGATAAAATAATTCAACATTTCAATTTTTGACTACCCAATAAGAGACACCCTAATATATATATATAGTAGCCTACGGATCACCAATTTGATGTGGCCAAGAAATTAGGCTTACTATAATTTATGAATTAAATTGAAATTAATAATTAGGGGCCACCAGGTTGGGCCTACAGCCCAAACAAACAATATTTAATAAGGAGAGAGAAATTACAAAGTTTTGTGTTTAATTAGGAAAATAAATGAATTATTTGTTCACAGTGATTAACAATTTTATAACGGTATTTATAGTGATTAACAATTCCATAACGGTATTTATGCTACAGTATGTTAAAGATGACTGTATAACCATTTCTTATTGCTATTAATCAGTCTAATTGTTAAGTAAATACACTAATTCAGGTAGGCTAATGAGATATGCAAAGGTGAACACACAATAAGTAATTAAGCCAATAATAACTGAAATAATGAAAGTACCGTAAGGTACAGTAAGTGGATTAGGTCGGTAAAAATGAAATGCATAAAAGAGCACAAACAATCGGATCCAAAATAAGTAAGTTATGTGAATGAACACACTAACAAGGTTTTACAAAACTAAGGTATTGGTACAACATTTGAATAGGCCTACTGCGGTCTTAACAGGAGAGTCAGTTTGGACGGTCTAAGACACTTTTTTAGGGCCTACGCGATTAGGCACGGGAGAGTTAGTTTGAATTATTGAAGACACTTTTAGAGCCTACACGATTAGGCTGAGTTTGTGGACTTTTCAGCTTTGAATCCTGGATAGTCTAGCACGACGTAACAGAACACTGTAGGACGAGTGAGGGCCGACAAGAGGCTTACCGACCTGCGATTTCGACGTGGATAACTCTGAAGACTGAAGAAACCTACGTGAATTTGACCGTATTGCGTTTCGCCGTAGATAACTTTGAAGACGTGTTGGCCTACCGGCAGGAGGATGTGCTGAGGGCCTGTTGAAATACTTGTTGAACGGGCACCGATAGAATTGTGGTGAAGGATGAGTAAAGTCAGGGCCAGAAGGATGACGCCGGTAGAGTGATGTTTCTACGGCAGGATGAAATTGTAGGTCGCCTCAAATGTTGGTTGGCTTCGTGTATTGTTGAGGTGCTGCTTGAGGGACTGAGGCCGGCTGAGGTCGAACGGCGCTACGTGAAAGAGGAGGTTCACAAGGAGGAGTAACGAGCAAAGTGAGGGCGAGTTTAGTGAACTATGGCTTATATAGGCTCGGAAGACGTTAACTAACTTTTCGCGGGCCTTTTGTGAGAAGACAAACATCCTTTTGTTTCTCTCTCCTTGAAAATCACGCGTGTTTTTCGATTTCTGATGATTCCCGGATGTTTTCGGACGTGAGGAAAGGAAATTCCCGGTCGGTCTCTCTCTCTCTCTCTCTCTCTCTCTCTCTCTCTCTCTATATATATAATATATATATATACACACACGAAGGTACTTCAATAAGTGTCCGCACTTTTTATTTTAGTGATAATATAGTATATATAATATATACTTATAATAACGAGCCAAACTGAGATCTATAGGCTTATTTAGGTTACTCGTAGCTGCCACATATCGTACTAGTGAGCATGGCTGCGCCGCTTTCAATGTGTATTCTGGAAGAACAGAGATCCGTGGTTCGTTTTTTGTGGGCAGAAGGTGTGGAAGGAACTAAAATTCACACGCGTTTATGTGCTCAATATGGGAATAGTGCATTACCACGGGGAAGTATGTACAAGTGGATTCAAATATTGAAGGAAGGTCGGACATGTGTGACAGATGCTCAGCGCTCAGGACGACCGTCAACATCAACCAGTGGTGATAAGCAGGAAGAAGCCAGAGCCATGATTTTCGATGACAGAAGATTAACAATAAAATAAATTGCATCTTCATTAGACATCAGTCAAGGGTCATCCTATTCGATAGTTCATGACATTCTTAGCTTTCACAAGGTTTGTGCAAGATGGGTGCCCAAACAGTTGACAGAAGAGCACAAGTGTAATCGTATGGACGTCTGCTCTCGTCTTTTGGCGCGGTATCATAATGAAGGTGAAAACTTTTTGGAGCGTATTATCACTGGAGATGAAACCTGGATCCATCACTATCATCAGAAAGCAAACGACAGAGCATACAATGAAAGCATCCAACATCTCCCGTTACAAGGAAGTTTAAAGCGCAGCCGTCAGCAGGTAAAGTTATGCTAACACTGTTTTGGGATACATGAGGCCCTATCCTTGAATATCATCTAGAGCGTGGAACTACAGTAAGAAGTGCATCGTATTCTGACATGCTTCGGTATGAGTTAAAGAAAGAAATTCGCACAAAACGGAGAGGGAGGTTGTCGGAAGGTGTTATTCTGTTACACGACAATGCGCGCCCTCATACCGCTGCACAGACTAGAAAATGCCTTCAAGAACTTAAATTTGAAGTTCTAGACCATCCAGCCTACAGTCCAGACCTGGCACCTTCGAATTTTTACCTGTTTGGACCACTAAAAGACGCTTTGAGAGGTCAGCGATTCCAAGGCGATGATGACCTGAAGGAGGCGGTGCATGACTGGCTACGCACACAGCCAAAAATTCTTTTGTGATGGCATTAGGAAGCTTGTAGATCGCTGGACTAAGCGTATTGAGAAACAGGGAGAATATGTTGAAAAGTGATGTGTTTATAATCTATCAGATGTGAAAGTAAAATTGTGAAAATATAAAGTGCGGATATTTATTCAATTACCCTCGTGTATGTATATTATATATATATATATATATATATATATATATATTAGGGTGATTAAAAAATTGACCGAAAAACATTTTTTGGAATTTTTTTCGGGCCACCCTCTGATTATGTTTAATTTGGTAAAAAAGTAATGCATGCAAATTTTTAATTAAAAAAATTAATTTTTAGGGGTTGCTACCATAAGTTGAAAATCAGACAAAATAAGAAATATATGCTGTTTCCACACCACCTTTGAGGTAAAGTATAAGGCGCGTTACCTTTTTTTTTAAGTGGAAGTTCCCCGGTAGGCCTATCATAGCCACTCTACTTTTTCAAATTGACAGTTCTTCTGTAATAATAATAAGATTTCCGTAATAATAATAACCTTTTGTTCATTATAAGGGTGATACAGAGAAATGGGACCCAAAAGAAACCCCTGTAACTCTTAAAGTATAAGTCAGTTTATAAAATCATACGCATCATTCGAAAGAGGATAGTTACAAGTTTGTACAGGATTGTATAGGTTTTGACAATACAAGACAAGATAAGATACAAAACAAAATAAAAGTGTTAGTTAAAACTAACCCTTCAAGATGACTGCATGGACTGTGGAACAGCTGCGTTTCATAACTGAGCAATATTATGAGCATGGAAGAAGTGTAGTTTCAGCTCTTAGAAGGTGATTTTGACATCTGAAAATTTGTCTTGAAAGATCTTTGAGCTGAAACTACACTTCTTCCATGCTCATAATATTGCTCAGTTATGAAACGCAGCTGTTCCACAGTCCATGCAGTCATCTTGAAGGGTTAGTTTTAACTAACACTTTTATTTTGTTTTGTATCTTATCTTGTCTTGTATTGTCAAAACCTATACAATCCTTTACAAACTTGTAACTATCCTCTTTCGAATGATGCGTATGATTTTATAAACTGACTTATACTTTAAGAGTTACAGGGGTTTCTTTTGTGTCCCATTTCTCTGGATCACCCATTTCTTTACCACTTGGAGGAGATACTGTTTCTGTTCTTCATCATTTGTGATTAGTTTGCTGTATTCATCGACTATTCTAACTCCTCTTTCTGCATTGTCATTAACAACTTGAAATTTTTCTTATGACTTGTTTTACGTTGTTGTAGCAGTCATCTTCATTCCACTTTTCAGAGTTCTTATTAAGAAACGTTGATGGTAAACCAAGTCTATTAAAAAATTATTTTGTATTTGCACTAACAAAGTCTTCCAGTTCTCTGTTTTCTATAACTTCAGGGTCAATAACCGCTTTTTTCTCTGGATTTGGTTCGGCGCCGTTTTGCAATGCTTGCTTCATTCGGTTTTTAGTTTGGTGTAGCACGCCATCATCAAAGAAAGCAAATGCTATTAACTCCTCTGAAAGCTACCATAAATGATTCATCATTTTCTTCAGGGCAACAGTTGCAATGCGTTCATCTTTTAGTTTGTACAGTTGCAGTTTCTTCAACATCTCTAAATCGAGACGACGAGCGAGAACTGAAACTGACGCTGTAAACCATGATTTAATATATATGTGTACAGCAAAGAGGCAGATATCTCTAAGGCCTTTTTCTTCTCTGGGTGTTAATTTAAATTGTGTTTTAAACGACCAAATTTTCATGGCATAAATGACTTTTGCCATCCATCTTGCTCGGTGAACGCCAGCTGGTCTTCTGAATGAAACTCCTCTCTTTGGTACTCCACCAAGGAAAATGATTGTCAGTTCCAGCAATTCTTTGTAATCGTCACGAGGTTGATGTTCTTCAAGTTGAGTGGTAGCAAACTCAATCACTTCTGCTTTTATATCAGTAATACTGGGTATGGTATTTGGATCATCTAATGCTGTTCTGTATTTTTTTGTGTCTAATTTTGACCATTTCATTCTAAATCGTTTGAAAATTGCAATATCAGGTCCTGATGATGCAGGCAATTAATGCGAAACAACAGCTTGTAACACTATTTCTAGTATGTTACTGTATGTCTGCAGGCCAGCCACAGCATACGTTTGTTCATTTTCTGTTCTAGGAGAACACAGGCACCATTTCTACGACCTGTATTCAATGCTGTGGTGTCAAAACACATGCATTTTATTTTGTCTGAGATATCCCGATCCAAACAAGCTTGGTGGACTGCATTTGCAGTTAATTCTCCTGTGCTTGCAGTGATTTTTAGAACACCAAGAAGTTGATCAATGCCATCTCCTGAAATCAGTATAGGGAGTCGTTCAACAACTTCTCGTCCTGTTATGTCTTCTACTGTATTAGTTTTCCGTCCCACTGAATGGTTAAAGGAACATCAGCTTTAAACTCTTTCTTTAAATTTTCTCCAAATTTTTTCCGAAATTTTTCTCTTGCTCTTCTTATAAATGAATAACTGACATTGAATTCTTCTGAATTTTTTCCAAGACCTTCAATCGTTGGTATCATCACTAATGATGCACTTCTATTGCTCATTTCTGTTACATCAAGGGCTGCAAGCAATGTATCATCAAGCAATTTTTGTTCCTTTCGTACAGTCTGTTTTGAGGTGGATGGTTTATTAGGATCAACCGTAAACTCTTCATCAGATGTTGTATTTTGTCTTTCAGCACCAGAACTGCAAGTTGAGTCACTGAGAACTACAGTTTCTTCAAATCTCGACATTTCTCTTGCTTTTCTTATGTTTAATTGTGCTTCCTTTTTCTTAGCATACTTTTCTTGCTTTGCAAACTCTTGATCAATCCCATCCATTTTTCCTTTTCGCCCCTGTTCTCGCTGGAGTTTTAGAAATAGCTTATCTTCTTCAATATCAATTAGCCTCATAGCATCTGCATGTGCTATATCAAACAGGCTATCTAATTCTTAGTTCCAATTGGTTTGCGTATCTAATAGATTTTTTTATTGTTTCGCCTTATTCTCTTTATTTTTCTTTAATCCTTGCCATTCTTTGAACAGTTTCTCAATTTTGTCAACAACGTGCGACTTCTTTCTAGTTGGAATTCGTGCTCCTCCCCATACTGCCAACACGTCATTTGCAGTAGACAAGCAGGCTTCTCGAACTGTTTGTTTTTTGTTTCTGTAAGCCATAAACAAAGCCATAGTTTCTCGCTTTGATGGAAGAACTGTTGCTTTAAGTGTATCTGATGGTTTTCCAATAAGCCAAACATTAGTATCTTTTCTTGTGTGCATAGCAGTACCCCTGCTAGAAGATGGCGGGGGTTCCATGACGAGAGTCGACAGCAAAACCTCTTACACTCACGACAGTCAGACGACTACTGAATTATAGCTGTACAGACAGTACAGTGTACAAGTGCCGGTTGCCCTCAAAATTCGGTCACAACAGAGTGTAAATGGTTACAAGAGTGTTGTGTTTAGTCAGCACTGTTAGCTTTATGTGCATTAACGCACTTATCACACGGAACAGATAGTATAAGAAAAACGTCACAGTTCAAAACTCAATTTCCTGAAAGTAGATTACGGTAGCGACCCCTAAAATAATTAGAATCACTTGAAATTTTGTATACATTACATTTTTACCAAATTAGACATAATTAGAGGGTGGCCCGGAAAAAATCTAGCAATCGATCTTTTTGAATCACCCTAATATATATATATATATATATATATATATATATATATATATATATATACACATGTATGTACGTATGTGTGTGTGTGTATATATATATAGATATATATATATATATATATACACCTCGTGGGGAATGGACGCTTTGGTTCTCTCTCTGTATTAATAACATCTCAAGAAAGGAAAACAGTCATAAACCAAGGAAAACGGTTATAAACCAAACTAACGTGACTGATTCCCATTCGCACAAAAGAAAATCGACAGGTTTTGTTACTGAACGATTACGGTAATAGATAACAAGGCATTGGGTCCGCATTCCTACCAAACTTGTAATTTATGAAATTCAGTAACTACTGAAAATGAAGCGATCAGGTGTGATTTTTGTCAAAAATTGCATGACTAACTGTATTGTATGAAGTGGAACGATTGGAAAAGATCTCTTTCGAGCGCGAAGCAGATTACGGGCATGAAATTTATCTGTGACTCACGTACGGCAAGAGTGCAAACTTGTTCGCAGTATTTAAAGCAATGGAAAAGACGAATGCGATAGAGAAAGAGAGAATTGTGGGAGGAAAAGATAACTAGAATGTTCCGGAGGAAAACTGTATGGATGAGAGAGAAATAAAATTAAAGACAACACGAAAAGAAGACATGACTGTTGAAGAAATAAAAGAAACAAACAAACTGTGTGGTGGTAAAATCACCAAATAAAGATAACGACAAAAAGAAGATGAAAACGAGAAATGTATAAGATATCTTATGCAAATATTATGCAAAAGGGCATTACAGATACAAGGAAGGCAATACACCTATGCACATCTGACTTTATGCAACGCCCATTACAAAAATTTGGAAAAAAATGCGTTTCACCACCTTAGTGTCTGCAAAACTTATGCAGGATACGGGAGATACAAGTACAGGAAAAATTACCATTATCACCACACTCAAAGGAACTATCGGCAAAACAGGTAGCCAATTTTTTAGAAGTACCCAACACGACTCAATTGCTAAATATCATTCAACGAATACAAAGACAGTTAACAAATACGAGAATTCGAAAACCGAAAAGAATAAATGCAGAAAGAAATTACATACGATATCGAGACTACATGCATCGAAACAGATAAAAGAGGGGCGAAAATTCTCGGAGGATCATAAGGCAGTGAAACATGGATTAACAAAGACTAACGAATCGGAACTAGGTAAAGATGAATTTCAAAACGAACAAATAAAAATTATTGTGGCCTACATACAGGGTCTAAAACCAAATCATTCCCTGGATAAAGTCACATACCTGAAAGGACTGAAACAAAAGCAGACTTTACGTGCCTCACAGAAACTCATCTGAAGGACAGCCAGGCGAACTGTGAAAACTGTGTTTTGTACCGACCAAAACTAAATACGAATTGACAGCTATAATATACTTCGACTCTAAGGAGGATGTCTAATCTATACACCTGAAAAACATATGGCAGAAATGATAGTAAGTAGCTCAAATAACTTCGTGCAGTAGAATTAATAGCAGCAAAAGTTGAAAGATTAAACATGATACTAATTTAATATACAGACCTCCGGTCACTCCAACTAAAAAATTTTCAGATACCATTACAGAGGTCAGAAACCTGATGAAAGCTCTGAACTCTCCAATACTCGCTGTTATTTTCTGCAGTGAATTTAATTTTCCATTCATGAAATATAAAAGGATAGGAAGAAATATATGTATATACTAAGACAAGGAGGCACACGGGAAGACCAGGAGCAGGCGAAAATGCTGCTAACTCTAGCTGAATAAGTCATGTTAACACAAGAAATAACAGAAAATACAAGAAAAACAACTGCCTAGATTTGGTATTCACAAACAACAGCAACCTAATTGAAACATAGAAATATCCCCAACTATCAGATCACAACATTATTGAAATAACAACCAATATGAAAGTAATAGGGAAGAAAAGGACCGCATTATAAAAAGAGGCAAATTCGAAGTTTTTACTCTTCACTCCCAAGCTATAAATTGGAAAGGTTGCATCCAACATGAAAGCAATAGAGTAGAAAACTAGCTTTAAGGATGAAACAATGGAAGTAATGCGAATAACCCTCGAGGAGAAGACGCTAGAATTATGGTAAAATGTTCCATAAAGGAACAAAGAAGAAAGAGGAGCAGGTTTGAGAGACAAAAGAGGTCAGTGTTCCATGAGAGAAAGAGAGTGACTGAAAAATTAATAAACTGCAAAGACAACAACATCAGAAAAATAATAGATGACAGTCTGGAGAGCAGAGATTGCGTCATACGGGGTCTAACTGAAAACCATACAGAGGAAGAAGACGACGACGCTATAGAAGCGATAAAGGTTAACTCAGAATACGTCTAAAATTTTGCAAAATTAGGAAGACAAAAAGTCACGCGAATATCGGACCTGTGAAGAATGAAAACAATGCATTAACCGATGAACCAATGATCTAAAGAATGTATATGAAATATAAAGAACTTAGTATGATTCAGCTTTCATTATCTACAAAATTGATAAAATAATAATTGAGGGGTCGCGCGTCTTAACGTACCTAAGCGCCACCACAGGCGAAAACGTGTTTTTGATGGATATCACTATTTTCACCCTTCCTCTATCGCGTGGTTTGGATTATAATGACCTTACGACACTAGAAGTATGGTTGAAAACCTTATGGAGCGAACTACTTTTTTCACCTCTATCGCCAGCTGGGCTCTGCCGCCCAGATGTGATGCGCGTCTTAATGCCCCAATATCCCGTTTAATTGGTGGGAGGTGATGGGGGTGGGGGTGGGAGTGGGACGCTCGGTCTCTGGGTGGCGGGAACAGCAGGAGGAGCGCGAGCCAATGAAAACATGGCAGCCACGCCGCTCTGCTTTCTGATTGGCCACCCGCTCCACGCGCCGAGAGGGACACGACACAAACATCCCGCCAGTACCTTAAGACTCGCGTTGCTGTTAGCAGGCGTCCTGTGTTCGTGCTCATATTGCTGAATATTGCGTGGATTATTCTATTCCCCCGGCTTCTAACTATTATCAACGTGTGCAGGAATGTCTCACCGTGCTAGTGATAGTGATGAAAAATCAATGGAATCATTCTGTGCCAGAAATAGCACCCAAAGTTCGGCATAATAAGAAAATCAAAAAATTAAAAAAATATACATGTAAAATATAAAATATGAAAATTTATTCCAAAAACTCATCAACATCTTCATTAGCATACTTAGTACTCTAATTTAGCCAAAAAAGAACGTTCTAGCTCAATTAATAACAGATACTATTGCCAGACTATTGCTGAACTTTGGAGGCGATTTGTGGCGAATTTTAATTTTGGAGCTTAGGTACCTTAAGACGCGGGACGCATTTCTATCATAATTATTATGATAGAAATGCATTCTTTGAAGAAGGATTACAATAGAAGGGGAAACTATAACAGACTTTATCTTCACAACAGATATCATACGACCTATAGGGAAAATAAAGTAGACTCAGCAGCAGTCCCGAACAAATGGAACGCGATACTGATTAAAAACAGCAAGAATGAAATCGCTAAGCCCCTATATTGGATATGGAGACGATCACTCAACACAGAAGAAATACAGAGTACCCAAAAGAGAGCCAACATAGTTCCAATTTGCGAAGAAGGGAATTGGTTTAGAGTAAAAAAAATATAGACCAGTGTCGCTGACATCTCATCTCATCAAAATATTTGAAAGAATAGTTAGAGGAAAAAATTATTTTTTTGGAGTCTCGGAAAAAATTAAATAATAACGAACATGGATTCCGAACAGGAAGATCCGTGCCTATCACAACTAATGGAACACTATGACAACATAATTGATACATCGAAAACAATGTAAACTTTGCATAGACTTCGCCAAGGCTTTCGACATGTGTGACCATGGAATCATAGCAGAAACTGAAATATATGGGAATAGTAGGAAAATCAGGAAAATAGACATATTGAAGTTTGTGGGTTTTTTGAAGGTGGTGCACGGTTAACCAGTCATAGGTGGCAATGAATGCTAACGCGTGGCCAATGAATGTGAAAGTGATTTTTGATCATCATAAATGAATTTCGAACAATGGAGGTTCATTTAAATAAAAAAGATGATACTAAGTGGAAGTAACAAAATGTTACACAATGAATGGCCGATGAATGTGAATGTGATTGTTCATCATTAATGAATTTCGAACAATGGGTGTTACACATTTAAATAAACAAGATGGTACTAAATGGAGGTCACAGAATGTTACACATGATAGTGGACAGTTTCATATCAGATGTTACACAATGGCAGCATGAAAAACCCTTGACAACCATAAACAGTCTTCTCGGAAGCCAAATTAAGAAAAATTCAATAGAGAAACTAAATGTTGATAATAAAGAAATTACTGATGATGCTACTATTGCAGACTCCTTAAATATCCATTTTACTTCTCAATAGCGGATAAGCTTCGCTCACAGTTACTAAATAATGATCACTTACCTCTAGAATATATGCCACCCAGCCCACTAAATTTTTTTTCTTTTGTTCCTGCTACCTCTACTGATGTTCAGAATATTATTGGTGTATTAAAAAATACAAAAAATAACATTCATAACATTCCTGTACTTATACTGAAACTTGTTAAAGATAAGATATCTGTAACTTTAGCTAAAATTATCCATCACAGTATTTCCAAAGGAATGTTCCCATCAATGCTAAAAGTTGGTTGTATAACACCCTTTTTAAAGGGGGTGATCCTACACTAGCAACTAATTACAGGCCGATGTGTTCATTATAGGTGTTCAGCAAAATTTTTGAAAAAATTTTAAAAAGTAGAATGCAGCGATATTTAGAATCCCACAATTTATTATCTCTAAATCAATATGGCTTCCGTAATAAGAAAACAACAACAACGGAAATGGCTATTTTAAATCTTATGAAAAATGCAAATATACCTAATATCATATCACTATTTATGGATTGGAGTAAGGCGTTTGATGTAATAGACCATAATATTCTACTTAATAAATTATATTGTTACGGCTTTAGAGGAGCAAACAGTGATTGGTTTAAAAGTTATTTGCCCAATAGAATTAATTTTATATCATTAAATAAGGTTTGCTCAACTAAAGCGCTTGTCAAATATAGTGTGCCACAGGGCTCAATTCTGGGTCTACTGTTATTTTTATTATATATAAATGACCATCCACGTTCATTTGATATATTGAACTTCTTAATGTTTGCAGATGATACAACCATGTCTTTTTCTTGCAATGATGATAATTTAACCTTTGGTTGGCTTCCGCCCGAATTGTTCATTTCTGACGAAGGTCAAGCTTTTCATTCCACCTTTGGCCTACAGTTTAACGTGGAATCCGAACCACGCTCCACCAGCAGCCCAGCGTCTTAACCACTAGGCCACCTAGAGCACCCACTTATCTACCAACGACTTTCTTTAATGTGTGGAAGGATGAACAGCTGGGTTTTGCTCCGCGCCGGCTGCCGTCACCCGATCTCGATCCCTGGGCCGATGGATTTGTAGTCAGCGATGCTAACCACTACACCACCGAGGCGCATTCAGCTAAGAATATATTTAACTCAGAATTTATTAGTCTAATGAAATGGTTGACCACCAATAAACTCTTCCTAAATACCAGTAATACAAACTTCATTATATTTACTAATAAAAGAAGTGTGTATCTTGATGAACTTAATGTTGATGAAAGCGCTGTAAAGGAGTGTACTGTAACAAAATTTCTTGCTGTAATGAAAAATAAGAATTTGCAATGGCGTGATTATGTAAATTATACCTAGAAAAAGATTTCAAGGAGCGTTGCTATAATGTTTAAACTTAGAAATGTAATGCCTAAATAGGTTTTATAGATTCTCTATCATACTCTTCTTCTTCCTTGTATAACGTACTGCACCCTTGTTTGGGGAAACTCCACTAACAACGCTTTAAACAGTATCTTTGTCATCCAAAAAAGAGCAATGCTGATGCTGATGTCCTTGATCACTTTAGTGCATTATTTAAAGAGCTGAAGCTACTACTCGCTGATGTAATTAAGCTGGCACATTTTATTTTTATTTACAAGTGTAAGAACAAAATCATTAATTTACAATGGGTAAATAGATATTTTGTAACTCATCAAGAAATCTACTCATAATTAATAATGCCATACTGATAAAAAACTACAATTAATGTACATTACTATTGTTTATTCACTTCTCGTGTGTAATCTAGGATTAAAGACAGTACTTGTGATTGTTCAGTTCTTATCTCTCGTGTATAATATTGATTTCTTTGTGTGGTATTGGTATAATACTTCATTGATGACCTTGCATTTGTTGTATCGATGATGATAATTTAAGATTAATACATACGTTAATTATGAATGATACTTATTCATGATTTATTTATTATTAATAATAACAACTATCTCTTTTATTTTTAATAAGAGCCCAGTAGAGCCTAAAGCTTAAGGGCCAAATGAAATAAAATAAATAGTTCAGTTTCACATTGTAAATTGTAAGACCAATGTATTTATATTATTATTAATAAAGGTTATTTAATTAATCAATTAAATTATTGGTTATCTCTTATGTTTACCTTATAAACTCACGATTCAGAACTGAGGTACCGGATGTACCATATATTATTTACAACTTTATTAACGTCGATTTGGATGACAATTATAAATCCATTTAGTACTCGGTGTCAGTGCCACTATATATAGATATATACAGTAAACAACTCGCTATTAAATTAAAACGATTAATTTTTTACTTTCAATCTTATGTTCACAAACTAAATTATTCAATTATGTCATACAATTTAAGAAAAGGAAAGGCAAAGGGCCGAAAGAAATTCTCTGCGAATATTCTAAGGGAAAATTAGACTGATTTTGACGACTGGCTATCACAATAGAATTAGGCCCTATTTACCCACGGCCTTGGTTAAGATAAAATAAATTAATCAAAATGAAAAGATGCGCCGAAACAAAATGTCGGAATCCAATCCTGAATGAACGACTCCAGTATTCTTTTCTCTCTGCGGTTATGTAACAAGGGGTGGGGGTAACCCCCAAGTTGCACGAAGGGGGGAAGAGCTTTGGAGGAGAAGGTGGGACGGCCTCACCCCTCCAAAGGGGATATACCTAACCTAAGAGAAAGAAAGGAGGAGGACGATCTTTGGGGGATGAAGGTGGGGTGGCTTCACCCCCCAAAGTGATATCGTAACCTAAGAAGGTAATCCTTAACCTAAGATGGAGAGACAAGAGAACGCGTGTTCGCCTGGCCCCAGCCAGACGCATAATGCGAGCTCAAGGATTCCAACATCTTATATAGAAGGTCGGGAGTTGAGAGAGAGCACTATTTATTTTATTTATTTGTATATGGAGGGTTGTCAGATACTACTATTTTAATTATTTATTTATGTATAGATGAGTTGCCAGAGAGAACTATTTATTTTAATTATTTATTTACATGTTAAAGGCAAGAGAGATGATCTCAATGCTTAGAGGGGGTTGCCAGTTACCACTATATATTTTAATTATTTATATATTAAGGGCGAGAGAGATGTTTTTAATGCTTAGAGGGGGTTGCCAGTTACCAAATAAATACGAGATAAATTCCAATAACAGATATTGAATGAAAAACCAAATGACAGAAAATAAATATACAAGCAAAATAATAAATAATAATAAAAATAATACACACTTTATACGATATATATATATATATATATATATATATATATATATTAATAATTGTACAGGAGAAATCTATATGCACATTTATATTAAACAATAAAATTTTAACAAAGTCTCCGCCTCTTTGAAGCGAGTGAACAGTTTTCCAAATTTTAGGCAACTTCCCATATTAATTTTATATAAGCAAAACACAAGGAACTCTCTCCCACTAAATCTAGAACAATAGTTCACATATTTTAGGCTTAGCTTCTTTCATATAGCATATATGCTCTACTCCATCCGCCTTATATTTATATTGTAATTAAAAGTTTATTATTATTTAAAACACCGTTGGTGGAATAGAAAATAAATTTGGCAACGCATGTAATCCCTTCATATATATATATATATATATATATATATATATATATATATATATATATATATATACATATATATATATATATATATGTATATATATGAAGGGATTATATGCGTTGCCAAAATCACAGAAAGCAGACTCAAAATCTCTTATTTACTTATATATATATATATATTTACATTTCAACTGCAAAGAACACGCAGTATAATTAACGTAAAGAACGACGCCGGGTGTTTACCTCATTTTTTCATTTGTTCGTTCTCCCTCCTCATCTTGCGCGGAATGTTCTCCTATACAAGCGTCGTTCTTTACGTTGATATATATATATATATATATATATATATATATATATATATATATATATAAGTAATACGAGATTTTGAGTCTGCTTTTTTGTGATTTTGTTATGTGGACAATCATAAGGTAATTACAAACTTATTATTATTATTATTATTATTATTTAAATAACTACCTGTTTCTTTGAAACGAAAATTTCATTAATGATATACATATACATTAATGGCTCAGTCCACTTGTAGCAAGCAAGCAAACAAACAATCTGAAAGTGAAACTTTTTAAAATAAATGAATCATTGAAGAATTGTACATACCTAAAGCTCGATTTCGGCATTCTTAACCCAAGGATGAATTCGAGACTAACTTTCACGTTACGTGAACAGAATATATATATATATATATATATATATATATATAGAGAGAGAGAGAGAGAGAGAGAGAGAGATAGAGAGAGAGAGAGAGAGAGTGGTGCAAATGTAGGTATACAGTAGTAATAATAGTTAAGTGTACCTTGGTCACCTTGGTTTCACCCCCGGAATTGTTCATTTTGACTAAGGTCAAGCTTGTCACTCCACCTTAGGCCTACATTTTAACGTTGAATCCGAACCACGCTCCAGCACGGTCGGTCAGAAATTACAAATTCTTCTCCCGGACTCGATCTCTCAACCTCCCGATCAGTAGCCCAGTGTCTTAACCACTAGGATACCTAGGATACCTATTTATCTACCAGCCCATCTTTACTGTGTGGAAGAATGAACAGCTGGGTTTGCTGCGATCCGTCTGCCGTCACCCGGTTTCGAGCCCGGGGACGTTGGATTTGTAGTCAGCGATACATCCACTACACCACCGAGGCGCATACAGTGATCACGGTATTATTGCACATAAAAGACACGAATTGCCATCTCCTTGTAACTAAATGTTATAAAAAACAAACAAAATTATCTCATCTTAATATTCATTCTTTGATTTCAGTATATTAAAATTGACCATAAACATTATAAATATTCTATGAGAATAATATTTAGTTTTCACCTTATTAATTTACCTATAATTCAAAAGATCCGAATTGCCTTCAAAAATCACCTCCTTTTATTCCAAGAAAGACAAAAGTGTGTAACGAGATAAAAGTCGATACACATTAGAAGCAGGTGATTTTCCTGAGGCTACTCGAAAGCCAAACAAATTAGACTCAAGCAACAGGAGCGGTCACATTGGAATGCAGATGACCCAATTTGTAACTGACCGCCCGCTTTGTGGCAAAATTCTGTCTGTCTGTCTGTCTCTCTCTCTCTCTCTCTCTCTCTCTCTCTCTCTCTCTCTCTCTCTACAGGTCTGATCCATTTTTAAATAATTTATTCAATCAAATCCTGGCGAGTTTTAATAAAAATAAATACTCAAAAACTTTCAAATTATTTTTAAGACACTTGAAAATGGAAAAATTCTGATATCAAAATATATACACTTTGTGTTCTACTGCGCTTAAAAAAAAATTTAAATTACATACTGATAAATTTAATGCTGCAGAGGGAATCAATCTACCTATTAAATTCATATACTGGGAGGAGGAGATCAGACAGCAATTCCCACTCTCAACATAAGAAATACACACTTTAAACCTTGGTAAATTATTCATAACTATCGTATGCATGGTACAAAAGGTAAGGATGACTATAAGTGAAATATTTCTCTTGGATATAAGCACAAGTATCGGATAAAGTTCACCCAGAAATTAAATTTCTAAAACCATAAAAAATTACTAACTAATTGCATAATGTACAGTATTTATTATATATATTTCACATGCTTTGTGGCATCGTTCTAACAAAGATCCTCGTTGAATTAACGATGTTCAAGCGACGTTAGTTCTGGGTAGTAGTTGGACGGGGGACCGAATTCAAATGATCTAGCAACCCATAGTTTGGATTTCATAGCCAGTGTAACTTAACCTAACCTAACCTAACCTATGGCCAAAATGGGAAAGTTGAGGATCAAGCTGAGAATAGAATGCGTGCAAATATATAATAATGCAAAATACTTGAAGGCACCGTGACAGTGCGTGCGAGTGGGCAATTCACTCACTCACCTTGAGATGTAAGCATTGAAAATAAATCTGCGACGAGAATAAACCGAATTTGATAATGACACACCATCATTATTCGTGAAGGTGTCCAATCAGCAGAGCTGGGCACTTGCGGTTTTTTTTGCGGTACTGCGGTACTGCGGTACTACCGTGTTGGTCGGTACCGCGGAAAGTACCGCGGGAAATTTGAATGCGGTAGCGGTACTGCTGTACTTTCAGCGATCCTTTGCGGTACTGCGTTATGCGGTACCGGTTTGGTAGTGCGGTAGTAGTACCGCAGTACCGCAGTACCGCAAAAAAACGCGCAAAAAAACGCAAGTGCCCAGCTCTGCCAATCAGGACCTCATTGCCCAAAGCGTGGGTCCGTCGTGTGACTAAAACTGATTTTTCGAGTGGTCTATAGGTATTGGACCTATGTGCCTCTCAGAAAGTTACCGTTTAGTTCACCCAAGCATGGAATTTCAAGGAATTTTGGAGGGGGCGAGGGGCTAAGATGTTCCCCCGTCCCCTACCGACGATGGAGGTGGAGTTTTGACAAGTGACCGACCGTTTCACCTCGGGGATTCGCCCATGATTCCAGTTTCGGGCTAATAGTGTGGGGGAAAATTTTTTCACCTATCTTTTAGCCTATGGATAGGCACGCCGGAGAGTCCTTAGCCCCGGCCGGTATAGGGTCCCCCGAGTCGTAGGTTCGGTGATAAGCCCAAACGTGGTACGGGACACACCGAGATTTTTGTAGACTCGGCACGTAGCCGCGTAAAGTAGCCGCGTGTAGCCGTTTATATAAAGTTTCAGTTTCCCGGGTTCCTATGGAAGTTTGGCCGTGTCGAGACGCACCTATGAAATGGGAAGACCGAGGTTTCCCCAGCCCGGCCCCAAGCTCCTCAAGCACCTATGCGTTGACTTATAAGTAGCGCTGATAGGCCTGATGATTCGGCCAATAAGTTTCCATCAATAACGCAACTAACGCCTTGGCTCGGCGGAGAAGCTATCTCCCCGGTGCCTACGGCGGCCCATAAGGCTAGCGATCGGCAATAAGTCGAAGAAGGAAAGTCGCGGATTGGGCTAAAAAGCGCCTCAATCTCGTGAACTTCAATAGGTAGGTAACATCTACGCAAGGGGTGAGCTGGTGAGTTTTAGTCCCGCGCTTCTCACGTATCTACCAGTTGAATTAATCCCCGTAGCAATGTGAGCCAGGAGTCTGCCTAATCGAACACACACAACTTCCTCATTGGGTTGTGTAGACCGTTATAAAGCTGTGTTAGGACAGCTGATTGTTACACACATTTAACATAGCCCGCCCAGTTATATTGACAACAACTCAGCAAACTTACAAACCGCCTTTAAGTCGTTTGGGGGTAGTGGTTGGGGATCATGCCTATAAAAGTGAGTTTTTTTCAGCTGGAACTCACAGCAGTTATTTTCACCTGTGAATAAAGAAACACATTCCCTCCGTCATGAGTCAGTCAGAACTTTACAATTTATCAGTTTTATATGAAGATGGAGACACTGCGCTGGGTCTACAATTAATCTTTTTAACGCAACCGATCAGTTCGGATTATTTCCAACGCAAACCGTTGATGATATTTGGAATGACGCGCCTTACGATCATGCGCAAGGGATTGCAGTTGAAATGTAAGTATAAAAATTTATGTACCTGTATTTCTATTTTTTGTGGCCTATATTTAGTTGCGAACTTGTTATTTATTTTACTGTTCCTGAACATGTTATTCGACGAATACTCTTCAGTACCGTTCTGTTTCGATTTCACATATATATATATATATATATATATATATATATATATATATATATATATGGAGGGTTGTAGTAATTTATTTTCATCTCATTACATTTTATTGTAAATGATTCATCAAAATAGCAGGTATCTTCTTTTTAATAACAGATTAGTATGCATTAGTAATTAATAATTAATATTACGGTAAAGTCCTGTTTTGATATTTCTATTCATCAAAAATCGTTGATTTTTTTTTACTTATAACAATCATGGCTCCTTTGCGAGCTTTAAATAATTTTATAAAATTCCAGAATAAATTCATTTGAAATGTGAAGTTATTCGGCATTTTCTCTTAAACGGTCACAAACTTCTCTGAGTGGTTCCAAGATATTTGATACTTCACATTGTAACTCTCTTCATATATACTGTATATATATGTATATATATATATATATATATATATATATATATATATATTTATATATATGTATGTACTCTGCATGTGTTTTTTATGAAAAGCAAATGGGTTTTTATTAAAACATTCAGAAAAATGTATGAACTAATCAAATTAATTTAAAATTATCCTTTCTCTTTAAAGGTCTGATGAGGAGCTGACTCGTGTTATACAATCTTTTCGTGATAGCAATGAAGAAACGCATGTCGTGGACCTGAATAAGGAGGTATAAGTTTTACCGCGCAGTTAACCAAGCGACTGCCACATTATCAACGAAATAATGTAAGCTTTTTTCTTTTACATGTGTTTCGGGTAAGAAGAAGCTACATTGTATTTTCATCAATTTATTAAATGATAGAAATCATGTTTTATAAAATAGTACAATTTTTTATAACTATCTTAAATTTGCTCCAGAATTAGTTTCCATTAAATTTTAAATAAGCTACAGAATACACAACTAACATTATTGGAGACAAAATTGATACAAATATTCATTTTATATATACCATCAAAACATCATACAACACATCTAGTGTGCACAAATGGGTACCTTTCTTTTATCAGTCTGCTCAGTGTGACACGGGTAGAATAATTTTTTAAAATTTATAAATTCCTTACCACGGGACACATGCATGAGAAATAAAAGGTAATACATAAAACGTACATAACTGAAGTATCCCTGGAATCGATAGAGATTTCATACAATTTTGGGAATGTGTACCTGTTCGAGGAATTTTCAATAATAACATCATTCCATGGATGAACCCCGAATGAATTAAAATAGTACAAGCGGTCCCTATTTTTAAAGTAGATAGCTGTCCAATGAATCCCTTCACCACCAATAACATTGGTGTTCACAAAAAGACTAACGCAATCTCTCGTAGTTGGCAATTTCAAAATTTCATTCTTCGCATACACACCGATAAATTTGAAACGTGTGATTCGTTCACTATTCATTACTCTCTAAAGTGTATTCGCGTCCATTACAAAAGTCAGTGACAACGCCCCTAAATCCGTCAACTTCTATTAGGGCTTGTGACTCGAGGTATTCTAGTACACTAATAGGCGCGTCTATCGGCTTGGCGAATTCCAATCTGACTGAGATGCTTCCATTCTGTTGTGGACTTAAGTGTGTATTTACACTAGCAGGTGTGATGTCAAACGGATAAAGGTTAAATTGATCGAGGAATTCTTTCTGCGTTACACCAATCCCGAGCTCATCACAAGCACCTGCAATATGGGCCAGATTACTATATGCTCTCGCGCAATGTATCCATTGCCCCGCCCAACGCAACGCCATTGACGTATAGAGTTATATTTTTAAGGCTGAAATTCTCCAATTTAAAGGCACTCTTTTTATATTTTCGCCCAAAGGCGATGTTTTCTATCTGTTTTGATGTTAACCCTGCTGGCACCCTGTATAGTTTGATCTGTACTCTGTTAATTGGGTATTTTACTGTAGCATGTAGCAAATTTTTTCACTTTATATTTGTTTAGGCGAACTTAATTTCACACGGCGTACGCGAAGGTGTTTCCATTATATGAATCACAAGGGGCTTTGCACCCTCTTCTTGATCAGCACACAAATTTAAACAGATCTCAGGATTCGTGCGGGTGAGCTTTATTTTCATATCCACCCCATTCACAAGCAACTTCTCCTGGTATGTGAAGTCTGTATGTAGGCGTCCAAAACACAACATATATCTTCTTTTTAGAATTTTTAAGTTTGTCCTTTATACTACTTTTGTCTTTAGCTTGATAATAGCCCTTGGCACTTAAAATGGTATTCTTCGCTTCTTTGGAAAAGTTCAGTACATTTTTCAGGTAGGTTCTTAGGTGATAGTACCCCGTTCCTGCTGATATGTTGAATTGATTTAAATATACAACACACTAGTTGAATATGGAGTGCAGAAAGTTTGTTTCAGGGTATACAGCATATTTGTCATCCCAGTCCGTTCCATCAGAATGGGCTATACGTAGTTCAGCGTACATGTGCACACAGCGTGGGTCAAAAAAGTAAGGGCCTGAGCTGGGTATCACGAATTCTATAGGAGCACTCGGGGAACTAATTGTGTTTAACGGGTTAATTGTATTAAAATCACTGTGCTGAATAGTAACTTGAGTTGGGAGCATGGCAAAGAGGGACAGCTCCGATTTGCAACATTGTGAACTACATGGATGGAAGAAGCGTGCCATGACGAGTCAGAAATAGTACCACCTCTCTCGATAAGTATTAAACAATCTATGAATCATGAGAGCAATGTCCTTATCTTATTTCAGTCAAAAAAATGGTCAACCCTAGATTTCATTCGCTTAGAATACTTCTACTTATTTGATATCCTTTTACTTTTAATGCCACGTGCTGGTAATCCCTTCTTCCGGACAGCCCTCTTCTTCTTCCCACCACCACCCATTTTTCCCTTTCCAGCTTTGATGATTTCGTCCCGTGTACGCTTTAAGTGTTTTTTTAGAGCTTCTTTAGGTTTATCCCCCGCCATTATGTCTTCCGCTGTGTTAAGACCTGATTGTAGCACTTTCCTCCCGAGGTATCTGGCACCCCTCTTCAGCAAAGGGACAGCCGTACGTAGTATGGTTGAAAAAATGGATCCAAGCCCACTACCATTCTGGTATCTCACACCTCGATATACTGTGAAAGGCTTTCTCTCCATTATAACTCAGTGCGTCGAAAATGCAGCATCACTGTTAAGCTCCCATCACTGAATGGGGAATTTTTTCCTCAATCGTTCATATATATATTGAGATATTGGTTATTAGATTAGTCGCGACATTCACATAATGGGGCCTGTCATATGTAATACTCAAGTTCTTGCTTCTGTGGTTGGAGATGTGAGCAATGCGCAGCAGACGTGCCTGGGTATCCCCAACAAACTGGTGATCCACTATATTGCTGTAAATACAGTACATGTCTGGGGGTCTATAGCCAGCAACCAATCTCTCCAATTTCATCTGATACATTAGATTGGACAAATCATGCTGTACCTCGTGAAAGGTATCTCTTTGGAAGGCTGATCGATATCTCTCCTAGGTTATAATTTTGCACAGCCCTTTGTCTTTAATATTTCTGTTAACCTGTGATTTTAGGATTAGAGTATGTGCAGGGTTTTCTTTGTTTACGATTTCGTATTCTAAATCAACCGTAAGATTTGAGTTTTTTAAATTTACGTTTAATTCTCTCACAACATCCTCAGCTGCACCATAACGGCCCGGACCTAGTTTTACTACTGTACTGTAATACCTTCATTCCCAATCCTGGTGATACGTTTGGTTTCATCCCGAGTTACCCCGGCTTCTTCACACTCATCAAGGTCTCTAAGAATCGTAAAAACGGGTTCTTTATAATCAATATTTAAAAAGAGAGTGTCCAGCTGAATTTCACATATCCCCACCTCATACGAATGACGACCCATTTCAGTGGGGCCATGGAGTTCTGTTACAAAGTTGGCCAGGGTGTTGTTAGGATGTACAGAGAGGGAAGAAGACGGTAGTGTGACGTAGAAATGGTTAGGCGCCATATTGCATATTATTAAAGCTTCATTATTGCATCAACTTTTATATAGGTGTTGAAGCTTTCTGGGTAACCCTAGCCATGTCACCAGGTACATTTTTCTCTTTCCTGAGCCTTTGCTACGTAATTTTTTTTTTAATTTTCAACACATTTTTTCCTAAATTAAATATCACCTTCTGCAACTCCTCGAGGTAAAAGCCTCCTGCGATTTCTTCCCCATTCGAATCTTCAATGTAATACATTATCTCGCCTTTAGGTCTCATCGCCCTAACTTTAAAAATCTCAAGTGTCCAACCTTGCTCAATTCCTTTCGCGAATTTATTTCCCGAACGCGATAGCCTTACATAATCATTGATTTTGAAAAGTGCAGAGAGTGACGGTGTTCTACGAATATCTCTTCTCACCTGAGGCTCTGTACGCGTACCTCTTTCTAAAATCTCGTTTGGGGTTGTCCCAATCGTGCGATGTGAGTGTTTGTATGATGAGGCCAATGATTTCAGAATGTCTATATATCTGTATGTTTTTATGTGTAAAATAGCGATACATGCGTTCCTTTATGGTACGTTGAACTCTTTCAAATAAAGAGGCCTTATGTATAGAATTGGTAGTGTAATAGCTGATGTTAAACTCTGCCAACATGTTCTGAAAATGCTGAGCCTATAAATTATTTCCCCATATCCGTACAAAAATAAACAGGAACCCTGTTTTCTTTCAAACATCAACGTTTAGGTGGCTTTAGTAACTGTTTCAGGCGATTTATTTTTCAGAGGAATTAGCCACAGATATCTAGAGAATACATCTATTATGAATAGGATGTAGCGGTAACCATCATTATACACTGAATAACTTTGCATGTCTTAAATCTGCTTGCCAAATAGAGTCAATCGATGCCGCTGTTGTCTTGGCTGTTTTAAACCTTTTTCTCACAGGCTTATGAAGTGTATAAGCGTCCTGCTCTGGCAAAACCTCTCAACATCTTTTTTCCCTATTCCATCATTGTACAGTCTATCTACGCCTTCGTAGTAGGTTGGGCTAGAAATGTCATAATAACGTCTTCTTAATATGTTAGCTATTTGCGTATTTTAGAGGCACGAGGGTAGGGATGACCGTTGTTTAGCCTCTTCTTTCTCCTCTTCAGAGTTGCTTTCGTTGGTGGTGATGGCTTTTTCAATTGTGGCACATGCGATGTATGTTCCAAGTTTTTTAACCTGTTCAGATTTCCTATCAATGTTTTGGGAACATTTATTTGATGTAGTCTTGCTTTAATATGCTTGGCCTCTCCCACTTTCTCACCAGATCATGGACGATGGCTACGATATTCGATCCCTCTACTTTGCTCCTTCCACAATAATCTCACCTGTATCGGTAAGACTTAAACCTTTATTCATCAATGTATGTGGGAGGTTGCTTTTAAATACATGCTCGGTGTGTTGTAGGGCCGACTCGTTATTCTTTGGTTAGTCAGCTCTATCGACGGACACAGGTTCTATGTCGCCATGTTCATCGTTGTCCGTGCTGTGCCAATTAACCACGGGGATCTCTGTCGGATTCTTATAATTTTCGTACTCGTGAAAAAATTTCTGCAGAGCTTCTTGGTAGAAGATTCTTTTCTCATCAAAACTGAAAATAAGATGGGGAGGAATGATCCTCCTCTTTGTAAAATAATTCGTTTTTTCTTCCCCACAGTCTGACATTTACGAGCGAGTGTACGTATTATGTTCTTGTAATGGCGTAGGCGATCCTTCTGAGGGGGTTTCACTGATACATTGGAATTTATAACGTTAAAACAGATTTCACAGATACATTTTAAAAAGTCGGAGTCCATATTTTTAGAAATATCTGTTGCATTGCCTGGGGCAGTTGATGATAGATTTTTATTAATTCATGGTATTTCTTTAGCCTCTTTGTCATTCTGGAATATACACCGTTTCAGGCTCGTTTGGAAATATATTCATTCTTAGAAGCACCCTAAACGTGTTTCGCGGATGAAGGTCACAAAGCAAATATCCGTAACGTTGACTTGTAGCTTCTTTATAAACTCCGAAAAACACCTTACTCTGATTCGGGAACATTTGATTGGCTAATACCCCAATTTGTGACACATCTCTCCGTTGTGCGAATAAGACCAAGTATTGTGTATTTAAAGACATATCGCGCATGTATCTATTTTTGAAAAATAGATTCTGATTGAAGAACACGCTTATGTTAAGATGGTGGGAGAACACTGTAAATGTCTCGGCAAACGTTTTATCCATTTCCAACATGAGATCGTCAATTACAATGACTGTATGTTCATTTCCCTTTAACGAATTAACGTCATATACACCTTTGTGGAACAAAATATCATTTTGATGCTCGTTCAACACTGATTGATACGTCGAATAGCACCATATAACTTTCTGCACAAATTTTGAGAACATTTCTCCCTTTTCTTTAATGATTGTAAGCATAAACACAGTTTTACCATATCTTGTAGGGCCAGATATAATACATGTGGATGGGCCCGTGAACTTGAATTTTTCAACAGAATCCATCTCTAACAGTCACACTCCTAAGTGGGTCATTTACAAAATATAATACAAATTTAAGTGGTGGTCCTTATATTCTAGTCTTGTTTTTCCTCTTTTTCCACAGAATCGTAAACGACGATGAGGTACAGCATCATGTCTCCATCATCGATATTACAGATGACCCCGATGATAGGGTAGTTGTTGTCGCAGACTCCATACCCGCTGACGATCCCACACCAGCGACACCTGTAACACGCGCCAGTTCAAAGCGGAGGCATGCTGAAGAGCCTTCTACGTCAGGTATAAAGCGTGTCATGAGTGCGCCGGTAGTTAGGCCCCCAGTAAGAGAGCCCCAGCCCTCTACGTCTTACGACACAAACTCCACACTAGTACCTTCCTCAAATAAAAATGTACCCCTTTATTCCTGTTGAATTCCGGGTACATCCTCCACAACAGCAGCAGCAGCTTCTCGTGCTGTAGAGGAAGGTATAACATTCAAGTTGGTGCGCACCACCGCCCCCACCCCAGCCCTTCCTAGAAATCGGTATATAATCAGGGTTGACCCTGGATCCATGTATAGCAATGGTGTTGGACACGGACTACGGCACGCATTTGAACGTATTGTGCAGTTTGCCCTTCAGAACCGCGACGAACGTGAAGTCAGGACGAAGCTGTCCTTCAGGTTCGGTTCAGACGACGGGGATGTAGAAGATTTTTGGGTAGTAATACCATTCAGACGCTTGGCAGTTGTAGATACTGAGTATATATTAGGCCGTATAATGCAGGCCTCTCAAAGTAGTATAGCCTTCAATATGGACATTGGACAACTTCACGGTAGATATTGACCGTGTGTTCCGTGTTGCGGGTAACTCTTAACTTCAATTTTCAGGCTATTTACAGGCGGCATATAAACGCCGATCGAGGCTTCGGCTTTATAGTATTAGTTTTGGCCCGTATGTTTACTGTACTAAACACACGTTCGCAAAAAATTTGGTTGCCTATGGTTGTGCAGCGTGCTCGTAAACTGGCTTCAGATTGCAAGCCTGAGTTTGGTTGCAAAATGGGTCCTGAAGAGTTGAGAGGGATGGAGCAGGAAGTGGTTGTTCGTATAGTTGTATTTGGAATGTATGATCGTCGTAGAACTATGTATGTTTTTAAAAGCTGTGTGAGAGATCGTACAGACCCCTACTTATTTTAGGGCTGTCAGGGACAACGTATCTCCCCATCCATAATATAAGGAACTTTTACGCGAGTTATGATAAAACCGAAAATATGGAAGGCATCATGATTTATGTAAGGGATGTCTGGAGTTGCGGATGATAGAGTGAAACATTGTAAAGATTGCCACATGGTATGTGCACAGTGCAAAAGCTCCAAAGTGAAAGCCGTGTGGTTGAAGCTGAGAAGAGTGATTGTGATGTATGCAAACGCACATTTTTCAATAATAACTGCTTTGAGCTACATACGTCAATTGGCACGTGCAGGAAAAAGAGAATCTGTGAATGTGGTATGTTTCATATGATGGATAAGTGGGAGAATTTCAAGCATAAATGTGATGAAATTCACTGTTCTACATGCCATGAGAAATATAAGGCGGATGGAGTAAAGCATGTATATTATATGAAAGATAAGCCTAAAAATAAGCCTTGTATAACTGTGTACTACGATATAGAAACATATACGTTTGTCGAAACCAAAGACGTTATCCCACATCTACTTCTAAACCAGACTATCTGTGATGAGTGCATGGAAGTCGAGTGTGATGAGTGTCACAAATGTGGTAAACGGACAAACGTTTTTAAAACGAATGCACCCGACAGTCCCGTGAAACTCTTTGTGTCCTATAATGTCAAGGTAGCCGACAAGTTAAAAAAATACTATGTATATTCTTGCCCATAACGGAGCAAAATTTTACACACAGTTCCTTTATAAGGAGCTGCTTGAACATGATTCATTTGAGATATTTACACCTGATCCCTTGAAAAGCGGAAACAAACTTATACAGATGCAAATAAGAGGTAGTGTAGAGTTTAAAGACAATTTATTATTCACACCTTGTAAATTAGCAAAGCTACCCAAGGTAATGGGCGTAGCCGCAGAAGTTTCAAAATGATATTTCCCTTACACATTCCGCACTAGCGAAACATTAAATTACGTAGAACTACCTCCACGCAAACATTACTTTAACTATGAATGTATGAGTACAGGTTAACGTGAAGATTTTGACCACTACTACAACACTTTTAATGAATCCAATCATTACAATATAGCTGATGAATGTGAGTGTTATTACGTGAATGATGTGCGCGTGCTTAGAGTATGTTACCAGGCCTTTAGAAGGATGTACCTATAACCGTTTCAAATGCGATCCGTTGCAAGTCGCAACCACGATCACCTCATTGTGCTTTCCTTTGTTCAAGAACAATTTCATGCATAAAGACACATTATCTGTCATTCACAGAAACAATCCCCGCAGTTATGGGCAGAGGGCTATTTACTGGCTTATACACATAGAGCAGCAGACAGGTGTGTACATAAAGCATGCCCGCAACACGGGGAATGTACCCATTAAGGTTAATGGTCGTGTTTTTTGGGTCGATGGTCTAAGCGAAAACCGTGCCACTGGTGTGAAGACTGTGTACTCCTTTAACGGTTGCTGGTGGCACGGATGCCCCCGTCCTGAATGTTGAATCGTATTAGATATCCACAGTAGATCTCCTGCATACAGTCTTGCATGGACCCGCACCCGCGATTAGCTTATAGGCTACCAGTTCATTCACAAGGTCTTGTGAGAGCATGAGTATGATGCACGGATGGAAACAGATGGAAAGTACAGTGTTGAAATAAACACGATCAAGCATTCAATGTTGTTGGATCCTCTCATATGCGGTGATGGCTTGTTCGGAGGGCGTAAAATCCCTTCAAGCTATACTTTCCCCCTACGGAGGGCGTGAAACTTCATTACTACGACTTCTGTTCTTTATATCCCTACGTGATGAAGAACAATCCGAACGCGCTAGGTGCACCTAAAAAACTGGTGGGACCTGACCTGCCCACCATTGAGGTTGTCTCAACAAATTTGAACAAGTACTATTTCGGTCTTTCTTTCGTAGATGTGCTCCCCCCTCGCGATTTATGGTTGCCGATCTTACCCGTCGTTATAGACCACAAGTTCATGTTTCCCCTGTGCGTGAAGTGCGCAGAGGAGACAATGGGGCTTTGTAATCACACAACTAACCAGTGTAAGATCAGAGGCGTATATACAAGCCCTGAGCTGTCCCTAGCCGTTCGCCATGGCTACAGAATATTGACTATATATGAGGTGTGGCGGTTTCAGAAGCTACCCAACCTTTTCACGCCATATATAAACACTTATTTGAAGGATAAGGTAGACATCAGGGTATCCGCAAGCAATTAATACCGAAAATAAAAAATCGGCTTATGTTCAACGTTACTGTGACCGTGAAGGGATACAGTTTGACCGTTCCCAAATTGTAAAGAACCCGGGCGAGCGCTTTAGTGCAAAGTTGTGTCTAAACAGTTTTGGGGGAAAATTTACACAGAATACAGGTAATGGGAACGTTCATTTGGCCCAAAGTTATAGTGAAGTCTGGGATTATGCCAACGCTCCCGATAAAGAGGTCATGAAGATCGCGAATGAAGGTAATACGTACATAGTAAAGTACAACATTACCAAATTGGCCACAGACACATCGTATATTACAAACATACCTGTAGCCAGCTTCACAACGGCCTAAGCATGTATCAAACTTTGGAGTCTATTGCATTCTCTTGGGCGGAGGGTTCTGTACGCCGATACATATAGTGTGATATTCACAGCGAGGGAGGATGAATACATGCCGCCTATTGGTGAATTCCTAGGAGAGTTGACTGATGAGATCAAGGATGAGTATGAAGACATTGCATACGCTGACTCCTTTTTATCAACAGGGCCAAAAACTTATGGGGTATGGGTGAGTAGGGCGGGTCGTACTCAGGTGACAACATGAATCTGAAGGAAATCCTACCATCAAGGGTGTCTAAATTATGTGTTTTTACATGGGGAATTCAAATATGAGCTTCTTTTTTGGATAAGATAACTCTAACCTACATCATTTTGTATTTCTAAATTGCCAATTTTACCCTTTTGAACCCCTTTATAATATATTAAAAGATATAAGGTAAATCATTTATATTGACAAGGCCAAATCAACTTTACATATATTTACTAATAGGTGAACTGCATGTATATCACTAGATATAATTACAAAGATCTTTCTCCTGACATCTTGAACTTTGCCAGGTTGCACAAATCCTGCTTTGACTCAGACTTGGACATCAGCTTCCTGCTGGTCTCCTGAGCCCTGATCCCTCCATCCCTCTTTTCCTGTGAGAAGTACTTAGCAGAAGCCTCAGTCACCATTTTAACAACCCTCTCAATGCCCCCTCCATGGGGGTGTTGATGAAGTTTTTCACCTCTGAAGTGCTTAGAGAGCAGGTGAGAGGTGGCTCTGACACACCTTCTGACCAGCTGATCAAGTCACCGATGCTGGAAGCATCACAATTGATGTCAGGTGTCCTTCTGCTCCTAACAGAGGAGTCCCCCAGCTGAGTGTCTGAGTCCCCCTCTCCCCTGATGGCCAGGATTCTCTCCACCCCTTCAATCCTCTCCTTCTGATCCTCAGAGCAGAGTAGTGTTTGGAGGATGACTTCACTGTGGGCATACCAAGCAGATCTTCTCACAGTTGGCATCACAATATCCAGCACCTCCTTTCTCTGGGACTTGAGGCAGTCCAGCTGAAAGAGGATGTGCCTAGGCCCTTCGATCCAGGAGTGCTTGACCTTCACGTTGAACCAACATGGGTAATACACTCCAATGATGAATTCCATAATGAATTGCAGAATCTTCATGTTCCTTCCTTTAAGTCCGTGCTTTGACACCCAGAGCCTGAGAAGTCTGTTCGCTGTGGTGAGCCAGCGGCTGTGGTTTACTGTCCTATCTCTAACAGAGCCAGCCCTGCAGGAAGTACTCCATCCCTGACTGCACAGACAATTTTATAGCCATAGTATTGATCAGTTGAGAGATCTTGAATGACTTGTCAGGAAGCTTGATCAGTGGAGGGCCAACAGAGATTCGGGTGAAGTTTGGATTGATATCAAAGTCTGTAGCAGAATCAAGGAGCTTTCCTATTGGCCCGGATAATTTTTTGTCTGACAGAGTAGGGCCATCAAGGTCAACAATGAGATGGCGCAGGGGAAGTTCAACAGTGTGCAGGTTGCACACCAACCAGACCAGCTTTCTCCCCAGGTGCAGCTCCAGCTTCCGCATTACTCCAGCTTTCACACCAGTGTTGACATTTGTTGAGTCTCCTCCAATGGCCAACAAGGTCTTATCATAACCCCTCTCTTTCAGCCAGGCAAACAGGACCTTAGCAATCTTCTCCGCATGTGACTCCTCTTTAGTTGCTTTCTCTGGGGTAAAGTGGAACAGATAGTAGCTGCCAGGCTCACTAACAACACTATCGTGTTCTTCCTTGATCTTTGCGGGAAAAGATTGGTCACTGCCCTCAGCTTCCATCATCACATTGGTCAGGTCAATCCGCCCATCAGAGAGGATGCAAGAGATCCCCCCCTCCTCCCTGCACTTCTTCTCGAACTGTTCCCCCAGCTCTCTCATCAACTTCTCCTGTGCTCTTTTGACCTTGCTCTTATCAATCACTTTACTTGTATTGTCTTCTGTGATGATTCCTGCGTCAATCACAGCTGCTGTTGCTATCGCTGCAGTTGGCCTCAGCCCTATGCCATACCTTACACTAGCAAGGGCAATGTTTTGAATCTCATCATAGTTTTTCTGTACCTTTGCCGAAGCTGCTGGCTCAGGGTCAGTTTGAGGGAAGAGCTCAACTTCAGGAACAAACTCATCTTCATCACCACTTCTCTCCAATTCCAGATCCTCATCACCATCTGCCAAAAATCTCTTAACATCCTTCCTGGCTGCCTTCTCTGCTACTGCAGCACTTTCCTCCTTGCTCCTTCGCTTTTTCTCTGCCTTCCTTTCCATCCACTGCCTTTTCAATGTCCTCACCTGTCTCTTGTGCTCTGGTAGATCAGGACCCCTTGCGAAAAATGCTCTGTATGAATTGGTCCACAATTAACCCACCCCTTATATCTCCAGTCTAACTATAGAGTAGATCAAGTCTAGCCTAGAGGGGTCAGCCTAGAGATTCCGGAAATGGTCCAGAGCGGGCAGATAAATTGAGGTCCACAGTAGGATTCCTCACCAAATTAGGTTAGGGCAATCTACCTTCACCTTTGTTAAGCTATGAGTTGATGCTGGGTCTTAGGCCACAATGTAGGCCTAACTTGTCTGACCCAGCTTAATTTAATGTGATTAAATTGCTGGGTTAAAAACACAATTTGTCACTTACTGTTAGTTATTGGAGTCTCTTTTCTCCGGTTGTGTAATTGTCGAGAGCGTACTTGCTGGTGGGGATCTTTTTCGTTGTCTGTTCTCGTCCCTTCTCTCTCGTTGTTCGTTTTCGTTCTCCTTTGTTCCCCTCTTCGCGGGGCTTTTTCCACCAGCGTTGTCTTGGTTTTTTCCTCGGTTGGTTGAGCGGTAATGTATCTCTATTACCGAGCACGCTCTTCTCACACAGTATATAAATACTAGTGTGGAGAATAACTCTGGTGAGCAACCAATTGGTTTCATCCACCCAGTTATTGACATAAAAGGAATTTAATAATTGTTAGATTAACTACCTACCTACTCAGTGAACCATTTTCGTTACCTCCCAACTACCCACTCATCAGTTTTCCATATACTGGGGGCCCCGGGAGATAAAAATTTTGGTGTCATTGTCACCAATTTTTATGTCTGAGTGTAGACTAGCTAACTATTTAACTGTAAATGCCTGTTAATCTGATTAACAGTGCCTATCCTCACCTTCTCATGGAGAAGGTGTAGCATTTAATTAGAAGAGAAAATATACATCCATAGGATGAAACTGTCTATGGTCTTTACCATAAGAAAAGAAAAAATGAAAGTTAGAAGATAAAATTACAATTCCCCAGCATCTATTTTTTGTTGTAAAAATAGTCGCGCCTTTAATGCTGTTTGTCGCTGAGGTCTTGTGTCTGTCAATGTTGTAGTAGGATGCGTTACCACTCCTACTGTCAAAGGAGTAGTTACTGGAAGTTCAGTGTCTCCAGTTGTTACTGTCAGTGGAGAAGGTTCTCCAAAGTCCATTGTTTTGGGTCCAGACTCTAAAGGGTACAAAAGAGAAATGTCTCTTGTTGTGTCATCCGTTGAAGTTCTTAATTTGACCACTCTTGTTACCCCGTCTGCCCCTGGTCTGAGTTCTGAAACTCTAGCCAGAGGCCAGTATTGTCTTGGAGTACTGTCATGTATGAGAACAAGGTCCCCTACCTTAATTGTGTCAGACCAATCCTTCTTAGTCATTTGTTTATGTCTCTCCCTTAGACCCATCAAGTACTCAGTTTTCCACTGTTTAATGAAATGAGCTTTAACTCTAGTTAAATGTTGTAACTTAGTCTGGAGCTCATCATGTCGTTGAGTCCAGTTTGGGTCTTCTGAAGAGTCTATATTGTAGTCCGGCAGGAGACTAACTTGTTCTCCCCGAATCAAATGATTTGGAGTTAATGGTTCCGGGTCATTAATGTTGTCACTCACATAAGTGAGTGGTCTATTGTTAATGATGTTCTCAATCTCAGCCAGGAGAGTGAGCAACCCAAATAAGTGGATCTGTTTTTTGCCAATTGCTTTCTTCAAGCAATTCTTTACTGTTTGTATATTCCTCTCCCAGATAGAACCATACCAAGGAGAGGCAACCGGAATATACTTCCACTTTATGTTTGAATTTTGTATATATAATTGTGTGATTTCATCGCTTAACAAGTCGTGGATGACTTGTTCACCAGCCTTGAAATATGTAGCATTGTCAGTCCAAACTGTCTTGGGTACTGAATGTCGTGCACAGAATCTCTTAAAGACAGCAACAAAAGATTCTGCTGTAAGGTCCTCCACAACATCCAAATAAACAGCTCGTGAGGCAGCACATGTAAACAGTTCAATGTACATTTTTTGTTCAGTGTCAACTACCCCTACAGTCAATGCTCCTGTATAGTCAATGCCTACAGTCTCAAAGGGTGTGTTGAGAGTAACTCTCTCCTCTGGCAAAGCAGGAGGATTTGGTTTCCTATAGGGCCTAGCATGAATACGCCTACATGTGACACACTCACTCAGGACTGTTTTAACAGTGATCCTTCCCTTGGGTATCCAATAAGTAAAAGGATTGGATGTTTGCTTTTGTATGACAGTTTTGATTTGTATAATCTCCCTTTACACCTTAGAAGGCCTTCCTCATCTCTGAACAAGTTTAGATCCACAACTACTGATGGTACAGGTTCTTTTGTTTGTTTCCCATTAGTTAAGAATTCTAACTCTTTATTGTACTCTTTTTGTTGTGCGTGGCCTATCCAGTATTTGGTTGCAACTTCTGTATAATTATGATTGTTTTTATTTAGCTGTTTGTTAATTGTAGTTAAACAGTTGTGAGCAAACCTCAAACAGTAGGCTGTAACCCTGACAAGTTTGTTGAAATCAGAATAAATTTCATAATTAGTGATTGGTTCAACCTTTTCATTTGAAAAGATTAAATTTAATGTCAAGTTAACTTGTTCCACAGGCCATTGGTCTGTATTACAGAGCCACTTAGGTCCCATAAACCAAGTTTTGTTTGACTTCAACAACTTGTAGGATAAACCTCTGGTCAGAAAGTCTGCAGGATTTTGTTTAGTTGGAACATAGTGAAAGTTTACTTGTAGGCTTTCATTAGCTTCAGCTATTTCTTTTAGCCTATTTCTTACAAAGATATTCTTACTATTAATGCTATCATTCCGTATCCAGGCAAGACAAATCTGACTGTCAAGCCAGATGTGGATATGAGTTATGTTGACATCATGGTAAGCACCCTTAAGCAATGAAATGGTTTTAATGGCTAATGCAGCAGCCAATAGTTCCAATTGAGGTATGGTTCGGGTAGGTTTGAGAGGTGCAACTTTCCCTTTTGCATAAATTAGATGACTTTCTGTAGGGCTTACAAGATACGCACAGCACCCATAAGCTTGTGTGCTTGCATCAGCAAACACATGAAGTCTCTGGGGCTTATCCCTAAACCCACAGCACCTTTGAATTTTAATGTTCTGCACTTTTGTTAAATCAGCAGCTAACTTCTTCCAAGATTTTTGATTTTCATTTGTTATTGGATCATCCCACCCAACATTTGTCCTCCAAATTTCTTGGAGGAGAATCTTTGATTTTATTGTTGAAGGCAGGAATAGACCCATAGGATCAAAAATTTTGGAAGCCTCTGATAATATTTGTCTTTTAGTATTTGCTTCCTCATCAAGTTTAAAACCTTTAGTACAGATTGAATCATGACTGTTAGAAGTTGCATCCAAATACCAGTTCATACCTAAAGTTTTAACTCTGTCTGATGGCTCAGTAAGACCATTATTATCCTTTAAAATCTTTTTGTTTAAATCCTCATCATTTGAAATCCACTCTCTAAGTTCAAAGTTACCTTGTTGCATAATGTTTTGAGAGTGTTCATAGACTTCAGATAATTCAGATTTTGTTGTTGTTGAGCCTATTAGATTGTCTACGTAAAAATGTTCATTAAGGAAGTTCAATGTTAAAGAGTTATTAAACTGGTTTAAATGATGTCTAATTGTCAATGCTAATAGGCTAGGTGAGCAATTGGCTCCAAACAACACAACATTAAATCTATAGGTTATGAACCCTTTATTCAAATCAAATGGATCCTTGAACCATAAGAACCTAAGTTGGTTCTTATCATATTCATTTTTAAGATTTATTCTCAAAAATGCCTTTGAAATGTCACTTTGTACGGCATATTTGTCTAACCTGAACCTCAGTAAGATCTTCACAAGGTCAGAAATGAGATTAGGACCCTCAATCAGGCAATCATTCAAACTGTGTTTATCACTCTCTTTGAGGCTACAGTTATATACTACTCTGAGTTTTGTTGTTGGGGCATCTTGTCGATAGACCCCCCTGTGGGTTAAATAATGACAACCATCTTTTTTAAAAGGGTTATTTGTTACTTCTTCAATGAAGCTTTTCTGTAGCTGTTCTTTGAAGACATCATTATATATTTTTATATTATTATCTTGTTTGAGTTTTTTCATTACTTTATATAAATGTCCTTTAGCTACTTTGAGATTATCTCTTAAAGTTGGACAATTTATTTTCCAAGGTAACTCAATAAAATAACTGTTGTCTTTGCACTGAATGGTGTCTTCAAATCTTTCTACCATTAACTGATCTTCTGAAGTTTGATTTGTGTCATGTATACCCACAGATTCTAGCAACCATAAAGTTTGAATTGCCTCATCCAAAGTTTCATTTGATAATGATGAATTAATGTTCTCAGTTGAGATAATATTATTCAAAGTGTTGCTATTCTTACAGGTGTTATGTAGGACTGTGTTGAGGCACATAGTAGTTGTTGGTCATGAACTATTTTGGTTTAGGTCTAGGTTGTATTTGGATAGATCACCCAAAGGGGCTATCCCTGATGGAGTCTGAATAGCTATACCATTACCTATCTCTACTATGCCCTTATGAATAAGATTAATATAATCTGCCCCCATTAGCATTTCAATGTTAGCTACTGTGTTGTTAGTGATATGTCTATCAGCTATTTTGTAGTGTTTTCCCAAATGATTTATGGTTTGTTCTAGTTTGGGTATAACCAGTTTGTTTTGTCCTACTTTAGAAATAATAACTGCTTCAATTTTCTCTAATTTATTTTCTAAATGTAGTTCCAGGTCAATTGTCTTATAGCTATTTTTGTCCGAGTTATCCTTAACAAAGGATGCAATATTGAGTTTTTGTTCATTCGGGTTTGGTGTCAAACCCAATTTATTAACTACATTTTGTGAAACAAATGTTTGTTGAGAACAACAGTCTATAAGACATCTCACTGGAGTAGTGCTACCCTCACTATTCACTAAGTCCAAAGTAATAGTTGGTAAAAGAATCTCAGTGTTTCTTGTTACGTTGTTTGAACAAACAGAATGTCCCATGAAAGTGGCATTTTCTTGATTACCTTTGTTTGGGGGAGGTATCTTTTGAGTTTGAGTACTATTGTTTGGACACTTTGGTGAATCACACACTGATGAGACATGTCGTAAACTTTTACAAAACTTACACTTGAATCTTAACCTAGATTTACAGTCTTTCTTATAATGTCCCTGGCCAGTACACTTTTTACACAGGTTCAACTGTTCACATCTTTTAGCTCTTTGGTTAAAGTCTGAATATTTGTCACACCCAGTACTCTGTGTTCATTACTTGCACAAAATTTGCAATGTGGTGTGTAAGTTGAGGCAGCAGTTACATTAAAGTTCTTTAATGTAGGTGTTCGTGTATTACAGTTGGTCACATATGATTCTACAGTATCAAGTTTTGTCTGTTTGGCTGTAGCTAGTTGGTCTCTGGGAACAGTCTTTGGTTTATCCATAGTCTGGGTCTTATTTTGTGTTGGAAAATCTCTCAATTTGTAATTAGTTAGGATATTGGGGAAGTGTTTTCTTATATCTTCCAGATTAGGATAATTTTCTCCCGTCTTTAGAATTAAAATATCTTTAACCCTCAAAGGAAGGCACCTAAGTACTATGCCTTGTATAATCCAAGATGAAGCTTTAATATCTATCTCATTGCTAACTAGTTGTCCTATAATAGCTTCTAATTTTGTATAAAAATTTTCCATATCACTATGGTTATCTTTTATGGGTGCAAATTCAAAAATTTGTTGAGATAATTCATATACAATCTCATCTTTATTAATGTAATTACGTTTAAGAGATCAATAGCTACTTCATATGAATTCCTACGGCTGGTAAATAGGCTATCAGGTTATAGGCTGGGCCTTTAAGGAAACTAGTTAAGTAGCTAAACTTTTCAACAGTTGAAATATAAGGTTTATTACCTATTAAATTCTCAAATTTGTCAATGAAAGATGGGAATTGTACCGTGTCCCCTTCAAATGTTGGTACTAGCAAAATGGGTAACTGAGCCCTCAATTCTTGTGACTCAGGATTTAGCATGCCACTTAAATTTTGTTGAAGGTTAGCTCTACTTTGATTAAAATCAGAATTAGGTTTTTTTGGTGTTAAGTCAGTCAAACGAGACCGTAGTCTCCTTATTTGCTGTTCAATTGAGATTACCTGATCATCATTATCAGCGTAAAGGTCTATCAATTGTTCTTCAGCCATTTCGGATTCAACTAACTCTGAAATACTCTCATTAATGGCTATTATTTCCTCCTTTTTAGTTTCCAATTTAAGAATTACACACTCTAAATCTTCCTTACCTGGTTGTGTAATATTGTTAAAAGTGTTCACAGCCTTTGTAACAGCTCCCAACTTTGCCCCCCTTTTCTTTTTTAACTTTTTCAATTCCGCACTGTCCATGTCTAAGTCAAAATTGTTTAACTGGGGATCGTAATGAAATAGAGGACAAGAAGAAATTAACAGAGAAGAGAGAGCACAGACAAAACAGTCAAGTTTAAATTTGGTTTAATCCCCACCAAGTACTTATGTGTCACTCAGGTCTAAGCTTATGAGAATGAGACTCCTTAAATGTAAATGTTTCCTAGTTAGGCCCTAGGTTGTAGACCTAATTAGGCTTGATTAGGTTAGGCTTAGGCTTAGGCTTAGGCTAGACCATTTAGCCTAATTCTGCAATTTTTGTTAAGTAAGGTTAAGGTTTGTAAATTCCCCACACACGGACCACCAATGCGAAAAATGCTCTGTATGAATTGGTCCACAATTAACCCACCCCTTATATCTCCAGTCTAACTATAGAGTAGATCAAGTCTAGCCTAGAGGGGTCAGCCTAGAGATTCCGGAAATGGTCCAGAGCGGGCAGATAAATTGAGGTCCACAGTAGGATTCCTCACCAAATTAGGTTAGGGCAATCTACCTTCACCTTTGTTAAGCTATGAGTTGATGCTGGGTCTTAGGCCACAATGTAGGCCTAACTTGTCTGACCCAGCTTAATTTAATGTGATTAAATTGCTGGGTTAAAAACACAATTTGTCACTTACTGTTAGTTATTGGAGTCTCTTTTCTCCGGTTGTGTAATTGTCGAGAGCGTACTTGCTGGTGGGGATCTTTTTCGTTGTCTGTTCTCGTCCCTTCTCTCTCGTTGTTCGTTTTCGTTCTCCTTTGTTCCCCTCTTCGCGGGGCTTTTTCCACCAGCGTTGTCTTGGTTTTTTCCTCGGTTGGTTGAGCGGTAATGTATCTCTATTACCGAGCACGCTCTTCTCACACAGTATATAAATACTAGTGTGGAGAATAACTCTGGTGAGCAACCAATTGGTTTCATCCACCCAGTTATTGACATAAAAGGAATTTAATAATTGTTAGATTAACTACCTACCTACTCAGTGAACCATTTTCGTTACCTCCCAACTAACCCACTCATCAGTTTTCCATACCCCCTATTTAGTGGGGTCCCTTACTTCCAACCTTCTCTTTCTCTTTCTCTTTCAGAAAATGGCCTTATGCGCGCCAGAAAACCGTCAAAATATTTCATATACGAAACTGTATGATAATTACAATTAAGTGGAATGGCACACCTTTTTATTTGAGTATTTAAATATTATTATTATTATATGAATTACATTATATGTGTTTATATGAATTAGTTAGAACAATGCTCTATGAGAGATAACGTGAGCAGCCATGATAGAAAACGTGAGAAGACATATTCTGGGGTAACTACAATAGTAAAATAATCAACAATTTAATAATAATTAATCAACTGCAAAATGATGTAGGTTAGGTTTATCAGAATTAAATATTTTCTTCAGAATTGTGTTCTATACACCAAACTATGTCATTTGAACACCCCTCTCCATTGATTTAAAAAAAATGCATAGTATGACCCGCCCTAATGGGTGAGGGTGGGGGAGCCTATGAAATATATCGTGAAGGCTAAGGGTATCGCGCTTAACCAGGCGAATCGGCGGATCGTTAACTTTGAATCGTTGAAGGATCTAGTGTGCTTGGAAGATGAGGGTGACCAGCCGCCCTACCTGACTGTGGGGACCCACTATTTTCAGGCGCAGAAGCTGAGGGGCGCAAAGGAACTTAGGTGTACGAAAGTATGCCGTAACACTTATAGGAAACGTTACCAGGTGCCTGGTACCTATGATACCGTATATATATATATATATATGTCTATTTACTTGTTGTTATATATATATATATATTTATATATATATATTTATATATTATATATATATATGTCTATTTACTTGTTAACGATATGTTTAGTTTATTTATTACACGTATTTGTAAATATATACCTTGAATAAGTCGATGATATATTTATTAAATAAATCATGTTTCAAATAGTGTTTCACTTTCTCCTGTGTGTGTGTGTGTGTGTGTGTGTGTGTGTGTGTGCGCGCGCGTATGTACAGGAGAAAGTTCTAAGCTTCGACCCCTGTATGATCGATCAGTGGTCACGTGACTCCTGCTACTACCAGGGCATATCTCTACCCCTGCGTGCTCAGTTGACCGCTACAAGCCCTAAAACTCAGACGTGCATTTGAAGAAATCCCATGTAGACGAAAAATAGTAATGGCTACCTTTAATTTTGCGTGTTCGACGTTTATGAAGTGGTATTCGGCAAAGTGTGAAGAGGTAGGTAGTGGATACTCAGAGAATCCCTATACCTCCCTCCTTTGATACTATTAAGGCTACATTGAACCGTGCGAAGCTTGAGGAACAAGGGGTACAAATACTCTACGGTTATTCTGGCGAGAGCATTGCACGATTTAGTGGTACCAGCGACGTATTGAACTATGTTGTAGGACTAAACTTTATAAAAGCTTACATATACCGTGAAGTGGAAGAAACACATGTGCAGAAGAGAAGCAACGGTTATGGTTACTGAGTCTTGTTGATGAGTGGTGTGACAAGCGTTATTATGTTATGTTGCATTATACCGAGTAATGCGGCTGAGAATGTAAATCTTGTCATAATGGAGAATCTGAAGTATTTTTACCACTACACTAATATATATTATGACGAGGTTTGTAGTGACGTTGTGATTAAAGGATTGACTGAGTTTTTAATAGAATTTAGAGACGAGTACAGCCTGCTAAGCAAAAAAGAAAAATATGGGCACATGTTTCTCTCAAATAGTGCGCCGGAGTGTGAATAAAATTTGCTTAGTTCGTGGAAATCCCCCTGAACGAAAATGTCTGGTGCGCATTCTGGGGTGTGGGAGTGATAAAACATTAAAACCGGTATTGCTTCATGTATCGCAGATGGAAAATTTCTCAAAACACCTACCGAGTATAATGGGATACAAGTATTCACATGAATCTTTCACTTTGGAACAATGCCGTACACGATTCATCAGCTTATGGTGTGACGCACTCCTCCACACCTCCCGTCGAGCCGGTCCGCCCACCTGTGCTCATAGTCATCTCAGAGCTTGAACCGACTGGACGTGCACTCCTCACAATAGAATACGATGGAGCTTCCTTTGAGCAGCATTCTCAATGCCGTGTACGATGTGTCCGTGACGAAGTCATTGCGCGTGTTCAGGCGTGAAACCGATGCCATTAACTATGTACTGGAAACGACTTGTAGACAATCTCTGGTAAACGAAATGTTGTTTATTTAAGTGTTGAGGAGATGAATAGAGTCTTCGTTGTAATTGAGAAGTGGAACGAGTATCGCTATAAACTACCTGCAGGTGTAGGCACAAGAAGAGAACAGATTAGTGATACCCCCTCATATGCCATTGTTTGTGCTTGTGTATAAATAACGATCAACCATGCATTGATATACGATTGATGTGGAAGAATGCTTCTGATAATAACGTTCTTTTCCCTACACGAAACCGTTTCATCCTCTACAGCAGAGCTTTCCAAACTGTGTGTCGCGACACATTAGTGTTTTTTGTATTTTGAAAATTTTGATTTTTCTTTCAACAAAATCGGCTACAAGATAAACCACCTACTGAAAAATTATCTGATATTTGATATTTGATAACAAAAATTAATTAATGTGTCGTGAAAATTTTTATGCTTAAATAGTTTGTCGCCAACGTGAAAAGTTTGGAAAGCTCTGCTCTACAGAATGTGTGAAATCGTCGGTTTCCGCAAGCTGAAGCCTAATTAGACGCATGTGTTACGGATATGCTTTATTTTGATACGGTTCTTGAATACGCATGCACCGCTCTGCTCGACGGGTTTACCGAGTGTAGGACTGAACAAGGCGAGAATGGTCTAGAGCTGGATGCTTATTTAAAAGGTTTAGATTCCTCGAAATATCCTGAACTTTGGTACAAAGGACTTAAGTGGTACAGGGCTGAGCTCACCCACACCGTTCATCCTGAAGAATTGTATCTTTATATAATGAGCAGCTGTCGTTATGACTTAGAAGATTATTTCAACTGCCGATATGAATTGTGAAGATGAGTTCACGATTGAAAAGCTCGGATCGGTAAGAATAAAACTCGATTGGAAAGGAGTGTTTATAAACTTGTATTTGATAATGATGTGGCTAACGATGACCTCTTTGTTCGTGCTTTTGAATGTATTTTGTCCGCGTTTAAAGATAACTTGCCAACCGAATGTAAAGGGGGCACAAAAATAGTTTTGAACGAAATGAAGGCCCTTTACATCGACTATAGGCATCTTTATAGCTTGAGCGGTGAAATAGTATTAACTCGTATTTATTGTATAGTGCAAAGCAACAATGATGTAACTGCAGACTCGATCACGTGCTAGTTTACTTTTAGTTAAGCGCAGTAGAACATAAAGTGTACGTATTTTGAGTGTTTTGTAGTATATTTATTTTCCATATATTTAATTATTTAATATGAATGTGTACACATAGATTTATTCTGTACTATAATTTTGATGAATATATTCCATGTTTTAAAACTGTTTCTTACATTATTATTTCTTATTTTATCTTTTTTGATTATACTGGGTGATCCAGATAAATGGGACCCATAGAAAAAAGCCAAATATTCTTAATATTTAATTCCTTTCATAAAAACTATATATCATTCGAAAGAGTAGAGTTACAAGTTTATTATGAAATATTTATTTTTTAAAAATGACTCCTTTCAAATGTGCTCCATTAGTTGCCAAGCATTCCAGTGTTCTCGCTTGTAAGTTCTGCATCACTTTTGCAAGAGTGTGCGGTGGTATGGCCTGTATCTCGTTTGTGATGGCGGCCTTCAATTCTTGCAAGGTCGTTGGGTTATTTCTGTAGACCCTACTCTTTAAATATCCCCAGAGATAATAATCTAAGGGAGAAAAATCCGGAGACCTTGCGGGTCATTCAACGTCTCCAAAGCTTGAGATTAACTCGCCTGGAAACGTTTGACGCAAAACTGCCATGCAGTTCCTCGTGGTATGGCAGGTAGCTCCGTCTTGTTGGAACCAGTGGTTTTCTAGACAAAGATCTTTTAATTTAGGAATAAGGAAATCGGTCAACATTTTTTCGTAGCGATCACCATTTACAGTGACCGTGTTTCCGGTGGAATCCTCGAAAAAGTACGGCCCTATGATCTGAGATGCAGTAAGACCACACCAAACAGTTACACGCTGACTATGCAATGGGACTTCGGTAATATTCAATGGATTTTCTGTTGCCCAGAAACGACAATTTTGTTTGTTTACAGTTCCATTCAAGTGAAAATGGGCTTCGTCTGACATAATCAAAGTTGCTAGAAAATTGGTGGTGTCATTTACCTTCTGTTGGATCCATTGACAGAATTGTCGTCTTCGTGCGAAATCTCCATCGTTTAGTTGTTGCACTGTTTGAATTTTATATGGAAAGAGCATTAAATTTTGCTTGAATATACGGTGTGTTGTTCCATATCCAACTCCTAACAGCTGAGAAGCACGTCTGATGCTTATGTTAGGATTATCCTGTACAATTTCATGAGTTCTGTTAATGATCTCGTCTATCCTTGCTGTGCGCACTCTTCCAGTTGGTTTTCTTTTTCCAATGCTGCCAGTTAGGGAAAAATTTCTGACACACCGACGGATTACTTTCTTAGAAGGTGATTTTGACATCTGAAAATTTGTCTTGAAAGATCTTTGAGCTGAAACTACACTTCTTCCATGCTCATAATATTGCTCAGTTATGAAACGCAGCTGTTCCACAGTCCATGCAGTCATCTTGAAGGGTTAGTTTTAACTAACACTTTTATTTTGTTTTGTATCTTATCTTGTCTTGTATTGTCAAAACCTATACAATCCTGTACAAACTTGTAACTATCCTCTTTCGAATGATGCGTATGAGTTTATAAAAGGACTTATACTTTAAGAGTTACAGGGGTTTCTTTTGGGTCCCATTTCTCAGGATCACCCTTTATATATATATTCTTCGTTCAACTTGCGTATTTCTTATACTATTAGTATTTTTATTGCATATATTCCTCGTTTAAACTGTGCATAGAATAAACTAATTTGATTGTATATTAATTTTCTATATATTTTATGAAATTATTTCCAATAATTCGTCTAAATGCACAGAATGATGTAATGGTGTTGTGTTTAATTCTTTTGGTTGTATATATAAACGATATTATTTAATTAAACAAATATATATATATATATATATATATATAGTCATGCGGTTTGCTTCTACAAAGCTTCAATTTAATATTTAGGAGAAATCCAATGACAAGGAGGAATGTAAATGCCATGAAAAGTCTTCTTTAATGCGCAACGTTTCGAGCAATACGCTCATCATCAGGCTAGATAATAACAATATGAAATTAGAATCAATAAATAAATGTGAACAAGACAAAATAATTTCTATAAAATCTATTCATTAAAAGCAAATTTTAAAAAGACTAAAAGAAGAGGGTTAAATTCAAAGTTATAAAAATTTACATATAAAATTACAAGAAATTTAAAAAGCTATTTTTAAATTACATATAGTAAATTTGAAATTAGTACACTGGAATAATTAACACTAATACAATGGAATAATTAACACTACGAACCTTTCAATGCTGGTTCCGAGGCACGAGTAATTTAAAACAAAACAAAACAGGAAACAAGCTATGGGTTGGGCGGTTGGAGAGTTATAAGTTAGGGGAGGGGGGATTATAAAAAATTGGGGAGGGGGGAGGGGGGAGGGAGTTGGGGAGGGGATTATAAAAAATTTAGAGGGACAGCTGAGGAATCCACGTTTAGAGAAGGGGTCAATGTTTTAATATAAAGAGATTCCAAAATTCTAAGTGAGTTAGGACAAGAATTACAACCGAGAATTTTAAAATTATCTAAAGTGACATCAGTTTTACATTTTACACTATGTTCCCGAATACTAGAGGCTTCTTTTTTATTTAAAATTTTAACTGTTCGGCAACTTATTCCCATATGCGAATAAAATCTAGCCCTGAGGGAGCGCACGGTGCTGCCAATATAAGTACCAAGGAGACACCTTGGGCAGGTAAATAAATATACAACACCGCTACGCAACGAATCAGGAGTTCGATCCTTCGCTGAGAAAAAGCTACCTAAAGACATTTTGTTAATAAATATAATGCGAAAATCAGTATGATAAAAAAATTTTCTTAACAACTTTGTAAATTTAAGTTTAAATTCTTTATTCATGGGACCCATTTCAGGTACCAGGAAATATTTTATATCTTTAGGCACTGAAATACAGGGAAGTTGAGGGCTATAAACATTATTTAAGAAAGATCTTATTAGTTTATCTACATATTGAACAGGAAAACTATTATTGGTAAAATATGATCTTAAATTATTAAATTCTTCGTTTAGTAAGGTAAAACTAGAGGTCAAATTATATCCTCTGAACAAGAGAGTTTTAATACACGACATCTTATAGTTAAAATCAGTAAAACTAAAGAAATTCATGCCCAAACCAGTAAAAGTGGGTTTCCTGTAAACTGATGTAGTAATAGAATCACCTTTTTTCGAAATTAAAAGATCTAAAAAGGGAAGGGAGCCATTTTTCTCAGTTTCCATTGTATAAGTTATATTGGGGTGCAGAGAATTTAAGAAGTTAAAAAATTGTTGCGCTTGTACAGCATTATCAAAAACAGCTATCGAGTCATCAACGAAGCGTCGATAGAAAATTGGTTTACAATGGGTGGGAGATTGTCTAAAAATTACACTTTCTAAATGAGTCATAAAAAATCAGCTGATAAAGGTCCAGCATTGAAAGGTTCGTAGTGTTAATTATTCCATTGTATTAGTGTTAATTATTCCAGTGTACTAATTTCAAATTTACTATATGTAATTTAAAAATAGCTTTTTAAATTTCTTGTAATTTTATATGTAAATTTTTATAACTTTGAATTTAACCCTCTTCTTTTAGTCTTTTTAAAATTTGCTTTTAATGAATAGGTTTTATAGAAATTATTTTGTCTTGTTCACATTTATTTATTGATTCTAATTTCATATTGTTATTATCTAGCCTGATGATGAGCGTATTGCTCGAAACGTTGCGCATTAAAGAAGACTTTTCATGGCATTTACATTCCTCCTTGTCATTGGATTTCTCCTAAATATTAAATTGAAGCTTTGTAGAAGCAAACCGCATGACTATATATACTCAAGGTATGGACAAGATGGCCTTAGGGCTTATCGCCATGTTTGGAAGACTTCACGAAAGCTTCTCAAGTCAAAACTCGATTGTTATTTTCTTGAAATGTGTCGTACCTGCAGGGTTTTCCCGAAATTCGTTTACTTCAAACTTTATCGTGACAATCTATATGACTGAATTTTATCAATCTTCCCTGGAATATTTATTAAATAATGAAATTAATTATAAAATCAAAATTTCAGACTCGCATAATAAGTCGCTTGAGCATCATATAATTACCCTTAAAAATACCCTTTCGTTGTTGGATTATTTATTAATAATTTCTCTTGTACAACGTGAACTTGAAAAGTTTCATTCTACCATTTCTGAAACTCATGAACGTAAGTTAAAGGCCCTGGGCCTGAATTCACCTAATTTTTTCAATTCTGATAAAGTAATTTCGAATTTTTCTAGTTACACCCTCTCCCCTCGGGAAAAGTTTTTACTCTCACTTGGCTTGCAATTTAAGCTTCCGTTATTTCAAATATATAAGCCTTCGTTTTTTCTTTACTTTGAAAAATTTTTTAATGGCTTGAAAAATGTTCCCCATGTCGGTGATTTCAATAATTTTAAATGTCAGTTTGCTAATTTAACTCATGAATTTTTTTACATACTTAGAAACCTTAAATTTAAATCTTTCATATTTAAGAAGAGTGACTTGCAGGTTATTAAGAATTTGGCAAAGAACCAGGAGATTGTTGTGACTAGACCGGACAAGGGCAATGGAGTTGTTATTTTGAATAAATCTGATAACATAAATAAAACTAATGAAATCCTAAGTGATGTTAGCAAATTCAAACAAATTCTTGAACCCGTCAATAAAGTCATTTTAAGGTTGGAAGACCAAGTTAATAGATTTTTGTCACGATTAAAGTCTTTAAAGATAATAAAAAACGATACTTACTCTCAGTTGTTCGTATCTGGTTCTGATCTTGCTCAATTATACTGTTTGCCTAAAATCCATAAAGTTGGAACACCTCTCCGTCCTATTTTAGCTTCGTATAACTTACCTACCTTTCAATTGGCAAAATTTGTTGTTGGTCTCCTGTCACCTTTTGCGAAAAATGCTTATACTATAAATAACTCTTATGAATTTCAAAAAGATGTTCTTAGTAAGAATTTCGATTCAAAAAAGTTTTTTGTCAGTTTTGATGTAAAGTCGCTTTTCACGAATGTACCTGTATCAGAAACTATTGCCATTATTTTAGATAGGGTTTTTAGCTCTGATGATAGTTTTCATGGTTTTTCATGGTCTTATTTTAAGGAACTTTTAGAATTGGTTTTTAAGCAATGTTATTTTACTTTCAATAATAAGGTTTACCAACAAATTGATGGTGTTGGGATGGGATCACCCGTCGGACCTTTATCAGCTGATTTTTTTATGACTCATTTAGAAAGTGTAATTTTTAAACAATCTCCCACCCATTGTAAACCAATTTTCTATCGACGCTTCGTTGATGACTCGATAGCTGTTTTTGATAATGCTGTACAAGCGCAACAATTTTTTAACTTCTTAAATTCTCTGCACCCCCAATATAACTTATACAATGGGAACTGAGAAAAATGGCTCCCTTCCCTTTTTAGATCTTTTAATTTCGAAAAAAGGTGATTCTATTACTACATCAGTTTACAGGAAACCCACTTTTACTGGTTTGGGCATGAATTTCTTTAGTTTTACTGATTTTAACTATAAGATGTCGTGTATTAAAACTCTCTTGTTCAGAGGATATAATTTGACCTCTAGTTTTACCTTACTAAACGATGAATTTAATAATTTAAGATCATATTTTACCAATAATAGTTTTCCTGTTCAATATGTAGATAAACTAATAAGATCTTTCTTAAATAATGTTTATAGCCCTCAACTTCCCTGTATTTCAGTGCCTAAAGATATAAAATATTTCCTGGTACCTGAAATGGGTCCCATGAATAAAGAATTTAAACTTAAATTTACAAAGTTGTTAAGAATTTTTTTTTATCATACTGATTTTCGCATTATATTTATTAACAAAATGTCTTTTGGTAGCTTTTTCTCAGCGAAGGATCGAACTCCTGATTCGTTGCGTAGCGGTGTTGTATATTTATTTACCTGCCCAAGGTGTCTCCTTGGTATTTATATTGGCAGCACCGTGCGCTCCCTCAGGGCTAGATTTTATTCGCATATGGGAATAAGTTGCCGAACAGGTAAAATTTTAAATAAAAAAGAAGCCTCTAGTATTCGGGAACATAGTATAAAATGTAAAACTGATGTCACTTTAGATAATTTTAAAATTCTCGGTTGTAATTCTTGTCCTAACTCACTTAGAATTTTGGAATCTCTTTATATTAAAACATTGACCCCTTCTCTAAACGTGGATTCCTCAGCTGTCCCTCTAAATTTTTTATAATCCCCCTCCCCAACTCCCCTCCCCCCTCCCCCCTCCCCAATTTTTTATAATCCCCCCTCCCCCCTCCCCAATTTTTTATAATCCCCCCTCCCCTAACTTATAACTCTCCAACCGCCCAACCCATAGCTTGTTTCCTGTTTTGTTTTAAATTACTCGTGCCTCGGAACCAGCATTGAAAGATTCGTAGTGTTAATTATTCCATTGTATTAGTGTTAATTATTCCAGTGTACTAATTTCAAATTTACTATATGTAATTTAAAAATAGCTTTTTAAATTTCTTGTAATTTTATATGTAAATTTTTATAACTTTGAATTTAACCCTCTTCTTTTAGTCTTTTTAAAATTTGCTTTTAATGAATAGTTTTATAGAAATTATTTTGTCTTGTTCACATTTATTTATTGATTCTAATTTCATATTGTTATTATCTAGCCTGATGATGAGCGTATTGCTCGAAACGTTGCGCATTAAAGAAGACTTTTCATGGCATTTACATTCCTCCTTGTCATTGGATTTCTCCTAAATATTAAATATATATATATATATATGTATATCAAATGGCAGGTTATGCCTTCTAAACCGACTGGCTGCTTAAGACTTCTAAGCCAACTGTCAAGAACATATAAGGGGTCGCGCGTTTTAAGGTACCTAAGCGTCACCACAGGCGAAAACGTGTTTTTTATGGATATCACTATTTTCACCCTTCCTCTATCGCGTGGTTTGGGTTATAATGACCTTACGACACTAGAAGTATGGTTGAAAACCTTATGAAGCGAACTACTTTTTTCATCTCTATCGCCAACCAAAAGTTCACCCAAAGTTCGGCATAATAAGAAAATCAAAAAATTAAAAAATATAACATATATATATATATATATATTAAATATAAAATATGAAAATCTATTCCAAAAATTCATCAACATCTTCATTAGCATACTTAGAACTCTAACTTAGCCTAAAATTAACGTTCTAGCTCAATTAATAACAGAGATAATATTGCCAGAATAATGCTAAACTTTGGAGGCGATTTCTGACGAATTTTAATTTTGGCGCTTAGGTACCTTAAGACGCGGGACCCCTCAATTATGCTTTAATTAAAAAAATAGTACAATCTGGCAACTCAAAAATAATAATGTGTGCCTGAACAAGCCATTTACGCCTTCTAAGTCAGATTAAGCCTTCTAAGCTAATCGGCGGATTAAGCCAACTGACTGATTAGGACCTTCTAAGCCAAGTGCAAAGACCAAAAGCTTTATTATGCGTCTGGCGGGTCCAGGCAAAGGATGGTCTCTCTCTCTCTCTCTCTCTCTCTCTCTCTCTCTCTCTCTCTCTCTCTCCTATCTCTCTTAGGTTCGGTCAATTCCACCAGCTTGTGGCAGGGGGAGGGAAGGGGTCTTGCCACAAGGGGGGTCTTGCAACAATGACCGACATTTGCATCATTGCAATTGCACTCTCCCATTTTGCGCCCTCCAAAATGCACGACTTCCAGTTGTTATTGCACATTCAACCAATATTTCTTCAATTCCTTTAGTACAAGTTCCTAGAAAGACGTTTTAATTAAATAATGTATACTAAAATTTATAATTGAAATTAACTATTTTATAGTATTTAATTCCCTAAATAAAGGTATAATTATATACTGCATATTAGGCCGGATCGAAATTTTATATTGAAAACGTACATAGTGAGGGGTTTGAATGGAACACAGGAACCCCCTCATAAATTATTTTCGCTGTTTAAAGCCTCCACCCCTGGCACAATTTTCCACGTTTTGACCTATATTGAAGAGTATTCCATTTATACGAGACTTTACATTCAGGTTTTTTGATGACATAAATCTTTATTAACGTATAATATTTTATTTAATAATGTACAGTATTAGGAAAATTAATTAAGTACAACAATAGGGTGTGTCAATTTGGGAGGTGAAAATTAATTTTTGCCAATTTCTTCACTGAGGGGTTTTAAAAATACGTTTTTGGATGTGAAGAATTCAAATCTGCTATTATTTTTGTGATTGCTTAACACTTAGCTTGGTAAATCTACGTTTGATTAAAAAGCACATAAATTGCTCTAGGAAAACAACTTTTATTAATTTTAGCTTCTCAAAATGTCAGGTAATGCTATAAAAATTTTAGTTTCTCTGCATAAAACATATCCTAGTAATCATAAAACATATCCTTGTAATCATAAAACAACATTAGAAAGTAATGACATCAGTAAAAAAAAATATTTAAACAAGTTTCATCAAGTCTTGCTTTGATTCGTTCTTGGACATCAGCCGCCGACTTGCTTCTTGGCCTCTGATATAGCCCTCACGTTTCTCATGTGTATACACCCTGCCCGCTGCCTCTGTGACTTGTTTCACACACCTCTCTATTGACTGAGCATGACAGGGCCACTGTGGAACTTGGATAGGCTTGTCAAAGAACTTCTTTCCTTCCGCTGTAGTCAGTTTACATGTCAAAGGAGGTTCAAATACCCCGTCAGACCAGTCTGTCAGCTCCAACACGGAAGAAGCACTGGGGTTGATGGAAGGTTGATGGGACGTACAGAAAGATCTCCAAGTGTGTCATCATCTCCACCCCTCATGTCAACAATCTTTTGGACACCAGCTCTCCTCTCCTCACTGTCATCTGAGCACAAGAGTGTCTGGATTATCATTTCGCTGAATGCATACCATGCTGAGCGCTTGATGGTTGGCAAAACAGCATCCACTACAGCCTTCTTTTGCAGCCTAACTAGCCGCAGCTGAAACAAGATGTGGCGTGGGCCTTCCACCCAAGAGTGTTTTACTTTGATGTTGAACCAACAGGGGTAGTACACACAAATGTATTCCACTATCAGTCTTAAGTTGTTGAGGGTTTTGCCTTTAAGGCCATGTTTTGAAACCCATATGCGACAAAGCCTGTTTGCTGTTGTCAACCACCTTGAATGGCTCACTGGACCAATTTCAAGAAGGGCCAGATCTGTGGGAAGTTCTCCTGTCCTTATGGCCTGTGTGATCCTATACCCGTACGCTTGATCAGTAGAGAGATCCTTTACGACATTGTCACTCAGTGAAGTAAGAGGCTCTCCAATTGAGAGTTTGGTGAATGAAGGATCAATTTCAAGTTCGGTTGCAGTGTCTAGCATCTTGCCAATGTTACCTGTCCACTTGTTGTTAGACAAGGTCTTCCCATCCAGTGCTGTGATCAAGTGTCGCAGGGGTAACTCGTTAGTGTGGAGGGCACAAACCAACCAGATCAGCTTACGGCAAAGCTTGACCTCTACCCAATGCATGGAACCACCCTCCCAGCCAGTGTTAACATTTGTAGAATCACCTCCAATAGCCTGCAGGCTTTTATCAATGCCCTTCTTCTTCATGAAATCTACAAGATTATCAGCAATAACTTCAGCAGGTTTTTTTCTCGTTGAGCCTTTCTCAGGAGTGAAGTGGTTGAGATATCTTCCACCTGGCTCACTGCACACAGAATAATGCTCTTCTTTGATGATGCTGGGGAACTGACGATCTGAATTGTCTGCTTTCAGCATAACTTTAGTTGTATCTTGACGGCCGTCAAAGAAGATGCAGTCAATTTCACCCTTCTTACAAAGATCATCAAATTCCTGATCCAGGGATCTCATAACTTTTTCTTGGGCCCTCTTGACTTTATTGTGATCAACTACAAGTCTCTTGTCTTCTTCAGTGATCAAGCCAGCATCCATAAAGGCAGCAGTGGTGATGGCAGCTGTGGCACGCAGGCCAACACCATATCTGATGCTATGCATAGCAACATTAGGTATTTCTAATGTGTTGTACTCTGGCCTTTTATTGGAAGTTGAAGACGTGCTTGGTATTTCTAATGTCACTTCATAACTTCCATCCTTTCAATCTTGAGCATCAGCTATTTGTTCTTCATTTTCATCATCAGAGAAAATTATTTCATTTGATGGCATTGAAACATCCTGCTTACTTGTCTGCTTATATTCAGCAAGCCTTCTTCTTTCGTCTTCTTGCCGCTTCTGCTTTTTGACTTGTCTGTTGTGCTCAGGTTGATCTGGCAAGCCAATCTGATGTGGTCCAATAGAACCAGACTTGTCTCTCTGACCTTTAATGAAAGCAAGTTCCTTCACAGGGATCTTCATCTCCCTAGGGCATGTACAGTTAATGTGAGTTTCGTTTTTGCAACCAGCATCTGCAAGGTAGCCAAATTCAGAGCAGAGAACAATTTTACACTTGCAACTGAGGATGTCAAAAAGCTTGTCAAGTTTTGCAATGAAAGCCTCTTTGACATGTAGCTTTCCTCTCCCAAGAGATATGTTTTTGGCCTGCTCCCAGCTCTCTTGGATCTTGTTTAAGATTGTGACTCGTGAATTTACAACGGGGGCTACAAAAGAACTGTTTGCTCGTTCCCACTTTTCAAGCACTTTAGGGTAAATGTCCTTTGCAAGACTGGCTGCTGGGTAGTTTCTCACATCCTCACCACTTTGTTCTCTTAGCAATAGCCCATATTTCAGAACGTCTCGCAGAGTTGGGAGTTCAGAGGGCAACAACTCTCTACCAGTTCCAATTAGGTTGCTCATATGTGTGAATGTCCCCAGTCTTGTCCTCCTTTTAGAAGCCATTGTAGGTCAATTCCCACTGGTTAGGATGGTAGCACTGACGGACAAGTAATCTTCAGCACACTGATGAATATGTTTCAACCTGTGAAATAAGCAAAAACAGCAGTGCATTATATATACAGCATATATAATTATTAATATAATAATTATTATATAATTCCACAAAAAAGTCAAAAAAGTCACTATTTTTATGTAGCTTCTTACCAAGCAAAACTAAATTATATTAAATTAACAAAAATATCTTTAGAATTCCTCAGTCATGCTGCAACTTTTTAGCACCCCTCATATTTGGAATTTGAAAGTTGAAAAATTCGACACACCCTAGTACAACAATATATTCAGAACAAAAAATTAGAGGCATAATAAATATGCTAAAATTCAATTCACTTTTTCATTGTTCCTTATCACATCAAAAGGGAAGAAATTTTCAATATCATTAGGAAATTTTATTTCACATGTTTCTTACTCATTCTATTGGGCCTTCCATTCAAATTTTGGCAGTTTTCGCCTTGATTCTAATGAGTTTAAGATAAACTTTTGACGGTTGTCATATCCTATTCTTTCCTGACATGCCTTTGTTACTAGGTTCACTGCCCTTTCCACACTTTGACTGTGGCATGGAAAAGAAGCTATCTCCAGTGGCGTTCGTCGAGCCTATAGTAGCTCATCGTCGCTAAAATTGTTTAGCAGTGGTGGAGGAGTAATGTTCTTTTTTTGCCAATCGATCTTCTCGGTGGAGTCAGTAAGTCAGTAGATTGGAAATTGAGGGTTCGAGGCAACTCAAAGTTTCTGGTACCTGAAAATCCTGTTCTTGAAAGGATGATTTTCTGAATAGCTTGCTCCGTAATTTCTAGTCTCTTGTCAGTTACCATTGATATGAGTATATTTTATGGGTGGGCAAAGTAGGCGTTATTCTTTAATACTGGTTCTATGATTGATCTATGTTGTTCATCTAAATTTCGAAGCATGCACATTAAATGCCAAAACTTATATGCACCATCAGTTGCATTAGGATGAGATTTTATCCAAAACCACCCTGGAGCATAGAACTGCATAATAATCTTGACTATACCTTGAAGGTTTTTATCGGGATTTGGTGTTGAGATATATAATCGAAGGACCCTGTTGGCTAGAGTTAGCCAGCGAGCATGGTGAAGGGTACCTGGGGATCGAGTGGACAGATCCTGAGAAGTGTCTCCAGTTTGCACTGCCAGACACATCATAGAGATATATTTGATCACTGCTTACCTCCTTCACAACATTTGCTGGCATTTCTTTAATGTTTCCCTTTACGCGAGAATATTTGACTACCTCAAATTTTGTTAAGTCTGTTTTCAGTTTATTACCAACTGAACCCACAAAAGTATTTGGACCTGTTGTTATACCATCAATGGCTTTGTAGACGTGCATAAAAGGCAGCTCATTAAAATGCAAGAGGCACACCAACCACTGCACTGGTCTGGTAAGATGAATTTCAACCAGTTTTATGGCTCCACCAATATTTCCTGTATTTACAGGAGTACCATCACACAGTAAAGCTTTGATAGTATCTGTGCTGTTCGAGTCTGTAATAATAATTATCAACTTTTCTGCTATGCAGCGAGCAGTTCCATTATCTGGTTTGACTTGGTCTACATAGATGCTTTCAGGTTCTTTCACAATAACATAGTGTTCTTCTTTTATTTTTCCACTTTTAGTTAATGTGTTATCTTTCCTTCCATCAAATCCAAGGCACTCCATCTTCATATTTTCGGATTTAGACCTAAAAGTATTGTTTCACCCATGCGATTTCTTTCTCTTTCTAATTTCTTTTTGTCAAGCATGTTGGTGTGGTTAAAGATCCCCATATCTTTTAAAGCTGCATTGACTATTGCAGCTGCAGCTCTAAAACTTACACGATAACGATCTGCTGTTAATGCTAGGTTTTTGTAGGAGTGCCTGTTCTGAATATTCTCAGTCAATTCTAAATCGGCTTCATAATCTACATCCTGACTCTCTGAATCTACATCCATGTTTTCTTCGGTATTTTCTATAAATTCCGAGAGTAAAACATCGGTGGCTTCAGTCATTTCTTCTTGTGCTTTTAGTTGACGATTTTGTGCTTCTTGGGCTCTTGCTAAAGATCTCTGCTTTGTTGAACTAGCTATGCGATCAATTGGTCCTAACTGATTTTGTTTCTTTGTTTTTGACCCACAAAAGAGTCCCATTCTGCCAATGGTATTTTAACCTTACAACTACAAGATTTCCTATCAATTCCCTTATCATAGCATTTACAAGAAGATATATCAAACATTTCATCATACTGAGCTACTTTTAAGGCAAAACTTTCATTTCTTTGATGTAACGGCACCTTGTTCAATTTTGAGGCTACTTCTATTAGTCGACTGACGTTAAGGTAGATACCTTAGATCAGGGGTCGGCAAACTTTTGAGATGAAAGAGCCATATTGCTTAAAATTTAGAAAAAAGTAACATGAGGGAGCGATATATATATATAATATATATATATATATAATATATATATATGGTAAGTTACCATGAATCGTGAGACATATATAAAACTTGAAATATATATATATATATATAATATATATAATATATATGTGAAAATTATTTCACGAAAGTAACACGTGAAAAATATTTATGATGAATAAAACCACGAAGGAAAGGAAACACAAAACGGTGCTCAAGCGCTTTCGTCTAATGACATCCTCAGGAACACTGAAATACATAAAAGGTTACGGCCTATATATAGGTTACAGAAAGAGAAAAAAAAATATAAATAAATACATACATACACACAAACATATATACATATATATATATACATACATATCTACACACATACACATATATATATATATATATGCAATAAACGGAGAAGTAAAAATAAAACTTAAAAATTAAGGATTAGAGGATTAACAAAGAGGCATATCGATTTTTAGCACAAGATCAAATGAGTTATAAAAATAATACAAATTTATACTGGAGATACGCACGGGTTTAACACTTTGCCTTTTTAGAGTCAAGTTTCGATATATATAAAAATAAATTGAAGATTAAAAGTTAATAAAGTAGCTTACAAGTTTACCAAAGATTAAGTGTCCTACCCTTTTTATCTAGGTTTGTTTTGAAGGAATTCAAAACAACAGGATCGAGTTGAAAAAGACCTTTGCTTATGTTGAAGTTATTTGAAAGTTGAATAATGGCAGACTCAAGAATATTTCTATTGACAATGTTGCTCGAATGAAATAAAACTGAAGCATTATTCCAATCAATACAGTGGGATAACTCTGACAAATGGACAAAAAGAGCACTGGACAACTGTCCTGTTCTGACGGAATATTGATGCTGTTTTATACGTGTGTGCAAATCCTTTCCCGTCTGACCTATGTAAAAGGAATCACATTGTTTACACCCAATTTTATAGATAATGCCTGAATTATTGGTAGGGCTTTTTTACTATGATATTTTTCACAATATTGTTATATGAAAATACTACATTAATATCCAAAAGTTTAAGTACATTAGCAATGCCTAAAAAGCTCGGGAAAAATGGAAGTACTAAAATATTTTTTGACAAAGTACGAGTGTTATTATTGACACGATAGAAAGTTCGTTTTGCCTTGTTGAGACAAGATTCCATAAACGCAGATGGGTAACACAGATCACTTCCAATACCGTTGATTTTTTCCAATTCGGCATCGATGTATTCCGGACTGGCGATCCTAAGGGCGCGGAGAAACATTGATGAGAAAATGGCCTTCTTAGTGGGGTGTCATGTCCCCAGTAAAAGTGTACGTAGGACAAGTTGTTTGTTGTTTTCCGATAGATACTAAACTTAAAACCTGGGCTTTCCCTATGTACACGCACATCCAAAAATGGGATTGACTTGTCTTGTTCCATTTTTTCCCGGGCTTTTTAGGCATTGCTAATGTACTTAAACTTTTGGATATTAATGTAGTATTTTCATATAACAATATTGTGAAAAATATCATAGTAAAAAATAGCCCTACCAATAATTCAGGCATTATCCATAAAATTGGGTGTAAACAATGTGATTCCTTTTACATAGGTCAGACGGGAAAGGATTTGCACACACGTATAAAACAGCATCAATATTCCGTCAGAACAGGACAGTTGTCCAGTGCTCTTTTTGTCCATTTGTCAGAGTTATCCCACTGTATTGATTGGAATAATGCTTCAGTTTTATTTCATTCGAGCAACATTGTCAATAGAAATATTCTTGAGTCTGCCATTATTCAACTTTCAAATAACTTCAACATAAGCAAAGGTCTTTTTCAACTCGATCCTGTTGTTTTGAATTCCTTCAAAACAAACCTAGATAAAAAGGGTAGGACACTTAATCTTTGGTAAACTTGTAAGCTACTTTATTAACTTTTAATCTTCAATTTATTTTTATATATATCGAAACTTGACTCTAAAAAGGCAAAGTGTTAAACCCGTGCGTATCTCCAGTATAAATTTGTATTATTTTTATAACTCATTTGATCTTGTGCTAAAAATCGATATGCCTCTTTGTTAATCCTCTAATCCTTAATTTTTAAGTTTTATTTTTACTTCTCCGTTTATTGCATATATATATATATATATATATATATGTGTATGTGTGTAGATATGTATGTATATATATATGTATATATGTTTTTGTGTATGTATGTTATTTATTTATTTATTTTTTTTCTCTTTCTGTAACCTATATATAGGCCGTAACCTTTTATGTATTTCAGTGTTCCTGAGGATGTCATTAGACGAAAGCGCTTGAGCACCGTTTTGTGTTTCCTTTCCTTCGTGGTTTTATTCATCATATATATATATATATATATATATATATATATATATATATATATATATATATAACATGAAACAAATTTATTTTCCATACTTACATTTTTTCTTCAATGTGACTTATGTTGTCTTATTTTTTCACTGATTTCTTTAAAATTGATGTCGCAGTTTGTTAAATTTACCTTCATGCAAGCATTCAGACTCTCTTCTGTTAATCTTCATCGCAAATTGTTTTTAATGCAGTTTAAGTGGTTAGGCTCCCACTTGGTTTCGCCCATGTCTGAAGGACATTTATTTCAATATTCTTTTTTCGCTGTAGCTCCTCGCAAGCCTTTTTTTTGCCTCACCTTCAGGATATTTTATGGCAAATGCGCCATGTTTGGTCGTAAAATGGCGTTCTAAATTTGATTTTTTGTTCGATGATAGTTTCTCATCACAAATAAGGCAGCACGGATAACCAGACTTTTCTACAAAGCCACAAAGATCTGTCCACTCACGTTTAAAGTTACGGTAGTCGTTGTCTCGCTTTCTTTTTGGCATTTTCACAACTTTATTGTCTCAACACATCACATATAACAACGCACAAACTTCATCAATGAGATGCTTATTCCTACTGACAAGCTGCAACAAGACCACACAGGCTTATAGCGATATTTAAAGCATATGACGTCACCATGTTCCCACCATTTCATGAGCGTTGCTTTGTAGCAAAAAATTAATTATGCACATTACAATGTTTAATAGACTTTTCATATGATATCTATTTTTATAATTATCTGATATGAAATTATTATTTTGGGGGAGATTGCAGAAGACCAAAGAACCACCTGTGATAGCTCACTGAGCCAGATTTGGCTCGCGAGCCATAGATTGCCGACCCCTGCCTTAGGTGTTAATCGTAGGAAAAGAAAATTTCATCCAAATGTCTTCAATATCTTTTACCCTGTAACAATCATTAGCAGTTGCTGATCCTTTTGATTTAGCTTCTTCACGAAGGCGCACAAAAAGGTAGTGTCTCACAAACGTCTGCTTTTGGAGTCATGGCTGCTGGGAATTCCGTAGGATATCCAAAGGCTGCATTTGAGGACTTGCTTCTAGTAGTCATAGTTTATATTCAGAAGTAAAATCAAATCATATGTAATTTATAATTTATGATAATTCAATAATTAAAGCAAATGCAAATTATTTCTATTTATCTGAAAAATTATTTCTATTTATCTGAAACAAAATATCAAGCATTAAACAAACAACTTATCATGTAACATATAACAACATTAAAATATGCAAATATGAAGGTAAAAAAGGGAGGGGGGGCATGTGATAGGGGTAGTAGGGTAGCACATGCTTGATTTTTTAATATTTAGTTAAAGTGATAATAAAAACCTTCTCACATAGTGTACTTTTTAAGAAATAACATTTTTCTCATTTAAATATATGCAAATATGAGGGTAAAAAAGGGGGGGGTATGTGCTAGGGGTAGCAGGGGTAGCACATTAGGGTATATCATGCTCACTGAAGCGCGAATTTCAAGATTGGCAGTATGTATTCCTATGTAAAATTAAATTTTAGGAGGGGTTTGTTTTCTTGAACTTTTGCTAAAAATCACGTTTAAGCGTTAAAATTTCCACTTTTTCGTTGTCTGGTTATGTACAGAACAGCTGTGCAGAACATACACTGTAGTACAAATGTAACAGCCTGGTTTCTTACCAAACAAAAACATTGTAACAGCTGTTATAGGCTACTAGATTTCACTGTGATAATTTTCTATGTTTCAGATACAAAGCTTGGTGAAGATTGTGTAGCCAACATGGCTAAGCAAGGACGAAAGACCAGAAAAAGTTCTGGTTCAAAGCTGAGTGATTTGGTGGGTCCAGGCAGAGTAGTTATTTCCCACAGAAATTCCAACCTGGAGAACTGTGTTTCAGAGAGGAATCCTCCTCCAGGAAGAGAAGCTGCTTCTGGATGATATGAAGAAAGCTCAGTACCCTCTGCAAGATTTGGCTAAGAACTTGGCATCACTGGTACTGGCACAGTGGCGCAAAATCAATGCCAAGTTCACTCCTTCTGTGATCATTCAAGAGAGATCCATTGCCAGGAAGATTCTTGTCAGGTGGAATGAAATGATTGACCTAGGGAATGGCAGAGTGAAGGCTGCAATGAGAGAGAAGAGAATATCTGAACTTGATACATTGTTTGACATAACAACCTGCAGACATGATACCACTCTCTGAGGAACTGAAGCATCTGGCTGCTCTGGCTGTGCTGCTAGAGTTCATGTCAACTGTGACTGTCCTCTGCCTCAGAAGATTCCAAAGCTAGAGCGAGAGTGGCTCCATTACCAGAGGATCAAAACCTCAGAAGTTTCTGGCTTCCGGATAGCATCTGTTGATGTGAAGGAAACAGTGAAGCAGGTGAAGGCTGCTAAGAGGAAGGAGGAAGAACAGAAGGCAGCTGAGAAAAGAAACAGTAAAGAGGAAGAAGAAAAGGAGCTACTGCTTAGAGCTGATGATGGTGATGAAGATGAAGTGACTTCCTTGCAAGAGTCTCCAGGCAGAGCAGCTCCTACTGCTGACACAGATTTTTCCAGTACTGCACCAGGCACAAGCTCCATTGTCAACACTGGCAAAGTCTCCACCTCTGCCAGGAGGAACTACATGGATATCTCAAGCACTGCTGCGGCTGCAGTCAGGTTCAAGGTGGAAAATACTCCTGCAGCAGCCATTGCAACTGGTTTCTTGCAAGATCTCATCAAAACTGGCCATCTATCTGCTGATAAGGCATATCTAGCTGTTGACAGGATGAAGATGTGGAGGGGCAAGGAGTCTGTAATAGGTGCCTCGGTGGAGGCCCTGGAGAAAAGGACAGAGGGAGAGGAGATCAATGGAATTTTCTTTGATGGAAAACAAGAAAAGAAGACAAAGATCATGAGGTACAATGAAGAAACTGGCCGCTTCCATCCTGATATTACAACTGAAGAGCACTATGTTGTTACTTGGGAACCTGAGGGGAAGTATCTCTTCCATTGTACACCAGAAGAACCTGAAGGAAATGGGAAACCTGCACTGAAGATAGCTCAGGCTCTGTTTGAGTGGATTAGTGCTCATGGTGCTAAAGATACTATTGTAGTCCTTGGTGGTAACTCCACCAACACAAACACGAGCTGATGGAGGATCCATCACTCACTTGGAGAGACTGCTAGGTCACAAGTGTCACTGGCTGATATGCCAATTGCATATTAATGAACTCAGCCTGAGGCACATGATCATCAAGCTTGATGGTCCCTACACGCACAAGTCTGGGTTCAGTGGCCCAATAGAAAAACTTTTGGAGAAGATCAATGACATACCTGTCAACTTTAGATTCAAGGCTCTGCCAGGAGAAGATATAATTGAACTGCCAGAAGACATTGTACAGAACCTTAGCACTGACCAGAAGAACTGCTACCTACTGATCAAAGCTCTCAAGACAGGAGATTTGAGCAAGGAATTTGCTAGTCTGAAGTGTGGCCCACTGAATCAGTCACGCTGGCTGACTACAGGTGAGGCTCTGTTGATACTGTGGATGAGGCAGCATGGTCTGAAAGGGGAGCTGTTGAAGAAGCTGGAGGTGCTGCTGAAGTTCTCCCTGGACTTCTACTTCAAGATGTATTTTGAGATCAAGGTGAAGAACCACATGAGGTATGGACCTCACCATATTGTGACCGCTCTGGGACTGCTGAGAAGCCAGACCTCTGAAGTCAGGAACATAATCACTCATGTGATAGTTCGTGGAGCATATCATGCTCACGGTGAGAACCTCATTGCCTCTCTCCTGTGCAGTGAGGATGAGGAGGAGAGGCCATTGGGGGTTGAGATGATCAAGAAGATCAGAGGTAAGTCTGAGTATGGAGACATGAGTCTGAGATCTCAAAGAAACCCTAAACTGAATTTTGATGCTACTTCTCCAATTACTCTGATTAATTGGGATAAGGAGAAACTGTATGAGCCACTCTTCACTTGTAAGATGTCAAGAGAAGTTGAGAACTTCTCAGTTCACACTCAAAGCTGAGAAAGAGCAGTCCAGGAAGTTTCAGCTGCAGCTCATGCAATGTATGGGCAAGAGAGAAGAGATGGTTTTGTTCGTGCTTGTATCGATCACAGAGAATTGTTGCCAGTTTTCAAGTCAAAGCAAGACATTATGAACATGTTTTAGATCTCTACAAGACCTGCTAGACAAATCAAAATGCTTTCAGAAGAAAAAATCTCAAAACATTCAGTTGACCAGCATATTATTACAAGCTGTGGGTGGAGGAGGGACTTATACAAATATTAAAGAAGAATTGCAATTGCAAAAAAAAGGTTGAACGTCACAGCAGCTTGCGGAAAGGTGGGGCAGCTGCCATCACACTCAGTGATGCCGAAAATAAAATAAATAAAAACTGGTGGAGGCGTTTCTAAGAAAAATGAAAATGCAAGACCAAGAAAGAAGAACAAAAAAAATTCTGCCTGATGAAGAGAACAGCCGCGAAATGTGGTGTATAGGAGACTAAAAATCAAACAATTCCTTAGTTTTGGGCCATTTTGGGTGATTTTGGTTATTTTAGGGGGTTTTGGACCACTTTGGCTGATCTTAAATGGATCTAAGCCTGCCCCTAGAAATGCTTAAGGGTGTATGTGAACAATATGGAACATGTGGAGGTCATTTGAGGCTACCAAGTCTTTGAAATTGGCCAAAGAAGTGCGATTTTGAACACGTAAATGCGATTTTTCGCAAAAGTTGCAGAAGACGAACCCTCTTAAAATTCAATTTTACATAGGAATACATACTGCCAATCTTGAAATTCCATGTTTTTCAATATTCGACCTGAGCATGATACACCCTATAGCACATGTTTGATATTTTAATATTTTGTTAGGATGATAAAATGAAACTTCTCACAGAGTGTACTTTTTCAGAAATAAAAAAATTTCCCATTTTCGACCTGGCCTATTGTATATATTGATTTATAATTAAAATTATGATGTTTAATAACAATGAATTGTGCATAAAGTCCATGAGGTTTTGAGTTCACCAGTGCGCAGTTGGTAGAAATTATTGGCATGTCCTGATGTTGATAGCATCAAAGAGCGCTATTAGTAGAAATTTTGGCCGCGGTCTGATGTTAGCTCTATCAAAGAGCGCTATTGGTTGAAACACTGTTGCATAATTCAAAATGGCTGCTACACAAGCGCAGTTTAGCCCAGACTATATGTTAAACTTGTGCGCGGTCACATAGGCTATGTAATTTTTAAGTTTTAGTACAATTTTCTAATGAAACATTTCCTTTTTTATATTATTACTAAATGCTCCATTTTGCACTTCCAACAATTTAAATTCCTTGGTGAACAGCATGAAGTCATTACAGTCCAAGGAATATCTCCATCAAAGTCAGTGGTCCGTAGCTCAGTACCAAAAGGAACAGTATTAGCTCCATTGCTCTTCATAATCATAGAAATTGATACACAGGATAAAATTACCAATAATAGTACAGTAACATCCTTTGCTGACGACAAAAATTAGGAGAAATAAACAAAACAAATGAATCGATACAATCTCTACAAACAGATGTGAACAGAATTTACAATTGGTAAAAGGCAACAGTATGAAATTTGACACTGGGAAATTTCAACTACCGTACTGTATTAAGATACGGAAGAATGGAGGAACTAAAATCTATGGAATACTATGCTCCAAATGGACAGGAAATTCAGAGAAACTGTAAAGCAAAAGATTTAGGAGCTACTGTATAATGATTGACGACGCGAAATTTGAAACACAAAATAAGATAGTAAACAAAGCAAAGAGACTAACTGAACAGATACTGAGAACTTTTAAAGAAGGGGCATGAATACTGTATAATGATTTCTCTGTTGAAAACAGTGATCATAACCAATGTTCCCTCTAAGGCAGTGGTTCTTAACCGGGGGGGCGCGCCCCCCTAGAAACAGGAATTTCTCTAATTGTATTTGTTATTCTCTTAACGAGAGCATGGGCTAATATTGAGAAGTTATTGAGAATGTTATTTTGATTGAAAGGGGGCGTGGAGGGAAGGACCAATTCCTAGAGGGGGCATGGTAGTAAAAAGGTTAAGAACCACTGCTTTAAGGTGTGCGCGTGTGCGCGCGCACACGCGTTGCGAAACCCGCGCACACAGCAAAATAAAATGCGCACAAGCTCAAGTGTATCATGAGTCACGACAGTAAATGAAGTAATTTAAAAAATATACCGTCACACAAGGTTTGACCATTTGCATCAACATACTCTCTAGTCGCTCTTTTAAGTATTAACCCCTTCCGCCCGACTTCGCCGACGCCGCGCAATTACGCAATACAGATTTTTTTTTTACTCTATGTATTTGCATTTTTTTTCTTTTATACATTAACGCAGGGGTTCCCAAATTGTGTTCCGCGGAACACCAATTTGGGAACCCCTGCATTAACGCATTGAATATAAACCTTCGCTTTCTTATTTTTGCATAAAAACTAATAGTAATTATCTCATAATTCATAAAAAGTAAAATTATTTTATTTTATTCCTATTTTGTGAATGGATAAAATCATGTATGAATCTTTATAGTCTATTTTAAATTGTTAAATGCTAAAAATTGTTTTGAGAAATGATAACTAAAATAGTCATTTTCAATTAATGTTATTTTTATTTTATTTCTTTATTTTGTTGAATTTTATTTTACTGTTTTTTATTTTATTCATATTTTTAGAATGGACAAAATGTTTTCTTTTTTAAGAATATATAATATCGTAAACAGTCTTTTAATATCCATTTAATAGTACCGTAATGATCAAGCTATCACCTTATGGAAATAATATTTATTAAGTATTTAATATTTATATATATTTCATTTTGAAGATAATAGCGCTCAGAAAAGTTTGCACAATTTTTCACCATGAATCTAAATGTATGCACAACGAAAATTTCTTGCGCACACGGACTAAAAAAAATTAGAGGGAACATTGATCATAACCAAGTTGGAGTATTACTCAGCCTTAATATTCCCATATGAAAAAAAAGACATTATTCACTAGAATGGATTTAGAGAAGCTTCACAGCCAAGATCGATGGATGCAAACAAATAAATTACTATGAAAGGTTACGTGAGTTAACTTTATATTCCCTGAAAAGAGGAAGAAAGATGTAAGTAGTATGGGCACAAAAGGGGAGAGTGAAATGCAATTGCAAATGTTGATCAATGTTGCATAAGGTTATGCAACAAGGGGAGGGGATGTTGCAAGATGTTATGCAACAAGGGAGAAGTAAAAATTTGCAAGATGTTATGCAACAAAGGGAGAGGGGAATGTTGCAAGAGCAACAAGGGGTTATGCAACTTGGAGGCGGAGTTATCCTCCAAGAGAGAGAGGAGAAGGAGAGAAAGGAGATGTGTTCGCCTGGCAGGAGCCAAGCGCATATTAAGACTTCAGCCCAGCGGCCGTTGCCTTAATATGTTCCTAATCAGCCAGCTGGCTTAATCAGCCAGTTGGCTTATCTGACTGAGTTGCCAGATTACGCTATTTATTTAATTAAAGCATATATTCTGGCTTAATCAGCCAGTTGGCTCAGTAGGCTGAGTTGCCAGTTTGCGCTATTTATTTAATTAAAGCATATATTCTGGCTCTCCGCCAGTTGGCATAATCCGTCAGCTGGTTTAGCCCGCCAGTTGACTTAGAAGTCCTAAACAGCCATTTCGTATAATTAAATAATAATAACAACATTTATATATACAACCAAAAGAATTAAATAAAACACCACCACATCACTCAGTTTATTTAGACGAATTATTGGATTGGCATAATCCTAGTCGGAGGTGTACGTGCATTTGTGTGCGTTTGTCCCCGTCAGCTAACTTAAACCGCCAGTTGGCATAACCCGCCAATTGACTTAGAAGGCCTAACCAGCCATTTGTTATAATTAAATAATAATAATAATAATGTTTATATTACACATCCAAAAGAATTAAATAAAACACCATCACATCACTCTGTTTATTTAGACAAATTATTGGATCCAATTTCACGAAAATATATTGAAAATAATATACATTCCTATACAAGCGAAGGAATATATGCAAACAAAAATAATAATAGCGTAAGAACTACGAACGAGGAGTATATATAATAAAAAAAATAATATACAAACCCGAACCTTTCCAAATTGTTCATTCTAATGAATGTCAAGCGTGCCACTCCACCTTAGACCTACAGTTTAACGTTGAATCCGAACCACGTCTAAAATAAAATGTTAAAACACTCCTTAACACAATAAAATCTAATTTTAGAATAAAAAAATTTTAAACAGCCTATCCATACAAAATATCACTCGGGAGAGGAATAAGCGGTTTACCGAGAATAACAGAATCACCTTGTGAAAATAATATCATTTACTACAGAAATGCTCATTCCGTCGAAGGTCAAGCTTTTCACCCGTCTTAGACCTACAGTTTAACGGGAAAACTACGACAATAGATCTAGTTGGCCTGGTGAAGTAGTGAGTTGACTTCTTTTACTCTCCATCTCTCAGGTACACCCGGATCATCGGGGATCTTCTTTTCTATTACATGAATTTTAGATCCTCCCCGTTTCCTTACCGTAACAGTTGAATTTTATCAGTGTTAAACTTCATATAAAAACCATGCAACATCTCCTAAAACTTACTACATCATTACCCCTAGCCCGTCCTTCATGCATTGAAAAAGTTCACTTTATTGGCAACCTTTGTTTAGCATCCTCCCTGATTGTTCATCCCGGCGAAGGTCAAGCGTGTCCTCCACCTTAAACCTACAGTTTAACGTTGAATCTGAACCACGTCTAAAATAAAATATTAAAACACCCCTTAACACAATAAAATCTAATTTCAGGATAAAAAAAAATTTAAACAGCCTAACCATACAAAACATCATTCGGAATTGTCCTGAAAATGAAAGAAAGAAAAAATAAACAACAATCACAGCCCACCTATAAAAAATATTAAAAATGATGAACATATATATATATATATATATATATATATATATATATACAGGGTGTCTCAAAAGTCACTATCTATTTTGAAAAATAATGGGAATTACGAAAAACTGGTTTAAGACATGAAAAATATATTTATTTCAAAGTAAGTGCCACAAAGAATTAGTGCTATTTATTTATCTGTCTCCACATGGCGACCATCAGTGTCTCTACAGAGCTCAAAGCGATAAGTTGTTTCCCGGAACACACTTTCATGCATTTGAGGTGTTATTTTCTGAACTGCATCGGTAATACGATTTCGAAGTTCGGCTACATCACTAATTCTTCTACCAGTGTACACCTTAGACTTAATGAAACCCCAGGCGAAAAAATCTAATGGTGTTAAATCGGGTGAACGTGCTGCCCATGGTTGTGTTCCTCCACGACCAATCCACCGACCGGGGAAGCGTCTGTCAAGATAATCACGTACAATTATTGCATAATGGCACGGTGCTCCATCCTGCTGAAAAACTACTGTCAAGAATGCCATCTGTAAGAAGTTGAGGTTCGAGGAATTGTTCAAGCATGTCAAGATAAATTTATAAATTACACAAAATTCGAAATAAACCAATTAACTTTTTTAAATACACAAATTTGCACCAGAAGTACATATCTTTATGCCAGCATAGCATTTTAAAAAAAAACATCTAATGTCACCGAAATAGATAGTGACTTTTGAGACACCCTGTATATATATATATATATATATATATATATATATATATATAAAGTAAAAAACAAATTAATTTATCAAAAGAATTTACGAAAACAATTTCTCTATTTCAATTAAACAAATTTTTATATTTTATAAAAAATTTTGCTATTTTGAAGTGTCACACAATTTATATACAGGCAAGCATAATAAACTTAAACAGTCCGAATTTGACCCAATATAAATTAGTGTCTTTAACGATTATTTTTCGACTTTAAACCTTTAAATTAACTTAAAATTATAAAGCGACCTAAAACTACAAAGTGATGCCTGTAAATCCATTATTTACATCCAGTCAAAAAATAATCTTAAAAACTCGACTAGATTCTGGAAAATTTTGCTACTTCTTTATTGAATCTCTTAGTGCGCTCTACTATATATACATATATATATATTTTTATTACTTAAAAATGCGTCACCATACGCTCAAACATTTTAAACCTTACTGTATAAAAATCAACGCGAAAAGGAAACAAACAACTCTCGAATCCCGACTCTAATTTTGACGCCACATTATTACGGCTTCGACAAGACGATCAGAGAAATTTTGAGTCAAAGCGGTTTGGAAATCTAGACTCCAACGAGCAGAGAAAAAAAATTTTGACCGCGAAAATTACGAAAATGCTCGCTATGAGAAGAAATTTTGAAAATGATGGGCGCCATCTTGAAAAACAGTTACAATGATTTGTTAAGGAATGATATTCAAAATTTGCTTCCAAATGGGTTAACACAATGTATCTTTATTTAAATAATCGAACCAGAAAATTTATTAATGCTATAATACGGGTAGCAATTTTGTCCGAAATATAAGGCGACGTGGGAAAGCCCTTATATTTATATGAAGGAACACCGCGTAGCCACCAAAATGTTGTGTTTAATTTCTTTAAGGGCCCATTCCTTCATTATTATATTTCATTATTTACTCTACTTTCTATTCATTTTCTCTCTATCTTTCATTTATCGTTCTCTTTACTCTCGTTTCGCTATGCTTTATAAATACGGATAGCACGTGACCGAGTTTGAGGCGCCATTATGATTCGAACAATGCAAAGGAGACCGGGGGATTGATTATACAATTACACTTTACTAACTTTTATTTATGCCGATACGCTTTTAGATAAGCGGGATAATGCGAGCGGGTGGGGGGAGTAACGTCAACATTTTAAGTCGGAGAGAGACGTAATACTATTCTAAATTTACAACTACATCGTAACACACAAAAACACCTTCTTAAGCCCAAGGCCGTCCGATGAATGAAGGGCATTTCTGCCCAGACAATCGTTTTTACGAGCTAAACACATTTTCATTCACACTCCGTCTAATTCTGCGTATTGTCAAAAACATTTAAAAACGTAGAAGATTGGGATCTATCCAAAATAAAGAATTCTGAAATGCTTCGATATATATATATATATATATATATATATATATATATATATATATATATATATATATATAAGATCTACTAAGTCCTTTCTCATCGGGTAGTTAAAAGAATACATTCATTTTCACCTGTTCAGTCTCATTTGTTTAAGGTTCAAAATTGAGTGTCAAACGCGTTGCAAGAGAGCATTTCCCTCCTCCACCAGGCGGTCATGTGTGGCGGAGAGCGCAAGAGAGCAACTCGTTCCTCCACCAATTCATGTCTAGAGGCGGAGCCACCAGCTTGACCTCCGTGTGAAGAGAGGCCCAGCAGAGGGGGACACTAACAAATGGTCAGAAGACAGCAATAGGGCATTTAACACCGAGAAATTTCAACTCTTGAGATATGGTAGAAATGAAGAAATTAAACAGACTGCATATTAGGCCAGATGAGTTGGGTGTACATGACTATGTGGCGGTGGGGAGAGCGAGAGAGAGCAACTCGCTCCTCCACCAAGCGGTCATGTGTGGCGGAGAGCGCAAGAGAGCAACTCGTACCTCTACCAAGACAGGTCTAAAGGCGGGGACCACCAGCTAGACCTCCGTGTGAAGAAAGGCCGTGTGAAGAAACCCAATAACCATACACTCTGACATCACCTAGTGACACGCGTTCATTAGTTGCAGGACTATTTACCGAACCTTTTGATTACACCTCGTACATATAAGATCTACCAAATCCTTTTTCATCCGGTAGTTAAAAGAACACATTAATTTTCACCTGTTCAGTCTCAATTGTTTAAGGTTCAAAATTGAGTGTCAAACGCGGTGCAAGAGGGCAATTTCCTCCTACATCAAGCGGTCATGTGTGGCGGAGAGCGACTGCTAATTTTTAGATAAAACAGAGTAAATACATTTTTTACATTAAATTGTCTTCGCATCCACGTTATTTTACGTGAGACGAGAAGGAAAGGATACAGGTACATGAAAGGGTACCATCGGAATGCGTCTTTGACCTATATAGCAGCGAGGGAATATCCATGATGTCTTGCTTTGCTTCTCCTTACATTCGTTCTTTGATTTAAAATCACAATAAACAATATAAATGTTCTATGAGATTAATATATATTTTTTCACCCTATAAACGGTAGACATGATCTGCCTTAAAGCTAAAACAACTGCTTATCAATTCATGTTTTCAGCTTCAACAAACATCGATAACCACCCACCCCCACCCCCACCCCACACACACATCCTCAATCCTAAAAGTAGCTTTGTTGTGAGAAGACCAAGACTGTTCAACCAGCTGCCAAAGGAACTACGAATACGACTTGCGAAGTAGTAGAAACTTTCAAAAGAAGACTAGACGCCTGGCTCAAAACAATACCAAGTGAGTCTGGAGTACTTCGCTATATACTGGAGCAGAAGAGTGTAGACATCAGTCGACCAGGCCTGTGATAATTACTACACATATATGCATTTTACATACCGCACAATCTCTTCAAAATAAAAAAAATAGCATCGTGAGCCTCGGAGAACTTCATCTTCATTTCAACTCTCTCCTTCTTATAAAGGGGGGCATTTTGAGGGCACCTGCACTTGGCCCCTCCTTTCTACATAAAAAAATATGATGTGTAGAGCGCAAGAAACCAACTCTCTACTTCACGAGGCGAACTCGAGGGAAGGAGAAACAAGCCTGATCTCCGTGAAATTAGTGTATATATATATATGTGTATATATATATATATATATATATATATATATATATATGTGTATATATATATATATATATATATATATATATATATATATATATATATATATATATATATATATACCTTTCAACCTTTCAAATGTTCCTCATTACAACTTGTTTTGTTGTAATGAGGCAGGACTTTCCCAACTACCTTCAATGCAGCTCTTCTGACACTGGGCATCTGTTTGGTGTCATCCTCTGCTCGCAGGCTATCTTTGAACGAAAGGAAACACATTAACGCCTGCTTTTCTGTTGGAAGGCGTGATCCGTTAATCTCTTGATCATCATCAGTTTTCTTTTCTTGGAATACGAACGTGGTATTGTTGGAGTTCCTTGTCGCAGTCGTTGACGTCATATTGTCATAACTTCCTGAAAAAAAATTTAAAATTTAGAACGATATTCCTATCACCAGTAAATAGTAAATAATTAAGCAGTGGTTAATAACCACTGCACTGGTTATAATTGTTCACAAAAACATACTAAAATAAGAGAATTTTTGTCATTCAAGTGGAGTTACCTCGCTGAAACTGCCTACGAAATCACAAAAAAGTAGTTTTAAGCCTATAACTAGAAAAGTAAGCCCCCTAGACCATATGTTTGTTCAAAAGTCGTATATAAACCTGATGTTTCTGGTCATTTTGCACACAAACTAACTTTCTTAGGTGCAATGGTTCTCGAGTTATGATTGATTTCACTAAATAGGGTCTACGCTTAGACCCTAAGAAGCACATAATTGTCCCAGCCACATGTAAATAATGTCCAATTTTGCTGAAACTTCACAGTTTTGTTATTTGGGGGGAGATCCCCACTAGAAAAAAAAGGTGGGCTTGATTGGACCAAATTTTAGATTTCGGAGGGCTACAGCCCCACCCTAATATATAGGTATATATATATATATATATATATATATATATATGTGTGTGTATATATATATATATATATATGTGTGTGTGTGTGTATATACACTCGTATATTCTTATATTGCCAAATTCCTTCTACATTTTCATCGTTGGTCATTGGAATTACATTAAGAACCTCCTACATGTGATGTCTTTATTTTTTTAACTTTCTAATCTCTTACGCTCTCGTTAAGGTAGGGAAGATTTCCATAAAAAAGTTCAGAGAATGCGCTTTTTTACTGAATATAATGATTATATTTTCAAATTTCACTCTCGTTAGGATTTTAATTAAAAGACTCAAACCAAATTACTCCTACTTTATGCTACCGCAGGATTTTACACACCAAGTGTGTACTCAAACAACACCAATACAACACCTGCACACAGAAACAAAAATATTGAAAGTTAGGGAACATTTAGACATGAGGGGAACACAATTCATGGCAGCAGCGACAACTAACCCACAACGCCCTTGCCACTAAGTGTACAATCATGCACCAACACCTCGCACCATTAAGGTAACACCTGAGAGACATTATAACCAAATACTCCATTCCATACCACGCTCCACAGACATCACACAGTACAGAAGACATATACACACACACACCTAACACACAAAGCACTGACACGACTCGGTCCGAATGCGGTCCTAGGTGCGAAGCCGCCACCCATTGACAGGTCAGAGACCAGCCTGAGCAGATCGGATCGAGTTATCTTAGCACGATTCCGATGTAGACATCACCCCAACTTACAGACATATAAACACAGGCTAGACAACTCCACAGACGACACCTGCCACCTGTGCCAAGACACACCACAAACAATTGAACACATTATGACAGACTGTACTGCTCTAGCACAACATAAAACACAACACAACATCACTAGTGCGCTGAACCTCTGGTCCACTCCGGAGATAGCGATCGGTTACCTGCGTGCCGCCGGCTTGCTCGATCAGGGTTGGCTGATCGGCTAACCAACAACAACAACACACCAAGTTTTGGGTTTCAGTTTAGGTTAGGCTAGGTTAGTTTAGTTTAACCTAATCTAACCCAAATTGAACCCCGAAAAACATCGACAAGAAAATAGTAGCTATTTTCCGTGTATGAGGAAAGTGATACAAAAGGTATATATATATATATAAGTTGCTGCCAAGGTAAATTCTGGAAGGGTACACTCACTTGCTCTTCTAAGAAATTCATTTGCTAAATTATAAATTTTCTGTCACGTTTCTTAAAAAAATGAAGCCCATTATTTTTAATGGAACCGCGCCGAACACCGTACAAAATTTTGTCTTTGAGAATCTTTAAGTTTTCCTCTTTCTTCTCCAATTGATGAGTTATCAAAATAAGTCTTCTCTATTTTTGACTGTAGTCATTTCTGCAGATATAAAAAATTAAATTTCTGGAAGAGAACTGTCAGTTTAAAAAATTTCACACACACACACGTGTATGCGCATCCCCGCATAAGCAAGGTACGACTTTCTGGTTTCATACTTTATAAAAGCTAATTAAACCTAACCTACTTTAACCTTAGTTTCACTGAACCCAGATAGGCGTAAAAAATGTTTTGAACGCATTTGTGGGTTCGAAGGGTGTTTTCATTTAAGTTCCTAAACAGTGACGTACTAGATAACCTAAATAAACCTAAAAACTAACCTAACTAACCTACTGTAACCTAACCTAAGCAGTACTAACACTTTTTTATCCGACAATTAAAAGGTTTCAAGATATTCTTATATAAATGTTTTAATATGCCGAAGCAACATAAATGCTACCTCACTAAAAATTAATCCCTCTCTACATCGTGAAAAACTAAATATATCGCCATCGTTTCTGATCATTTGACGTTCGCACGCACGCATATACAGGGTATACATAAAGTCAGGATCTATTTTTGTGAAGCACTTGGAAATTATATGGAATTCAATCATAAAATGATAAAGTGGTAACATTTATTAAATAATTAAGAGTAGGATTCGACGTGACGCCCATCAGTATCCCTGCACAGCTCAAATCGTTCCGCAGCATTTCTAAACACATTCTGGAGCATTTGCTGTGTTATGTTATCTGCAGCAGTTCGTATACGTGTACGTAAGTTTTCAAGACACGTAATCTTCGTCTGATAGACGTGCGATTTGATAAAGCCCCATGCAAAGAAATCTAAAGGGGTTAAATCTGGTGATCTCGCTGGCCAAGGTCTGTTGCTTCCGCGTCCGATCCAGCGATTTGGAAAACGTCCATTCAGATAATCCTGAACAGTTTTGGCATAGTGACAAGGAGCACCATCATGTTGATAGACGACGGGGATAGGATTGTTAGTACCGTCGTCTATCAACATGATGGCGCTCCTTGTCACTATGTCAAAATTGTTCAGGATTATCTAAATGGACGTTTTCCAAATCGCTGGATCGGACGCGGAAGCAACAGACCTTGGCCAGCGAGATCACCAGATTTAACCCCTTTAGATTTCTTTGCATGGGGCTTTATCAAATCGCACGTCTATCAGACGAAGATTACGAGTCTTGAAAACTTACGTACACGTATACAAACTGCAGCAGATAACATAACACAGCAAATGCTCCAGAATGTGTTTAGAAATGCTGCGGAACGATTTGAGCTGTGCAGTAGGGTGGATCACTTTTCACTTTTTAAAAAAAATTATAGCTGGTCAAAGTTTTTCCCATGATTTGGTTCAGTGGAAGTACACTGACACCATTTTTACCAAAATCGATCAATATTTAGGGGTCGCGCATCGACCTTGAAAATTTCAATTTTGGAAATTTGGCCAAATTGACAATTTTTTACTGAATAAAGATAAATCATCAAATGACCATATTTTCTGAATCTTCTCAGATACTTACCAAGTTGATAGGACAAGTGGTTTAGAAGTTATACTCACCTTGAGATAGCATTAAAATTTAAAATACCGTATTTGTCCCCGTACCTCCATATGCTGTCTGCCATTGTCTGCTTTTTAGGATAAGATAAAACGAATAAGGAAAGATCAAATGTATTTTGTATTAAAACGGTTTACCGATATCACTAAAGGCACTTACTCCTGTGCCCCTAACTAGGTTCAAAAACTGTATGAATCGTGGTTAAAACACACGTCATCTTAAGGCGTGCGCCATGTACTCTCTCTGCTAACTCCCTTTCCCTCTGCGCTACTTCATCTTGGCAAGTGACGACTTCTTGAAGTCACCGAGTTCTTTCCGGCTCTTTTCCACGAGCTGAAGAAGACCCTGCAGCTGTGACTCGTCTTTTGTGACAGTGTTCGCGTAATCTTCTACCAGTTTTATCCCTCTCTCTGCCACGTCGTTGGTAAATTTCAGATGCGAGATGACATTCTTCAGATCACAGTAGTTCTTGTCTTGATCCCACTTATTCACCGGCAGAGTGAGCCATGTAGACGCGCACACCTGCAAGCCTGTGAACACGAACCACGATGACTCATCGATCAGGTCCGGAAGGCGCGTCGTGTCATCAACCGAGACGTTGTCATACGTGAAGTCCTCGGGCACAGCGAGGCGGCACAGCTTCTTTGCCATCTCGTGCTTCACAGTGTCTTCCACTTTGTCACTGCAGAGGGCGAAAACGACGGTCTGAGGCCTCAGATACCACAAGTGCCGCCTGATCACTGCCAGTGAAGCCTCTGCAATCTCGCGATCCACAGCCCTGTACTGCAGAAGACGCTGGTACAATACAAGGTCATTCAGCGGGGCATCAGCTGCGACAGGAGCCGCCAGCCAGGCAGGTGCGTAGAGGAGTGTAGTAAATAGTACCACTCTCTGAAGTTTCTGTACCAGCTCGTCGTCGAACTCCAGCTGACCGCTGAACATCAGGAGCTTCGTGTAGTAGATGATCTGAAACGAATACGCACTGTGATGTATAAATACCGATACCACTCCATATAAGTTTGTTTAATGGTAAATTATTTATCTTATTTTTTTTCTGGTAGGGACTTCAAATGGCTGTTTGCAGAAGGCAATACAATATTTAACTTCTAATTCAAAATACCAACCTTGGCCATCCACCTCGCATGATGGTAGGCTCCTGGGCGCATGAAGTGTCTGCCACGACGTGGCTGGGCCCCGAGTACCAGGAGTGTAATCTCCGCCACTTCTCGGTAGTCTTCTCTGACAAGACCAGAAGCGGTGCCGAGGAACTTGACTGCCTCATCTCGGAGCTCCATCAGCCACGTCACCTCCGCCAAATGCTCGATCTCCAGCTCGCGATAAGTCGAGAGGTCGAGCTTGTCCCACCTGAAAGGGGAGTTATGAAAATATTGCATGAAAACGACTGAAGTTTCCCTTTTCGACTGCTATTAACATCATTAGTAGAAGGACGCTGATATCTAAATTGCTCTGAGGGCAAAAAATCATTGAAAACAACAAATGCGCCTTAGACTTGAAATTCACCTTCTCCTCAGATACTGGAACAAAGGTTCAGTTGGTGCTGTGGTTCTTCCGAACGCGGTGATAACCACTGCCCCCACGATGAGCTCCATAACGTGATGGCGACAGCCCAGCTGGAAGAGCGGTTTACCAAGCATATTCTCCAGCCGGACCACCGCACCCTGCACCCTCCCCGTATTGGAGGAAGTTGTGTCGAAGCACAGTCCAATCACGTTGTTCTCACATCCCCAGTCTTTGAGAGCACGAAAGGTCGCCTGGGCCTGGGACAGACCGGTGCCGTCAGCAACAGTCGGAACGGCCAGCAACTTTCCTTCTGTGCTTTGGGGAGCTCCGGAGATGAGAATCGCCTGGCGGTGCTCCAATGATCCAAGAGTGTCCTGAAACGTACGTCATACATGCCAATCCATTATCGTCCACTGGAATATGTCAATCCACTGTCGTCACTGGAACATGTTAATTCACTGTCGTCCACTGTGAGGGCAAAACTGACCTTGATTACTTTACCGTCCCAGTGGACGACAGCATGCCTCGGAGATACGAAGGATTTCTGCACAGCTGTCGACACTTCACAACGATGTGCCACTCTTCCACGAGACGTGTCCTTCGAGATACTGAATTTGTCCAGGTCTGCGGGCGGATCTGCCGAACGTAGGACTGCCGCCACGACACTTGCCACCTATGTGCGAAATTGAAAGGAAATTGACAAGGATGCGTATGGTTTTTATGTGACAAAATAATCACTAAATTTTCCGTCGTTACGTCTATTATATCTTTGTCAAGGAAAGATCATTACTGATATATCACACCTGATTATTGGACATCCGGAAGCGATCAGCCACTTCAATAACAGCCGGTGCATTGAGGATGCGGTGAGGAAGGCTGATTGATACAGTTGATTCTCTCGGCTGTCGGTATGGTGGTTCTAGCTGTGATTCGGAGTTGCTCGATGATCTGCTTTCTATAGATTCATCGTCGCTCTCAGCTTCGGTTCCTAATTTCGTTTTTGAGGTGCCTGGCTCATCACGAGATTGTTGTCTTGAGAGTTGCCGTTTTCTCTTGACAACGAACACTTTATCATTCCCACTCATTGTTGCCTGGCGCAGGCCCCGTTGATCCTCATAAAATTTAATATCTTCTTGTTTGTTGTTGTCTGAGAGCAGTCGACTTTTCTGTATCTCTTCAATAGCATCGGGAGCTCCGATGTCCCAGAGCTTGTTCAGATTTTCTGAAAACTTCTCCCTGCCTTTTCCCGCGTCACTGTCTCTCATCTTGCTCTTCTGCAGCGAGCGCCACTCTTCCCACAGTAACTCCAGTTTTCTTTCGCAGTTACGCCTCGTGATCGTCTTTATACGTGCCATGTTCCAAAATGCCAGAACATTGGCCACCGTGTCTTTTACGGCGGCCTTCCTGTCAGTAGTTTCCTGCTTGGCATAGAAGAAGTACTGGAGAACTTGATGGGTGGTTGGCAATTTGGCACCACCGATCGAGGAAGATGGCTGACCAATTAAGAAGACGTCCGTGGCTGACCTTAGAGAAGGTGCTGCTGTTGTTGCTGCTTTCTCTTTTCCAGAATAAGTAACTTTCAGAGTCTTCCCACTCCTGGTTGTTAACAGTTTATCCATTGTACTAAAGTCTAGACTTATCAAACAAGAATCAATTGACACAGTTGATTTGTAAAAAGCAAACTGTGATTAGTAAAAATATTGGTCATAGAAAATAGCGTGTGTGTGTAATTGGGATTTTAGGATGCGCCAGCTACTGATGCTATGATTACATCCATAACGAGAGACAAATACGGTATTTTAAATTTTAATGTTATTTCTAGGTGAGTGTAACTTCTAAACCACTTGTCCGATCAAGTTGGTAAGTATCTGAGAGGATTTCTTTCACTGAGAGGATTCAGACAGAAAATATGGTCATTTGATGATTTATCTTTATTCAGTAAAAAATTGTCAATTTGGCCAAATTTCCAAAATTGAAATTTTCAAGGTCGATGCGCGACCCCTAAATATTGATCGATTTTGGTAAAAATGGTGTCAGTGTACTTCCACTGAACCAAATCATGGGAAAAACTTTGACCAGCTATAATTTTTAAAAAAAGTGAAAAGTGATCCACCTACTGTGCAGGGAAACTGATGGGCGTCACGTCGAATCCTACTCTTAATTATTTAATAAATGTTACCACTTTATCATTTTATGATTGAATTCCATATAATTTCCAAGTGCTTCACAAAAATAGATCCTGACTTTATGTACACCCTGTATATATATATATATATATATATATATATATATATATATATATATACAGTATATTTTATTTAAAAATAAATGAACTTCCGATATAGCCAATACATGGATGTGGTTTCTTCCGCAACAAATTGCAATTGCTATTATTTGTTTCCCATTTTACAGTATTTCTCTACGAATTCTGTTAATGAAGAGTTGCTGATAAAAACTGGCAATATCTTGCGATTTATGACAGTTCTAGGGGTGCCCACAGAACTCGAAATGCGTGGAAGGAAATAAGCGACAGGATTAAAATATTATAGTTACGTAGATTTTTTTTGTAATGTAGTAATTAACTTATTTTTGCCTTTAATCCTGGATTATTATAAAAGAATGAGACGACTTGACTAAATCTACCCTTCTGCATACTGCTATAGCAGTTCTCCATGGGGGTGATAAAAATAATAAATGAGACCTTGACGGATTAATTGCCTCATCTGTAACTCACCCATGAAGTATGTAACTTTTCTATGCTGTTTGATGAGATACGTGAGCTACTGCTTCCCTGTTCATACATTCTGAGTTTGCCTTCTCTGTCTCTAAGATAATTGTGAAAATAACAGCAAACTCTTATAATATAGATTGCTGTGTCAGGATTGAGATAAAAAGGCTTTTCCCTCTCGAAGGTGATTTTCTAAAGGTACATTAAACACTTATTTTGACAATTTCAAATTGACGGGTGTCGAGTCTGATCTCCCCGTTGATGGACTTCGCCTCGTCTCTTCTCTCCATGCCGATCCCTCCATGGCTGTGGGACAGTTGCTAATCGAGTGTCACAGTCTTTGGGATTGGCGGCGGCGTCATCTCTCGGACCAGTGGGGGGAGGATGGAACCTATCATCTCTCTTCAGTGCTCGGGTAAAGAGCTCGTTAACCCGGTAGTGGGGGCTTTACAGTTTGTAGAGGGGGCTGGCCTCCTCCTCCTTTTGTAGTTATTTTAGCCCTCATATTTTAATTGTTTCCATTTCTACGTTATTCATTTATTCCTTTCGCATTACTTCCTCTTCTTTTCGCCATTTATCATCAATCTCAAAATTTTGTTATTTAATTTTCGATTACACCGTTCATTAAGTATGTTCGGCGTCACTGGCCTCGATGTTACGATGCCAGATGGATTATGCTTCACCAATCAATCATTCTCAACACTAGTTCAGTTATATTAGTTTCGGTAACTATATTAATGATTCCACAACGCAACAGCCAGAAGTAAAAAGTGTTCTTTGAGTGATTATTCAGTTTCCGTATACAAATCCCCCTTTCGATATTTGTTCGTATATTGGTTATTTAATACCTGTATCATTACTCGTGTACACCCAATCGTATTTAGATTGCGGGTTTATTACCTGTTCTTAATACATACTGTACTCGTAGTTATCGCACTGTTGTGATATTACCAATCTTTATAAAATATTTGAAAGAAATTTTACTGTCGATTTTTAGCTTTTATTAATGTTCATAATCGTATTTCTAATAATCAATATGGTTTTTTGAAAATCTAATTAGAAATTTCCTCTTTCATAATAAATCTCCCTTCTTATTTTCATATTTCTTGACCTGTCAAAGGCGTTCGATTGTGTAGATCATGATTTCTTATCAAGAAATATGGTGTTTTGGCTTCGGCGGTGTTTTAAATAACCTAAGAAGAGAAAACTGCAATAAACGTGGGGCCATAGAAAATGCTTTGAAAATGCAGGTAACCAATAATTATTCAGTGTTCCTACTTGAACCCCGAGAAATGAAAGTCGCAGAGTGGCGAGGACAAAAGAGGCTTTAATTTCTCACGTGCAAGGTAGGAACACTTTGACTGTTTGTTACCTATAGTTTCAAACCCTTATTTTTAAGGCTTATTATTAAGCTTTATTTGTTGACGCTGGGAGGTTCATTCTTCGTATATTAGAATGAAGTATGAGGTTCTCCAGGGATCAATCTTTCTTATGTATAAAAATGACCTAAATTCTCTTTTTTTAATACTGTTTGCAGATCAGTCTTGTTTAAAAAGCCTTAAAAAAAAATTTAAAACTACATCTAAATTCATGATCGGCATGGTTATAAATAAATTATTATAAATAAATATTCAAAGGAAGAACTTACCCTTAAACATGTTACATTTCTAAATAACAAATTATTAGATTACGTTACTGAATTTTCGTAACTGCCTTGCAATGAATCATAAATTATCCTTCCTTGGGCAGATTAAGAATTTATATACCAAGCTATCGTTGTGCCACAGGATGATGTATTTATTAACAAATTATCTCTGCACAGCTTTTGAAAGCAATTTATTACTCATTTGTTTATTTCCAATTACTTAGGTTTATCGAAAATTGAAGGGCTTCTCTCTCTTCGATTTTAAATTTATTACAGAATATACATAATCAGATTTTTACATAATATTGTCCCAAATGCCATTAAACAGACTCTATTTTCTGTCATTTATAAGTGTTCGGGAATCTTTACTATTCAAAAGATTTATTGCTTTCAATTTATCTTATTTTTTCCACGAATAGTTTCTTGGAAATCGATCTAAAATGTCATCTAGTGTATTCACTCATTGAGAAGGTTTCCATTTTCAAGTACAAAGAAGCACAATTGAAGGGCTTCTCTCTCTTCGATTTTAAATTTATTACAGAATATACATAATCAGATTTTTACATAATATTGTCCCAAATGCCATTAAACAGACTCTATTTTCTGTCATTTATAAGTGTTCGGGAATCTTTACTATTCAAAAGATTTATTGCTTTCAATTTATCTTATTTTTTCCACGAATAGTTTCTTGGAAATCGATCTAAAATGTCATCTAGTGTATTCACTCATTGAAAAGGTTTCCATTTTCAAGTACAAAGAAGCACAATGCAGTCAAAACTTCGAATTTGCGTGTTTCATATTAAAAATGTCGGAACGGTTGGTTTGTTATCCTTATTCCAAAAATAATCAACCTAAAGTCTTTTATTTAATTTATTTCTATCAATCTCTGTCGTGTTTTTCTATTCAAGTATCACTGTTGTTGATTCTCACTTCAGTGTGTTTGGTATGTATTGTGTTGATGTGTTTTTATATTTAATATGCGTCTACTGTATACATTTATTCGTGTATTTCTATTTGAGATTCTTAAAAATTTTTATTTATAAAATATTTTGCTATTGTTATTAAATTATATGGATCTTTTCTGTTTGACTGCCGCCATTGAAACATAAGAGGTGAGTGCCCCCAGCCTTCTTTACTTAGCCATATAAGGCTAACTAACGAAAATATCACGACCTAACCTAACCAATCGTTAGGTCAACTGTACGACCTTGACGATTGGTTAGGTTAGGTCGTGATATTTTTGTTAGTTAGCCTTATAAAGCTAACTAAAGAAGGCTGGAGGCCCTGATCTTCAGGTGATCCCCTTATTTTTCTGAGTACACGATTAAAACTTAAAAATTAAGCATGGATCTTGAAAGTAATTAAAATTGTTTATAAGAAACAAAATTTGAAGGGGAAATTAAGAAAAGCTTTTTTATAAAGTAACTTATTTTGTATCATCAAGACATTTCAGTTAAAATACAAAATACAAAAAGTTTAATTTTGTTTCAATGGCGGCAGTCAAACGGAAAAGATCCAATTATATTTAAATAAGGTTTCTTGTGAATGAATTTGAATTTTCAATGTTTTCAGTTGTTACAAAACTTTAATTGTTTAATAAATGACCTTTTTAGTTTTATAATGCTGCAACTATATCTTGAGAATTACTACTTATATAGCAAACATCTTAATTTACCTTGGTATTGAAATGTATTATGATTATTTATTAATTTTCTTTTATTATTATTAATAATGTTTTGTATATTTTATAAGCTAAATAAAAAACTAAAGTTTAAAACCTATTAACTATAAATACTATTATGATTGTAATTACCATCATCATCATCAGTTGACGAAAGCCGAACCAATACTAACGTTGAAGATGTTAGTAATTTGAAGAGTGAGGTGCGTAACCTAGTTTCTAGTTTAGGTAGCTTATTGGGAAGGTTGGATAGAGTTGAGGAAGGGGTTAAGTTTAGTCCGAGATAAGTAGATGGGGAGGGATTTAGAGATGTTTTCCGTGGAGCAAGGCCACGTACGTTAGGTGGTAGGAATCCTCCCCCATATCGAGGCTTCGAACCCTTTCGCCCATTTGGATAGGAACGTGAACGAGGGGGAAACTATTTAATTGGAGACTCTTTAGTGCGCTATATGGATAAAGAGTTCGTTGAACGGAATCCAACCAAGAGGAGGAGGGTCTGTCTCCCAGGGGCCAGGTTTGACAGAATTAGAGACGAAGTGGATAGGATTGATGTTGCCTCCCGTCACTCGATGTTGGTGACGATGGTAGGGGGCAACGACTCATATAGGCCCGATACGAGAGTGTCTGACCTTTTGGAGAGATATAGGGGGTTAATTAGGTTCCTGAAAGCGAGGTCAGATAGGTCTTTAGTTCTAGTATTACCCCTAGGCACGGTTTGGGTCTTAGGATTACGTCAAAAACAATATTTTTGAATACTAAATTAGAAGAGATTTGTGCTGAGGAAAATGTACCCTTTGTAAAGCTGTGATCAGAATTCAGTGATCCTAGCCTTTTTATAAAAGATGGGGTGCATTTTAATGAAATAGGTAAATCTAGGC
>JAJOZX010007703.1:0-197550 GCA_023014485.1 Bathynomus jamesi
AGTATCTATCGGAAAACAACAAACAACTTGTCCTACGTACACTTTTACTCGGGACATGACACCCCCACTAAGAAGGCCATTTTTTCATCAATGTTTCTCCGCGCCCTTAGGATCGCCAGTCCGGGAATACATCGATGCCGAATTGGAAAAAATCAACGGTATTGGAAGTGATCTGTGTTACCCATCTGCGTTTATGGAATCTTGTCTCAACAAGGCAAAACGAACTTTCTATCGTGTCAATAATAACACTCGTACTTTGTCAAAAAATATTTTAGTACTTCCATTTTCCGGGCTTTTAGGCATTGCTAATGTACTTAAACTTTTGGATATTAATGTAGTATTTTCATATAACAATATTGTGAAAAATATCATAGTAAAAAATAGCCCTACCAATAATTCGGGCATTATCTATAAAATTGGGTGCAAACAATGTGATTCCTTTTACATAGGTCAGACGGGAAAGGATTTGCACACACGTATAAAACAGCATCAATATTTCCGTCAGAACAGGACAGTTGTCCAGTGCTCCTTTTTGTCCATTTGTCAGAGTTATCCCACTGTATTGATTGGAATAATGCTTCAGTTTTATTTCATTCGAGCAACATTGTCAATAGAAATATTCTTGAGTCTGCCATTATTCAACTTTCAAATAACTTCAACATAAGCAAAGGTCTTTTTCAACTCGATCCTGTTGTTTTGAATTCCTTCAAAACAAATCTAGATAAAAAGGGTAGGACGCTAAATCTTTGGTAAACTTGTAAGCTACTTTATTAACTTTTAATCTTCAATTTATTTTTATATATATCGAAACTTGACTCTAAAAAGGCAGTGTGTTAAAACCCGGGCGTATCTCCAGTATAAATTTGTATTATTTTTATAACTCATTTGATCTTGTGCTAAAAATCGATATGCCTCTTTGTTAATCCTCTAATCCTTAATTTTTAATTTATTTTTACTTCTCCGTTTATTGCATATATATATATATATATATATATATATATATATATATATATGTGTGTGTATGTGTGTAGATATGTATGTATATAGTTTGTGTGTGTATGTTATTTATTTATATATATTTTTTTTTTCTTCTGTAACCTATATATAGGCCGTAACCTTTTATGTATTCAGTGTTCCTGAGGATGTCATTAGACGAAAGCGCTTGAGCACCGTTTTGTGTTTCCTTTCCTTCGTGGTTTTATTCATCATAAATATTTTCACGCGTACTTCGTGAAATAATTTTCATATATATATATATATATTATATATATATATGAATTCTATGTTTTGGTACCCTGCACTGATTGTTTGTACAGTATTTGCATGTGGATTGAAGCCTAATCAGTACAGTATATTATTTTTTGGTAGGTTTATTTTTTTGTAACTTTAATACCAAATAAATATAGCTAAGGTAAGTGAATATTTTAAAAGTCAGTCATAGTATCTGTTTGGATGTTATAAAATTTATTCTGAGATGATTAATACAATTTTTGTTTCTTCATTGTAGAGGAGAAATACTATCGTGACACATTTTACAAGAAATTTAAGTGCTAAAGGAAGTTCAACACCTTCAAAAAAGTCACCACCACCTAAGACGTCACCACCACCTAAGACGTCACCACCACCTAAGATGTCACCACCACCTAAGACGTCACCATCACCAAATGTCACATCTACTTATGTATCAAAAGCTACTCCATCTCCTCCTGACCAGCGTAAGTTATTTTTCATTTTGGTCAGAATTTTAGAAGTTGAAATAGACCTGTAACATAAATTCTTATTGTGGTGATGAGAGGGCTGTTTTTGTCTACAACTTGTGCCAATTTTAATTATGGCTACTTCGTGTATATGCACTAGCAGATTTATGCCCCCCCCCCTCCTTCTTTATTGTCAATTTGGTGCCCCTTCCAAATACTTTATTTTTTAGAAGTTTTTAATTTCTTAAAGCAAAAAACTACATACTTTTTTAAATTGTGAAAATATCAACACCACCCTTGGAAATATCTGCAACTTACCTTTCAATTTTATTTTTAGAAACTATAAAAATATTTCCCTTCATATGCTCAGTTAAATTATGCTTTCCAGCTTTATATACATATTAATTGTTGTTGTTGTTGTTGTTCGATCAGCCCACCCTGATTGAGCAAGCCAGCGGCATGCAGGTAACCGATCGCCCTCTCCGGAGTGGACCAGAGGTTCAGCGCACTAGTGATGTTGTGTTGTGTTCTATGTTGTGCTAGAGCGGTACAGTCTGTCATAGTGTGTTCAATTGTTTGTGGTGTGTCCTGGCACAGGTGGCAGGTGTCATCTGTGGAGTTGTCTAGTCTGTGTTTACTAGGCCGGGTTGAAACTTTTGATTTCTTACATACATAGTGCGAGGTGGTTCAATCAATCATAGTAACACCCTGGTAAAATATTTTTGAAATATGAGGACCCCAACCCCCCCTACCGGTTTCAGTTTTTTCAGAAAATTTGTAAAATTAGAGATAATTTGCGATTTACTTCAAAAAAATTTTATTACTACAAAAGTTTGCTTATAAAACACTTATATTTATTTTTTAATGAAAAAAATTTTAAAAATCCAAAAATGCATGAAAAAAAAATTTAATACAAATTTTTAGCTATTATTGGTAGAAATTTAGAAATTAAGAGACAGAAATTCAATAAATTTTTTTACCTAAAACTAATGTTTTTTTTTATTCCTTCCATTGACCTTTCCACTCAAAAGTAGGCAGTTCTTTTCTAGACTCTAAAGTATTTAAAATAAATTTATGTGGATTAATATAACCAATTCTTTCCTGGCTAGATTTAGTTACTAAGTTCACACCCCATTCAAAGCTGTGGCTGTGACATGGAAAATCTAGTATTTCTAGAGGTTTAGTTCTAATCTGAAGCAATTGCTCATTGGTAAAATTACTTAGCAAAGGTGCAGGAGTGATTATCTGTTCATTCCAATTAATCAAATCAATATAATCATTTGCTAGAAAATTTATAGATCTTGGTAGCTCAAAATTTCTGGCTCCTGAAAACCCAGTTCTGGAAAGAATTATCTTTTGAATTGCTAGCTCTCTAATATGTAATTGTTTGTCAGAAACCATTGACAGGAGTATATTTTCAGGATTAGCGAAGTAAGCGGTTTTTCATGACTGGCTCAATAATTTTCTTGAATTTTACATCTAAATTTCGAAGAAGAATTGTCATAAACCAAAAATTTTGTGCACCCTCAGTGGCTTTTCGGTGTGATAAATTCCCTTTGTATCAATTGTTGGGAAAGAAAATTCTTGCCAAATTTCTTTTATATCTTGAACAACTACGTTATAGCGAAGGTCCCACAGCCTTGATTTTTGGTGTGGATACTACTATTACAAAATGATCAACCTCACAGTATGTACCTAAGCAAAATCTTGAACTTGACCCCTTTTCAACCCGGCCTAGACTGTTTACCCTTTATATGCCTGTAAATTGGGGTGATCTCCACATCGGAATCGTGCTAAGTTAACTTGATCCAATCTGCTCAGGCTGGTCTCTGACCTGTTAATAGGTGGCGGCTTCGCACCTAGGACCGCATTCGGACCGAGTCGTGTCAGTGCTTTGTGGGTTAGGTGTGTGCGCGTGTGTGTTTCCTGTACTGTGATGTCTGTGGGGCGTGGTATGGAATGGAGTATTTGGTTATAATGTCTCTCTGGTGTTACCTTAATGGTGCGAGGTGTCGGTGCATGATTGTACATGTAGTGGCAAGGGTGTTGTGGGTTAGTTGTCGCTGCTGCCATGAATTGTGTTCTCATGTCTAAATGTTCCCTAACTTTCAGTATTTTTGTTTCTGTGTACAGGTGTTCTATTGGTGGTGGTTGAGTGCATCCTGTAAAGATACGAAGTGCGTTGTTTTGTATTGTCTGTAAGGTGTTTATGTGTGTGTTTGAGATAATGGGTGCCCAGCATGGGCAAGCATAGTCCATAACTGAGCGAATATATTGTTTGTATATGAGTGATGTTGTTTCCTGCTGGTGTCCAAAGTTTGTGCCTGTTAATACCCTAAGCGTCTTGACGTACATTTGTTTTTAATGTCCTGAATGTGGTTTGCAAAAGATAATGTGTTGTATGCAAAGCTGGGCACAAACCGTTAATCCGTTAATCGTTAATTAACGAAGTTAACTTTTTCGTTAACGATTTAACTTTTAAGTTAACTTTGAAAATCATTATCGGACTAATTAACTTCCGTTACATTTAACTTCCGTTAACTCAAGTCCGTTAACCCAAAAAATTCATAAATAAACGTTTAAAAGTTTCTATTATTTTCAGTGCTGAGCAGGTGCGCAATTAATCCGCCACTGTTAATAGTGATGAACGAATTTCCATTTCCGCAGTGCAAAATCAGGCGATATATTTGTTTCCGTCGCCACAATTTGTGTCTTACCAAATATGGTAGTTATTTATGGCATTGGTTTGAGCAAAACATGGTCGACTGTAAAATCAGGCGGAAAGATTTGCCATTTGAGTTGAATGTTTCAACTTCTTTCAAGAAATATCACGAGCATTTTAAGGCACTTTCAATAATATATATGTAACAATTACAACAAATAACTACATTCGTTTCATTTGCAGTCTGTCTCTTGCGCAACATGTTTGTGCTAGTGAATATTTAAAAATAATCGTTGTCAAGTAAGTCATGTATATTTATAATATGTCTGTGAGTACCTTATTAGTAGTCTCCTTGATACATTTCAAGAACCATAAAACTGATCAGGTAAGATTTCAATTCTCATGTCACTTTGATGACATAAATTAAGTCAATTGATGTCTTACAATGGGAGCGTTTTCACCTTAACCCTTTATGTCCTGGCGGTACTTCTAGGTACCACATCTTTAAAATCTCCATAATTATTTTTCTACCCGGTTGATCCTGCCGGTACTTTCAAGTCCCAATGTGAATTAGTTTCTTTATGAGATAATAGATGGCGTTGAGAAGTAAATGTGAGCGTGTGCAGGGCCGGATTTTCCAATAGGCAACATAGGCCATTGGCCTAGGGCCCACCAGTAACTGGGGACCTCCTACAATCCCTTGACACAAACAGTATCATTGACAAATTTGCCATAGAAAAAAAGCAGGAAAAAGTCATTTTGAACTTCACATAGTTGTGCTTGCAAAATTTATTATGCTTCAGTTTCATTGTATTTTTCCATTATTCCTATGTGTAAGATGTACATGATATGGAACTTGATTTACTTTGATGTACTTGATATGGAACTAATTTGATTAAAAATTATTAATGTGTAATGTATTACATTATGTTGTAATTCTTATTGCAAAATTTATTATGCTTCAATTTGACTGTATTTTTTTCCATTATTCCTTTGTGTAAGAATAAGTTGTACATGATATAAAACTAATTTGAATAAAATTATTGATGTGTTACATTATGTTGTAATTCTTTTTTTTTTTACATTACAATATTACGATATATATATATATATAATTTTTTGGGGGGGGGGCACTGATAAGGTTTGGCCTAGGGCCCACAAGCAAGTAAATCCGGCCCTGAGCGTGTGGCGCCACAACTTGGTCAAGACCTGGCTGGAGACCAACTCCAAGGACTTGCTGACAGATGCTGCCTTCTTGGGTGAGCAAGTGTTGGTGGACTTGTTCATCAAGTTCAACACAGCCATCCCCTCCAGTGCTGCAGTGGAGCGTTTGTTCTCTATGGGCAAGGACATCCTGAGGGCCAAGAGATCATCCCTGTCTGATGAAAACTTTGATATGCTAATTTTCATGAAGGGCAACATGCATCTCATGGACAAAATGGAGAACGAGAAGAAGAGGGAAAATTAAATTATATATATATTGTGTTTTTCATTTTTTTTATAATAAAAGTTAACGTTAACGGTTTATCGGTAACTTCCGTTACATGTTTAACGGTTAACGAAGTTAACTTTTTGGTTAACGGATTAGCTGTTAACGAAGTTAACTTTTTGGTTAACGGTGCCCACCACTGGTTGTATGTGACCCCAAGTATTTTGGTCCTGTGAGTGTGTGGAATGTTGGTGGTGTTTAGTGTAATCTGTGGAGTTATCTGGTGTTCTTTTGTGTTGCTTGTAAGCAAGGTGATGGTTGATTTTGTGGGCGCTATTTTGAGTCTATTGTGTGTGAGCCAGTCTTGTATATTGTTTATGTATGTTTGTAGGTTATTTTAGCGGTGTCGATGTTGTTGTGGGTGGATGTTAGAGTGATGTCATCTGCATATGATGATAAGGTAAGCTTATTATCTATGGGTGTTGGAATGTCATGCATGTATAAGTTGAACAGTGTTGGTGAGAGAACAGAGCCTTGAGGGACCCCGTTCGGAAAAAGCTTGTTTTTGGATGATTTACCATTAAATGTGACATGTATCTTCCTGAAAGATAGTTGCTCAGCCACCTTTTGGTGTTATTGTGCAGGTTTGTGTTGAGTATTTTGTTTATGAGAGGGAAGCGTGGGATAGCATGAAATGCTTTACTAATGTTTATTGTTGTTAATAGTGTACGTTGAGCTGGTCGTCTGGAGTTGATGCCATCCATGATGTGCTGCGTGAGGTTAGTGAGTAATGTTGTGGTTGAGTGGTGAGGTCTGAATCCATGTTGAGTAGGCGATAGTGGTATGTTTGGGTTGGTGATTTGTAAGATTAGTCTTTCTGTTACTTTGGAAGGTGTGCGTAGTAAAGTAATGGGTCTACAGGAAGCTGGTTCTGTTGGATTTTTGTTTGGTTTGAGTAGTGTAATAATTTTACCTTGTTTCCATATGTCAGGAATAATAGTGTTGGTATGAATATGTGCTGATATTTGTGAGAGCTAGTATTCCCTGTGGGCCCAAGTGTTTAAGGTGTATGTTAGATATGTTGTCTGGTCCAGTAGCCTTCGAATTCTTAATGTTTTTGATGATCTTGGTGGTCTGGTCTGTATTGAAGGGTGTAATGGTCGTGTCGAGTCTGTCGGTTTTCTTGTGTCTGGCTGTTTGTCTATCTGCGTGTTTCTGGTTGTTGTCTCTGTTTAAGTGACTTATCTTTGAGTAGTGATTAAATAGAATGTTAGCTTGTTGTGTATATGTTGGGATATTATTTTGGCTGCGACAGATAGCCGCGTGTGAGGTGTGAATGCCGCTGTTAGAGTGGGTAATGCTGTTTATATACTGTTTATTAATGGTTGTAAGCATTTGTAGACATAAGGTTAATGTGCTTGTAAATTCTTTGTGTAGTATTCACATTCACGATCTTCCACTCTCTAAATGACTGATTCAGGTAATACTTTGAACAGATAGATTAGATAACGTCAATCAAATTAGTTTCAATATTTACTACCAGAAACCTGGTCTTTAACTACATTTTAGTAAGTGCTAAAAATTTGCTTGCTGGTGCTTAAAGGGTAAACGTGTGTATCTTTTTTAATCCCAATGTATGTAATTATATTTATGTATAATTAAACATTATTTTGGCGCAGTTTTTACGTATGTAAAGGTTTCCATCCCTTCGAAAATCCTAGATCCGCTACTGTGTATACGAGTAGATAAGCCTACATTAATTCCTACATCTCTATTTTCATAGTTACAGCTTTTATTTTTGTAATATGAAGCGCTCGAGGCAATAAAGGTGATTTAACCATTTCGGAATTTTGGTTGATTTGCCTCTATTCGCCCGAACGCCTCATATGTGGTGTTACAACCTTCTTCACAACCCATTTTTATAGTAAGAATAGGTGCTTATAATCAAATTTTATTGTAGAAGACTCCCTTTCTAAGCAAAATCAATGCTGCTACTAAATGAATTCAACTTTTCCTATTTTTAAGGCCTGAATTATAAATAAAAGAGGAGAAATATATGTAGGACTACTCAATTTATTGGTTAAACTGATATTGGCCTACTGGTGTGCCTAACCTACTTTACATACATTCAACAAAGCATTTTACAACTAGGTTAGGTTCTTTTAATTTGGTATTGAGTAATATAATTTAATGTGAATAGTTAAAGAATTAGATCCTGTACATCATTTAGACGTGCTAGTAGTTTTTTCTCATAGTAAAGTTGCCAGTGGTCGCTATGGTCCTAAAATTCATGTTTATATGAACTATATTTCCTTCACTGTAACAGTGTTTTGGGGAAAGTTGTTTTAAGTCAAATGCGCGACCATTGGCAACTTTACCAGAGGTAGTTTCGCTGGTAGCATCAGGTTTCACGTCTTGTTGCTTGTCACTTTTAAGCTTTTCCAGATGCAGAATTGTAAGATGTGTTTTTTGGGTGGGCAGGAACCCAGTATGATTTAAAATGGATTCCTAAACTTTCCCTTCTGTACCACCACCACCACCACCCAGATTTTTTCTTTTCTTGTCAGACCTACACGTTACCATTATTTTTACTTCTTCAATCTACAAACTGTAAATTATGTTTTTTATTTTATGCTTCACTGAGATTTAATACATTTACGTACGATGAGGTAGTAACTCGAGTACCACAGTTTGGGAACCACTGATTTAGGATTTTTCCTAAAAGAAATTTATCTATTTATGGTAGTAATTTGTGACAATATTTTGATTTTCTTTCCTTATCAGTACCTAGACTCTAGATCGGTGGACCATTATTAGCAAAGCATAATGTAATATAGGCAAGTCCCATATCCTTGAAGGAAGTGATGGGCAGGGGCCCAACCTTGGGTTGTTTTAGCCCCGAGTCAATTAAAAGGGTGGCCGACCCGCTGCTTCGTCATCACGTAAGATACACAGAAAAGACAACCACCCCAACTCTAGTCTAGTCAGCACTGGGGTTCGAACCCGAGAGACACCGTAGTATCAGCACTGCCGGGCGGCGCCCTAACCGATCGAACCGCGGGACGCTCACACGAGGTCTAATGATATTCGGATTCGGCTTTTAACTTTTGTAAATTAAGATAACGTGCTTAAATAGGGATTCAGTTAACCAGTTGGAAGATGGCAGTGAAAAGGTTGATATATTTTTACCAAGTTCTTAGAATAAAATTTTCAGTGCAACAATTTTGAATTAAGGTTCTCGGTACAGGAATATATTGGGGTTTGATTGGTCAAGGGTTAATTGTCGAGTCAATGAGGTTCTCCAATTTACATTTTTTCAGCTGTTGGTCCAGGAGCATTAAAATCAGGCGATTACAAGAACCCGGAGTATTACTGTTATAACCAAATGAGCTACCTTGATTTGGAGGTAGAAATGGTGAAACATAGATTACCTCAACCGAAGGCTGGCAATGAACATTTTTAAGTTCCAGTTGGTGTGATAAGTGTGTGTATATATATATATAGTAGGCAAATTTAAGGATTTCATTTGTAGAAATTTATTTTGTAAAAATGGTAATTCATTGAATGTTGAGATATGTACTGTAAGAAAAATTTCTTTTTGACTAAATTATTTATATCGTCTTTATCCTAAAATATAGTTAGCTCTTACTGTTTATTATTCAACCATATAGGCCTGTTCTTTATAAATAATACTGTCCAGGGGAAAAAATTCAAATTCTTTTAGAAGATAAAGATGGGAATTGTAGTTTCTGCTTCCCGGTTTGTAAAAGGAGTTGGAGATTTGATTGAGCTGCCATATTTAGAAAACTACTACCCCAACAAATAGCTTCAGACTTTAGGAGCACGCCTGCCATTGCTGTTAGTCTTGAGAATGATAGTGAAAAGTAATCCTGCACATTTCTGGTCCGTGAGTGACAAAACCACATCTGAGAGAAAGTTAACTGATTTGAAGAATAATTCTTCATTCCCATTTGCAGTAAAGGCGTAAATTAAAGCGACTAATATTTCCGAACCGCGATAGGCAGGATTCCCCCCCCCCCCCCCCCTCTCGAAAGTTGTTTGACGAAGTCCCTCACGCAAGATTGATGGCTGAAGTCAGACGACTAGGAGTCACCGGATTGAGGATTGGTTAAAAGATAAAGCTGAATGGTAGTAAGTGGAGTGGGCGCACAACACTAGTTGTGTCCTTCAGGGTTCCATTCAGTCCTTTTTATTTACATTAATGATATAGACGCTGGGCTGTTAAATACAAGTTCTAAACAGTCTTGACAGGTTGGGCGAGTTGTTTGTTACGTGTAAAGTAAGTCTCGCGCACCGAGTAAAACAGCCCTTCGTGACGAGTCTTGGAGACCTGCACTCTCATACTGGTAACATTCCACACGAGTCCGGAAAAAACTCTCGATAGGCGTGCTACTGAAGCTTAAGGTTTCTTCGCTTTTGGGAGTATTTCTCCAAAGATTGGGGATCCCACATCAATCTGAAAACCTGTCATACGCAGGGAAGAGGAATATATAATCCTTATCTTCAAGAGGGGTCCCCCATACAGTCGCCTATGACACTAGCAAGGAAAGCGGGCGATTAATTCTTAGCCTTTATCCTCAGACACGTATAAAGATAATGAGGATATTCATTTCGGCACCTTTTATTTGAATGAAAGCAGTTAATTACATTTTAAAGCAAATTAAAAAAAAATTTTGAATTTAGCTTGAAAGAAACATGTCATCAATTATTTAAACTAACCTATGAAACAACTTTGCAGATAATTTCCAAGGTATGGTAATCATAAGGAACCTAATTCTACTTTAACCAAAATTAATCTAGATCATCATAACCTTTTAAAGTTATTACACCTTTAATACTTATCTCCATCCTGGGACCACTGAACTTTCACATTATGCAATAGAGACAATATTCCGAGTTATATATTTAATGTACATAATCCCTAAAAATCACAGAAAAAGTTTTCAAAATGGTAATATATTGATTAAAAGCATATATGTAGCATTTAAATACAATAATACTTAACTAATGCAGTGCTTATGAATGTGGAGCCCTTTTCAATATAAATATAGAGGAGCATCTCCAAATAAAATTATATAATAGATTAACACTAACATTGCCTGTATACACTAATGAACGGACGATTATGTAGCTAATGTACAAGAGATAGCCGAAACCTTTGTTTTATCGACTTTCACGAGTTTCTAAAAATATACTATTAACTTACAAAAGAATGAAAAGCTCGAATGCCTGTATCGTGATACCGGATCCGGAAAGATTACACATTATTTTATCATAGGCCTTCGCTAAAGCCATAGCTACAGTTGAGGTTAAAGTAAGTACGGAAGCTTAACGTTTTCATTGTCTGCCCCAGTCCACCCACCGACTACCTCCCCTTTCCACTAGTGCGATATTTTTATGAAATACAGAAACGAGAGTATGGAAATCTTTGAGTGTCTTAGACTGAACGAAAAAATAGATAAGTGGCACCTAAAACCATTAAACAGAGTGAAATATATTGCATCAAACGATAACTAATACAGTAACTTCAGACAAAATTAATAAATGACTTAAGATTAAAATTACCCCTAATATAACTACATATTCATGAACTGCGAATACCAGTAATACGCCAAAAACGAGACCCGCAGACGGTGAAACCAATTATCTTCCAAAGTATCCCTACTTTTAGTCAATTTCCAAGAGCTGAAATGACCGCTTGGTTTCTCTAGGGTCCCACGGACCGGTAGGATCTGAGGCGCAGTTGTCGTCATCGTAAGTATCATCAAAATGAGAGTGCACGTGTTCTTCAAACCTAAAAATAAAATAAGATAGGACTCGCTTTATAAAATCTTTCTATGCAATGATTTCAACTAAATCACTTGACTGCAGAAACGGTGCTAAGCCAACATCATGAAATTTTCTTTCTTAGAAAGAACAAACGTGTGTCTGTGAACAAGACTAATCACAGTGGTTAAGGTCAACTCCTGACAACAAACAGATAAATTCCTTCTTAACTCACGTCTTCTGCGAGATGCTCCTCTGGAATACCAAAGAGCAGACGGGGCATGTCCTGTCCAGGTGGTTGTTGATATGTTCTTCCATCAAACGAATGGCTTTGGGCATGAATTCCAGAGGGCAGAGAGGACACTTGAGGATACTAAAATGAATAATAAAAAGTCAGTAACTAAATTAATGAAGGGGATTAATATAAAAAATTGTTAACGAGAGAAATTCACTTAAAATTCACTTAAAATTTTGAAGAAAAAATGCACCAGACCCTACCTAATAATTAGTTTAGTCGCTGTAAACGTGTTGTGGTTACGCCACAGAGCAAAATTGAAAAGTTGAAGGCCTACAAAAATAGAGTAAACGGAAATAACAAACAGAGGCGAACACCATGAACGTGTATCAGAACTAAAATATTACAACCAAATTCTCAAAATAAAAAAAAATAAAATAATGCATAAACCGACTTTCCCCTTAGACTGACTCCAATTGATGATAAACTCTTAAACCTGATGGTGAAAGTTTAAAAAAAAATGTTAACTGCCTGACGAGGACTTTAATTACCCTGACAGGCGATGTAAAGGAGTGTGTTCTGGGTCTCCTGTGCTGTGATATTCTTCATCATCAGAATCCTGTGCCTGTCTTCCTGTGGTGCCCTCGGTAACTACTCCCGAATGCTGTTGTTGCTGCTTGCTGTTGTTTGCTGCTGCTGCTGCGCACCGTCAGTAGTGAGGAGAGTGCTCCCGTCAGAGAACTGTCGAAGAACTGCAGCGTTTCGTGCAGTGGTGGTGGTCTCCGGACGAAGAGGGGTGGGGAGGGTCGCCCCCTCTTCGTCCATCATGGAGGGGGTTGGGGACGGGGCCGAAGGGACAGACCTTTTCGGGTCCAAGGAAGCCTTTTTAGGTGGTTCTACACTAGCGGGTAAGAAAACGGGGGCGGTGCAATGGGCAGGAAGGAAACTCTTCCCGTAGAGGACTTTCTTATCGTCGTCAGGAGGGTTTGAACTCCTTTTAGGCTTCTGTGGCATTTCCTCTTTGTTTTCCCCTCTCACTTCTGCCTCTCTTCCTTCATTCCTCTTGGCGATCTCCCTCTTCAGGGACCTCATCTCCTCTGTCTGCTGGCTCAACTGACTCACGATGTCGTCCATTCTCTTTTTGACCGAAGATACTGTTTCACCGAGTTGTTGGGAGCACGATGAAGAGGGGCAGACGGAGGCCACGGTTACTCCTGATGAGGTCATTGATATGGGCATCACCCCTCCTTCACAGTTCCTCTCTTCCTCTTGAGTGTCTTCCTTTTCTTCTTTGTCCTCGGACTCTCCATCGAGGCACAGCCAATCATCGCTATTCTACAATTAAAAATACTTAAACTGAATCTTTCCTACTGTCAGCTAAAATGAATAACTCATCTATTTACCCTTGGCATCAGATTAGCATTCGTCTGACTTTAGACAAATGATTTAATTACATCTCACTTTATATCTAGAACTTAAACTTAAGATGTATTCATGATTAATTTAAATGGAGTACTGTAAGGTGGAAGCCCTGACCCTTTAAAAGGCTACCCTATGCAATGCCAAGTCCTGAATCGGACTTTTCTCTTTAATAATAGTAATAAGCATGTTTCGGCACTAACACTGGCCTCCATCAGGGCAATGACTCTCTTCAGTTTCTTTACTTTTTTGGTCAGTTTCGCATTGATCAGAGCCATGTTTTGATACTCGGAAGAAACTGACTGCAACCTTTGGCTTAAATCAGTTGCAATTTTCTCCGCTGCAACTTTTTCCTTCATTGAAGTTTCCTGTTAAGAACAAGAAAAGCAAACTTGTAGAAATTTATTTTCAAAACAAGAAGGAATATCCTTAAGAAAAATACTAGAATGGTTACTTCCATAACTCTAATGAAAAAACTAAGCTAGAATTCCCGTTCTGAATGAAACCATTTAGCAAACCCCCTGTTCTGTAAGCTTACCAATTCCTCTTTAACTATCTTTAGAGTCGCCTTCAGGTCCTGGTTGTCTTGCACGAGCACCTGCTGCCTCTCCTCCGTGATCGATTTTCCTTCCTCGCTCGCCACGAGTGTGTCTTTCAACTCATTCTGGTAGCGGTGAAAATAGGATTAAATTTTAAGTTACTGAACGATCGAACCAGACCAGAGAGCGAGACGAGAGAAAAAGAAGCAAGTTTGTTACCCACAAACGGTTAATATTATAAAAATAGTTGTGTGGGGTACATTATTTCTCTTGGTGATCCTTTTATATGAAAATTAACTGGTTTAAGCGTCTTCTCAAAAGCTCAAGGGTCTTGCCCATTCAGAGGAAAATTGGGTTTCAGATACAAATAATGTATCAGTTCCAAAAGTCTCGATACACTGGGTCATAAGTAAAGAACATTACAAAATGTCGCTATACACATTTTCATAAATTAATTACTCGATCTAGTTCGATAAGTCTTCGAGTGTCCTGTATTTTGGGTCAGTGATGGGAGAAGCAAGTGCCCAGGACTTCACTCGCTTCAGTTTCTAATCTAATATATCATTCATCAGGTCAAACTTAAGATTAAGGTATGAAAGCGTGTCCACAAAACGTATGCTCGGTAAGAACTGACTGACTGATGAGGAAAAAGAGAAAGTAAGAACCAACCAAAAGTTTGTCATTTTTGGATGAACTGGGTTGGGTTTTTTAACATTTACGTCTACCGAAGCCTTACAATTCACTTGTGGTATCATCTGATGCAGTGATAACACTACATTCTTTCCCAATTGTAGATTTATTCCCCTGCTACAATTTGACAGCCTTTACTTAGAAATAAAAGGTAAATCACAATTATAATAAATAAAATTTCGAAGTATCTGTTCAACTTAAACAAAAGATAATAATGGGAAAGCCAATTTAATCCATTCGGAATAGCTCCCTTGTTGAATTCTTTACCCATTGTATCTATATCTATGACAGATTTTTATTTTTTAATGAGGGAAGGGGCCAAGGGCGAATGCCCGTAAAATCGCCCCCGACACCCACCCAACCAATAGGAGAAGAAAAGAGCAGAAATCAGTGTCCAGAGTTTTCGAAATGCTTGGATACTGCATTTGAAAGATTGGAGGTCAAGACGGGTGGGGAAAAAATGGACTGAGGAAGATTGTTCCAGACTTGATCAGTTGAGTGTCCAGGCATCTCGAAAACTTTGGACCTTTATTTACCCGATACAGGGGCGGACAAAACCTTTGTACAAAGACAGCAACTGAGTAAGAGTAAAGAAACTGCGGAGCTGGTACAGCACACCTAATCTCTTAGAAGCTGTTTTGGAAAAAGTATACGTGATCTTTCCAGGAAAGATCACGAGAAAAGGAAACACCAAGAATATTGTTATGTTATAATGTTTCAGACCAACAAAGACGCTAGGATCCACTCATGGCTGGTCTACCTACTGTGTTCGTAATTGTGTATTGTGCATGTCCTCCGTGGTGGCGGAGGAGGAGACCTACAATTTTACGTGGGTTCCGAACCACAAGAACATAAGAAATTTTTATAGTGGGCACACTAGGGGCCACTTCGGCCCATCGAGGTGGCTCCACTATGTAAAAACTGCCTGTACATTGGCAACAACCAATTTTTACAAAACTAAATAATTATCAATTTAAAACTAAAGAGAATCTCTGGATCCAGAGGATAAAGTCATAATAGACTACTATCCACAAATATGTTACCCTCCCTATCTATTTATAACCGACATGCAAATATATCAGATCCAAAGAATCCAGTCAATTTCATTACGGTATCCATCAATACCAGTACCTTGCCAACCAAAAAATAAAAGTCACAGTCCATATCAATTGCGAACCAAGTCACAATTTACAACCATATACATTACAATATATATACTTAAGAGGAAAAGTGTAGGTGTAGCTGTAAAGACTGTACAGTAATGTAGAAATGTGTGTGCACCCATTTTGGGTCTCCCATTTAAAGGTGTTTGTGGGGCAAGGGAAGATCATGAGTTTTTCAATACCTCACAGTACTATGGGGGGCACCGCTAGGCAGAGGAATCTCTTTAAATGGGGTGTGTAAGGACAGAGAGTATCCCCTAACCCAAGATGCTGCCTCCCTATATCCCACAACACTTGTGTTGAGCTGTGGGATCTATCACCTAAATGTACATAATATATATGAAATAAACTAGTACCATTCATGCAATAAAAATGGGCTTAAACACTATCACCAGATGTCCCTTGCAGACATCAAACTACCCAACCTTCTTTAGAAAGAATCAATTGTATATGAAGTCACCACTTCTTCTGTCAGACTGTTCCAAAACTTAATTACTCTGTTTGTAAAACTATGTTTTCTTAAATTTGTTCTACATCTTGGCTTAAATAATTTCATACTATGACCTCTAGTCAGGTTATTGTGATCTTTAATTAAGAGAGAATCAAAATCTATCTTATCCAACCCTTAATTTTACTACCTTAAACTATACCCAATCTATCAACATATGCGTCTAATCGATTTTTAAACATGTTTATAGACGTGCTACTAATTACTTCTACCGGCAAACTATTCCACCTATTTACTATTCTATGCGTTACAAAGTTTTTGGCAACTGCTGTCTCGAACCTTCAACTTATCAACTTACTATAATAGGACTAGAAATAACGAGTGAGAGATATTTCGAAAAAGCTCTCTCTCTATCTACGTTATCGAACCCATTCATAATTTTGAAAACCTGGATTAGATCACCCCTTAGCCTCCTAGTCTCGAGTGTAGTCAATTTTAACTCTTTTAGCCTATCCTCGTAAGACTTTGACCTAAGCGACGGAACCATCTTAGTTGCTCGTCTTTGACCTCTTTCGATTTTGTCTATATCTTTGCGCATATGCGGATTCCAAACTCGGATCGCGTACTCCAAATGGGGTCTAACTAATGATTTATAAAGAGGAATTATAATATCCCGCGATTTGTACTCAAAATTCCGAGCTATAAAACCCAACACTTTGTTCGCTTTATTGAACGCTGCTGTACTTTGTTTCGCTACTTTTAAATCACCAGTGACTATAACTTCTAAATCTTTTTCCTGCTCTATGCTTATCAACTCTTTCCCTGACATACAATACACAAAATTACCGTTACGCGAACCTATATGTAAAATTTTGCACTTATCGACATTAAATCTTATTTGCCATGTGACTGACCAATCAACGATTTTATTCAGATCATTCTGGATTTTACCTCTATCTTCATCATTAATCTCCCTACCACCCAGCTTCGTGTCATCCGCAAACTTTGAAACTACTGACTAGGCCGACATCTAAATCGTTAATATATGTAAGAAAAAGCAAGGGGCCGAATACAGAACCCTGAGGAACGCCACTCGCTACATTAGCCCAACACGACTCCGCTCCATCAACGACCACCCTCCGTTTCCTACCTCGCAACCACTCTTCTATCCAATTTATTACTACACCCGATTCCATGAGCCTTAGTTTTCTCAACGAGTCTTTTGTGCGGTACGTGTCAAACGCTTTTTGAAAATCTAAATACATTACATCAACCGCCCGATCACTATCGTAAACGTCAACCACGCTTTGAAAAAATTCTAAAAGATTAGTTAAGCAAGATTTGTTTCGCCTAAAACTGTGCTGCGTATTTCTAAGTTACGCAATTCTAAGTGTTCGACTATACGATCCCTAATTATTGATTCCAGTAGCTTACCTACAACAGACGTTAAACTGATTGGCCTATAATTCCCCGCCTTTCTTAAAGATAGGCGTTACATTTGCTAACTTGAAATTATCTGGTACTCACCCCTCAGAAATAGACGCATTAAAAATTTTTGTTAACGGCACAACAATGCTATCTTTTAATTCTTTTAGTTGTATGGGATATATGGAATCCGGCCCCGGTGATTTACGCGTTTTCATTTTATCAATATAAAAAATTACCACTCCTTCACTAACCACAATATTATCCAAAATATTACCATTATCAAAAGGTATTATGTCTATGACCGTAGGAATATTCGTTACATCTTCTATAGTAAAAACCGACGTAAAAAATTCGTTTAGCAAGGTAGCCATTCCCTTGTTTTCAGAAACTAGATCTCCGTTAACATTTTTCAACGGCCCCAAGACACTTTTTACTGGATTTCTATTGTTGACGTATTGAAAGAATCGCTTGGGGTTTTCAAATTCGTGCTTGGACTTTTTTATTGCACTTTTCGCTTCACGCCTTAGAGATATGTAGTTTTGTAACCACAAATTGTCTTTATCGCACTTATGTAGCCTATAAGCCCTATCTCTACTCTTTATAATGTCTCCTACTCTAGAAGTAAACCACAAGGGCTTGTTATTTACTTTCGCACGCTTAATTTTGTACGGTACACATTCCTCATTTATAGTCCTAAATACCGTTTCAAACGATTCCCACATTAGTTTTCGTTGGAGTTCCCCATTACATTTTCCCAATTGACGTGTGACAATTTATTTCGAAATTTACAAGTCTGCGTGCTGGAAGTTAGGAATTTTAGTCAAGTTAGCTGGTTTCGAGTGACTTACTGAGAGGACAAACTACCATATTGTGATCGCTATTGCTTAACGGTTCTATTACTTGAAGATCAGTAATTAGCCTATTATCCAGTTATTACTAAATCTAAAATACTGTTCAACCTCGTAGGTTCCCCAACCTTCTGAATAAGAAAGCTATCCTCGAGAAAATTAACTAAACGATTACCTTCCCAGTCTCCCTGCATTGTATCGTAATTCACGTTGGCGCAATTAAAGTCACCCATAACTAAAACCTGCTCACTACCTATTATTCTCTTTAGTTCACGATATAACGCTTCGTCCGTATCAGCTGTTTGATTAGGGGGCCTATACAGGGTGTACATAAAGTCAGGATCTATTTTTGTGAAATAATTATTTTTTTCTATTTTTCTTTCCAGAAGCCCTTAGAATGAATACAGAAGAGCGTGTGGCAATAGTAATTTGGTGAATCGAGGGAAAGAAATACAATGACATCAGAGAGAAGTTTAGAAGGAGATTTCATAAACCGGGGCCAATAGACAAAACAAGACGAAAATTTAAACGAACGGGATCTGTAAATGATGAAGCAAGATCAGGACGACCGTGTATGTCAGATCTTACGGTGAATGCAGTACGCGGAATTATCACTGAGGAGCCACGTACGTCCGTTCGTGCTGCATCACACAGACTCGGCCTCCCTACGTCATTTGTGCACAAAATTCTGAAAGTTAATTTGCAGAAGAAAAGCTATCATTTGCAGGTTTTACATGAGGAAGATTTCCCTCGACGAAGTGCTGTGTGTGCTGATCTCGTAGAACAAATCTGGAGTGATAATTTAATGGACAACATTCTCTTTAGTGATGAAGCCACTTTCCATACGTGTGGAAAAGTAAATCGCCATAACTGTCGAATTTGGGCAGATGAAAGACCGAATGATTTCGTCCAAAATTGGGAGACTCACCTAAAGTTAATGTCTGGATGGGTTTAACAAAATCTAAGGTTTATGGTCCTTTTTTCTTTGCTGAAGCTACAGTTACTGGGCTTATTTATCTGGACATGTTGCAGCAATTCCTTGAACCTCAGCTGATTGGGGATAGGATTGTTAGTACCGTCGTCTATCAACAAGATGGTGCTCCTTGTCACTATGCCAAAATTGTTCAGGATTATCTAAATGGACGTTTTCCAAATCGCTGGATCGGACGCGGAAGCAACAGACCTTGGCCAGCGAGATCACCAGATTTAACCCCTTTAGATTTCTTTGCATGGGGCTTTATCAAATCGCACGTCTATCAGACGAAGATTACGAGTCTTGAAAACTTACGTACACGAACTGCTGCAGATAATCACGCAAATGCTCCACAATGTGTTTAGAAATGCTGCGGAACGATTTGAGCTGTGCAGGGATACTGATGGGCGTCACGTCGAATCCTACTCTTAATTATTTAATAAATGTTACCACTTTATCATTTTATGATTGAATTCCATATAATTTCCAAGTGCTTCACAAAAATAGATCCTGACTTTATGTACACCCGCAACAAGAAGTTTGAAATCGCTCAATTTAAATTCTGCTATAGTCGAATTTATTGGTTCTGGAATTGTGTGCTTTACTTCTATAACGTTTGCAATATTATCTTTGCTATACAACATAACACAGCCTCCTCGCCTACCTATTCTGTTTTTAACAAAGTCTATAACCTTTAATTTGATACTCCCCTACAAAGTCACGTGTTTCAGTGCTAAGCCACGATTCATTTATCGCAATTAAATCATATTCTTTACAAGCAATTAAAGAAAAAAATTCGTTTATTTTATTTCCTAAGCTACAAGCTTTTAAGGATAGAACCTTCAAATTGTTTGTAATTGCGACACCTTCGCGAGCAGGGGAAATTTGTGGAATTTACAATGGGACTGTTCGAGTTACGACAGCCTGAAAAGAAGAGACAGTATTATGAAATAGTCTTCCTAAACGCGCAGCTCCAACGTCATTAAGATGAAGTCCATCTCCGTGGAACGTCCCTCCTGCTGTAGGAACTGTTCCAAAAATTCACAAAATGCACTCCTTCCTGTTGGCAGAGAGACTTTAGGTTATTGTTAATATTGGTCGCCTTGCTGTAGAAATCGTTACGTAATTCGAGGAAGTATACCTGTTAAAACAATCTTAGTTTTTCCTTTAATCGCTCTAGTAAGTCCCCATACCTAGCCAGCAGTTCTTCCGATCTAGAATTTAAAACGTTATTAGTACCGACATGAATAACACACGTTGTGTCCTCGGCGGTACCGTCTGTAAAATGGTCAACACTATTAGTTTTATCCTACACCCTTGCACCAGGGTAGCAGTAACGGCGCCTACGACGAGGGTTTCTCCCACAGAATTCCTCGAGCTGCCCTTGAACAATGGAATCGCCAACGAGTCGTATTTCCGGTTCATCAACATCTTCGAAACCTAAAACAGAAAACTTAGTTTGTTATTACTGGTAGAAAAGTCTTAGTTTTCTCAATGGTGCTCCATTACGCACTCGAACGAAGGGTTGGGAACTAGGGGAAGAGGGCTATTAGTACTATTTATATTATTAGTAGAAACTGAGGCAGGAGGGGTCGTAACTGGAGTCTCAAGGGATTCTAATTTTGCCATCAGGAGCATCACGCTTTCTTCAAGCCTCACTCTGGCCTCCCTCTCACGGTCTAACTCGTTCCTCAGGACTTCCATGCTTGAGCACCACCTGCAAACTAACTGTTCATTATTATTAGCCATTGTAAACGCGTAAGCGGCAAATTTCCCTTCACAGCGACTGCAAGTACTTGACGGGAGTGCGATGCTTTTAATTAGTTAAAAAACAAAAAAAAACGAGCGTTTGGAAATTAATAAATTATAACGTAGGTCTACCGCGTGCTTATTGTGCCGTCACCTGCCCAAACCCACAAAAATGTTCTTGTAACACAAATTTATACTAAATGAATATATAATTAAGCTACCGACGAAAGATCTGTAAAGAAAGAGTATTAATAATACTTATCTGTCCGCGATTCGACCGACTTTTTTCCCACGGTGTGTGACCACACACTACCTGATCTCCCAAAGGAAGGGAAAATGAACCTTATGACTCCTCGTTTTCCGATATATTTGAAAAACAAACAAGTCAAGCCACGTGCACTCGCCTTGGTTTAATCAAATAATATAGTACTGAATAAAGTCAATAAATGAAATATAATCGTTAATGAATGATTAGTAACGAAGTAATTTAGTTAAGAATGCACCAAACACACTTTTTTTTAAAGACACCTCAACGAAAACCACTTATTCAATTGATAACACTGGACACTCGATAAAACACGTCTGTTCACAAGGAAAGACTGATCACATTAAGAGAAGAGGAGGGATTAAATTGTGTATTGTTGAAGTTAGTTGGTGTGTGGAAGATTGTAATGAGTAGACAGATGAAGAAACTACAAGCATTGAAAGGAACAAGGTTCTCTCTGCCCCAGTCAGATATAGTAGAAAGGTGAAAGGTCAAGTGTGCCATAGCCATCTCACGCGAAGCATGGAGTACAAATACGATTGATGCAACTGAACTAGTTCAGGCTGGGCTTCAAAAGGAATTGTCCAGACTGCTATTTTTCAATCTTTACCAGTATATAATGATAGTTTTAGCCAAACTACTTTTAATATGCAAGATTAATACAAATACAGATTGAATAACACGTTTATAGTACAAACTGTGACTAACTCCTTAAAATAAACATTTATATTCTGGACCATTCCAGCCCAGTCTAGACCTGACAGATCCAAAGATCAAGGGTTGCATCACTAATAAATACAAACAACTTACTATATTCAGAACAGCTGAAGTAAGCCTCTCTTGCATTTCCTTCGTCATAGAGGTTTCCTGTTTAATCTGTTGTTCCTTTTCCAAAATCTCCATTTTCAACTTCAAAGAGGATAATAAAATAAGCAACTAGCCATTATTCCTAATTTAAGGAACATCCAAAATAGAGAGAGAATGAATTAAATTGAAGAGCCAAAAAAAAAAAAAAAAAGTTTAACTAGAAATAACTGGAAATGAAAGTATGAAATTCAAGAGAAAAATGGCAGTAAACAGTAAAGTAGTCAAAGTAAACAAAAATTATATTTTTGAGAAGTATACAAATGCAAATATGGTTTAGCTAACTGATGTATGATATAAATTTAGGCCAACGTAATAATATTAATAAAAGTTAGTTAATAAGAGTATGCAAAATTAAATGAATAAGAGACACCTTCTCAATTTCTGCTTCCTTTTCAGCTATAGTTTCTTTCAAGTTCGCGATTACTTTCTTTTGAGTCTCTCTCTCTTCAATACACTTCTCCTTTTCCTGCAAAGACAATGAAGGGGTAGAATCCTCCTTCCTCCCTTTTAAAATAACATTTTAATTTTATTTACCATTCTCTACAAGACAAGAAACCAAAGTCGAGAAAAAGATAGTTCTGAAGAATCTTTTGACTCACCTTTTCTAGGTCGTAGGTGACATCTTTGACTTGAGAGAGCGTCTGCCAAACCGTCTTTAATTCCTCTTTGACATCTTCATTCTCTCTGAGGAGTTCTCGAACGCGGATTGAAAGTACATTCCTCGCTGCATTCTCAATTTCTTCGGTCGTCTCTGATCTCTATTGATGAGAGATCACGCACCATGCAAGAAAGATTTTAAGGTCTTTGAACTGTACAACAACAACAACAACAACAAAAGCTCAACATGCATCCCTTCATGATTAAACGTCCAATTCTACACAGATGTCAGACATACCCTGATTACAGGCTGCTAAGCCCTTTAATCTGCGAACAGTAATTACTGAGGATTCAAACTCAACTGTGGGTTTTTGAAATAAAAAAATAAAATAAATGCACCATATATCAGGTCATCCCATAAGTAATGTCGTTTTTCAGATCGGAATTTGAAGGACACAAAAAGACTCGACAAACTTTTTAATCTAGTATATATTTTCCATCGGAATCAATGACACTGCCAATGTTCTACAAGCTTTTCAATGCCATGTTTATAAAATTCAGGTGGTTTTGAGGCAAAAAACGTACAAAGACTGGTGTGCAGGTCATCCAAAGAAGTATACTGTTTCTCATCAAGATAGTTTTGCAGACTCCTGAAGAGATGATAATCTGAAGGCGCAAGGTCTGGAGAATATGGAGGATGTGGAAGTTTTTCCCACCCAAGCTCCTCAATTTTTGCAGAAGTGATCCGAGCAGTATGAGGACGTGCGTTGTCATGGTGGAACACAATTTCTTTCCGATTAACCAAAGCAGCTCTCTCTTCTTTTAGTGCACTGTTCAAATGATCCAGTTGTTGACAGTAGACTTGAGTGTTGATTGTTTGGTTGTATGGTTGTATGGTAAGGTTTCAAAGTGTATTACACCACCTTTATCCCACCAAACACTAAGCAACACCTTCCGAGGGTGAAGATTTGGTTTTGGCTGTGGTGTCGCTGGTTCTCCGGCACAAACCCACTGTCAATGGCGCTTAACATTCTGGTACAGTATCCACTTTTCATCACCAGTCACTAAATGGTGCAAAAACAGATCTTGGAGTTCACAGGAATGAAGAGCCGTGCTAATGTTTACCTGCACCCTCAGATTGTCAACTGACAATTCATGTGGCACCCATTTTCCCAACTTAGGCACTTTCCTGAGTTGTTGCAAGTGTCGATGGATGGTGGATGGGGATGAATTGAGTTTCTGGGCCAATTCTTCGACAGTTGTTGAATAGTCTTCTTCAAGTGCAGCTAACAGCAGGTCATCATCAAACTCAGCAGGGCATCCAGAGCGTGCTGCATCTGTCAAACAGCAGTCACTATTCCTAGACTTTTGAAACCATCTTTGACATTTCCTCACATGCAGAATATTGTTGCCATAAACATCTTGAATGTTTCGCGTTGCTTCAGTAACACTATTCCCTTTTTTGAACTCAAAGCATTATATGCCTGATATGTTCTTCTGATACCACCATGTTTATGAGGGGTTCACATAAAGCAAAACACATGTCTTCACTGGTCAAGGTCTGTAAAGTATGTAGCGAAACACGATAGATCTCTTAGATATAACCTTTGGAAAACTTATGCTTAAACTGAATGGACTAGTTTAAACTTAATCTATCGTAAAAAATGACATTACTTATGGGATGACCCGATATATTTCTTGTTCATTTCTTGTATTTAAATATCAATTCTTTGTATTGTATTGTATCAATAACAATGACTAAGATTAAATAAATACTGTATTACATAAATAATTTTAAGTGTCCCATGGCTCAATCAGTTAGAGCTGGTTGGTAGTGCTGAGATTCCTCTGAATCAAAGGTTTAAACCCCAGAGTTTGGCCAGTTACCCCAACTTAATTGATTCTGGCTGAGGTAGCCTTGGCTCAGGCTCCTAACCCCACTTCCTGGAGATATGGGTAATTTGGAGGTTACCTTTTACCATGATCCATTTTTAGCTATTAGTTCATTCGTGAATTCTAGATTAATACTTCTCATTCATGATTTATATATTACTACACCCATTAAGCATCATTTTTTTCCCCCACTTTTATACGCACCAGTAGACGATACAAGTCATCGATAACGCTTAAGAGGTTAATCATTACCTATGGAATGCTATATTACCCTTTAATCTGTGAGCCTGATCAACCTTACCACTTAAGGGCACATTAACCCATTAGTGCCCAGTGGTAGAATTGGCTACTGACAAAATTGTTTGTCATTATTGCATCACTTTTTCTCGTATTCATGTAGGAAATTCTACCAATGGGCACTAATGTGTTAAGGGCACATTAAATAAAGTATTTTATTCAATGTTAAAATTATTGTAATGTGGCAAAAATTGTAATATTTATTTTATGAATAAAGAATACCAATTTGAAATTAAGTTCATGTTAGTCCCAATTTGAAAAGGACTTAATTCTTGTTCTGAAATAAAACAAAAATTGAGTAGACAGACCTCAGTCTGCTTCAACTGAAATGGTGTGGACACTCCGGATACCTTTCCATTCTGCATCAAATAACAAATCTGATAAAAATCTTCCACACTGCTCGGAAGAAGATCGGCTGTAAGTAAATTTTAATATTTGTAAAAATTCTCTCTCGCATCTTATGCAAGAAATATACCAAGATTTAAGGTATGATTAACTTTCCATTGGAAGAGAATTACATTTGAGGTTTGAGTTTATCTAATAATGAGCATTGCATACCTTCAAAAATAACTGTATAAGGAAAAGGTGAATCCGAGGCAGTGCTTGAGGCTGGAGCCCATTTGTAACAAAGGAAATCTTTTGAGGAGGAAAATCCAACTTTGTAAAGGGCAATTCTGTCTGAAGATTTTGGAGTAAAATCATCAGCAACACTGAAAATCACTGAAAGTGGAGCTTGGGGTTCAATGCTCACCTTTTGTATTGAACAGAATGTTACCTGGAATCAAAGTGAATATAGTTAAAGAACCACAATTTGGGTTATTTCATTTATGCTGTCGAATTCTCTAACACAAGGGTTAGTCTGTATTTTCAATATTTCATCTACTGAATTGGTTAACTTAAAAAAGCTTCCTCATTCTATTTTTCCCCTTGTCTATGACCTCATTCAAATGCAGTGTGTCCAGGCATCTTGAAAACCCTGAACCTTGATTTTGGCTCTTCTTCTATGGGGGGGGGGGGGGGGCATTCGCCCCTGGCTCCTCCTTCCTGCATAAAAAAAGCTAACTTTCCCCAAGTGGCCTATTTTCATAAATTACAAGTAAAGAAGTCTCTTCAGCCAATAACTTATTTCCAACTCCAACTACTCTGTTAAACCACTTTTGAGAACATGTCCTTCATAATTGGACTAAAAATAACTCACACAGTCTAAGGGCCTAAACCTACTTAAAATTTTTTGTTCATTTCATGTGTATAAAATATGAGAACTAAGTTTTCTAAATTTTTATACTTATTACTGCAAACATTTTGGAACTATCTGAAAAACACTAGATAGGGGACCTGCGGTTGATTGTCCTCAACCTGGTGATCCAATGAAAATTTCCAGATGACAATGCCTAGAGTCAATAGCAGAAAAGCCTGTTTTTTTTTTTTTGTTTTTTGTTTTTTTTCATTAAAAAGTTATGTATGTATGTGTAGGGCTTCAAAAGACTAAGTAGGTTTTAGTTAAATTATTCAATTTGTTTGCCTTCAATATTTAGTACAACTAAATGGGGGGGTACCCACCTATAGGCTATGTACCTTTTGTTCTGTTGAATCAGCATTTGGTCATAGATTGCAGTTGCCTACTTTTTCATTGTTAATGTACACAGTTAGGTTATGCAAGGCATCCATTTTTGTAATCAGTTAACATAGGCAACTCACTACACCTAACCGTTTCACTGGGATAGGCCTATCCTATTGTTAATTTATTCACTCAGAACTTTTAGAAAGATTAACATATCTTCCTTGCCTAAAGCAACACTCCCCACTAGGCAGCCCTCCCCGCAATAGTGATGCACCAGAGCTCCAGCTCCAGCCATTTTAGAAAACCTCCTGCTCCAGCCAGAGGTCTCACTAAACTCCAGCCTCTGGCCAGAGGTGCCAAGTACACCAAACTCAATTCTGACAACTTTGTTTTAATTCTATAAAACTATAAAACCTCATTTCTGCACCTATCCGAATATTTCAGTTCTCAGATTTCTAACATTAAATTACTTGGATGGGATCATTGTGATATATTTCTTCTTTCCCTAATTAGTAATTTTCTATATCCTTATCATAGGTTCAAAAGAAAAGTGAAAAAGTTTACTTTTTCATTTTGCAGGAGTGACTGTAATAATAATTTATTTTACGAGTGATCAGTGATTGTATTAATAATTGATTTGATATAGGCTACTTTACTCAGCATTCGGCAAGACATCATAACCTGAGGATATTCTGTTCAATGGGAATTTTTAAAGAAATTAGCACACACAAAGCGTAGAAAGTGGACTTTCATAAAGTTTAAGTTATTAAAGACTTAATAATTTAAAATAGCAGGACTATAATATATAAACTCTAAATAGATGAGACGATGGAAAACACACACACACACAAATCAATATCAATTGACCAGAACCTCCAGCCAGAGGTAAAAACACTAAGTCGGAGGTTTCGGCCCTCCAGCCAAAATCTGCCTCTGGTGCATCACTACTCGCCAAGTTATAAATTTCCTTTGATGGTGCTTTTTCGTGTTTATATTTACAGGCAGAAAATCACCAGATGTATAACTCATATTATCTTCACTTCTCTTCACAAAATGGTTTTGATGTCAGTGCAATGGAAAAATTTTTGTATGAAAAAATACATTCTTGTTTGTTGTTAATAATGTAGACCCAATGCCTATATATTCTTTTGTTCTTTAGTTCCACCTATGGTAATTTTCCCTATTCCCAATGGGCTTTATCCCAAAACCCGAGGCAATTTATAGTTAAAAGATATTAATATGTCATTGTATAAATTATAACAGAGGTACTGTATATGGTACCATATTGTAGGCATGTTTAGGCGTGGGTTTAATTAAACCTTGTTGTAAACTGTATGATAGGCACAAACAATTGACCCTCCTTGAGTATGACCATCAAACATGATTTTGCATACACACAATTGTTACACCCAACCCTTGCATAGACGCGAGGCTGGGCAGGTCACTTAACTGTCAAATGGCTGGCTGATTTCATTAAATGGGTGACAACAATGCAAAAGAATGTGATAGATTATAAGACAACTTGTAAAGGAGCCTCAAATTTAAAAGAATGATGCAAACAATGGCTCCTTATTGCAAGTTGTTAAACAAATTGAAGGGACCACCACAACAAACTTGCATATCATCATTCTTCTTTACAAAGAAAACTTCAAATTTCAACAGCCCTTTCACCAGACAAAGCTCCTGGCTCCTCCAAGACTTTCATCTCCTTCACTCAAATTACTCACTTCCCACCAGAATTCAGCAATAAGGAAAACAAAGCAGCAGAGCCAGCCAGCCTCCAGCAAACAAACATTCAGCAAGTGAACCTCCAAGTTAGTTGGATGAGGCTGGCTTGCACTAATATCTGCCAGTTTTTTTTTAGCCTTTGTTTTATTATTAGTTATAATATAAGTGTACAGTACTTGTATATTTGAACATTAAATTTGACCTCAGACCCCCAAAATATAACCCCTTATTTTGCAGTGACTCAAGGTATTGCTTAATATGATTTTGACAAGCATAAGGGTTTACTGGAATGTAACCCTCTCAGTCAAGGAGGGTTGACTGTACAGTTTTTCCATATACAATAATCCCTTGTTTTACGTGGTTTTGTTAAATGCAGTTTTGCATATACACGGCTAAGCTGTGCCATACCTAAATTGCAAAATTTGAATGGCTAAATATTGCGTGCCAGTTCCACATGTAGTACAATTACATACTGTGCAGTGCACCTAGTGAGTCAGCCACCATGCAGTTGCTAGTGATGCACCACAGCTGGTCATTCAGTTTCTGTGTCAGCCTTCATTGTGTAAGCATTATGTAATCCTCACCATTATTTTTGGTTAGTAAAATTTTATTTTTTATTATATTACATATTATTTATATATTATTATACATGATGAATAAAACCACGAAGGAAAGGAAACACAAAATGGTGCTCAAGCGCTTTCGTCTAATGCTTGAGCACCATTTTGTGTTTCCTTTCCTTCGTGGTTTTATTCATCATAAATATTTTTCACGTGTTACTTTCGTGAAATAATTTTCATATTATTATACATATTTACTAACTGTATTTATAGCTTAATACTTGTCAATAAAGTTAAATCAGGCTATATATAGGCCCATGTAACTTGTAAATGGATGTATTGGGGTAAATTGAATGTAAATATGTCTCATAAGTGTTTTTTTGTTATACATGGGTCACGCAAGCACAGAACCCCCACGTAAAACAAGGGATTACTGTACTTAGAGAGGAAGGGGAGGCAAAGAAAAATTTGTGTTATACATTAAATTTTTTGATAAACAGCATTTCTCAAACCATGTGAAATTTGTTAAAAAGCATAAAGTAGAACAATATAAAGAGAAAGGTTACTCAAGACATATGCAAATATACAAGTTCAAGAGGCCAACTTCTCAAATTTGGTTAAAGTTATGTCAATCAGTTTTTAAGTTCTTGTTAACCAATACTGTTTCGGAGTTTTAACTGTTTATGTTTTAAATAGAATTATATTTTAGTAAGCTGAAATGTACAGTGGGCCCTCATTTTTTCATGATTAATTGGGACTAAGAAAAATATCACAAATTACGAAATCGCGAATAAGATCCATTTTCAATGTAAAATTGCTAATTGGTTCCAAAAGCTCAAGGATAGCAGTGTAAAATATCCTTAAAATGCCAAATTTTGTAAAACACTGCACAGAATGTACTAAAACAATACATATTATTAAACAGTGATTCGCATCAAACACTAATAAAAAACCAATAATGTTACTGTCATATCACACAAACTGATATTTTACGTAAATAAAACCTTTTACTGTATGTAATATAAAGCAATATTATTACATAAACAATTATGTAAAGCAATAATATTTTATAAACAATTAAACAACACACTAAATGGGTCATCACGAACAGAGAGCCTCACAAACAAGGGCCCACTGTACTTCCATGTTTTGTTGTGTTTGGTTAAATGAGAGTACTGTTTTCATTCAAACCCCCCCATTACCACTTCAGATGAATCAATATGGGTCATAGTTACTCATCCTACAGGTAGATCTGGAATGTTTAGAGTTTTTGAAGACTGTACTGTTTGTTTAGCCTTTGGCCAAGGTGGGCCATAAAAGACCCATTGTTGTTTGGGGTATGGCCAGCCAAGATAGTCCATAAAGACCCCTGTAATTTGCTTTGCCTATGGCCAAGGTAAGCCATAAGATCCATTGTTTCATTGTCACAAATCTGATGAATATATAATATCTCACCAAATTTAAGATATGTGGCACTGTCTGACCACAATTTTTGGCAGAAAAGTATGTGCACAGAATCAGAAAACAGCAATAAAAGTCTCTCTCTCTAATTGTCCATTATGTTCAGACAGGTTGTACATATTTGTGGCACATGTAAAGAATACAGTGTCTAACTTTGCATTCCTTCAAGTCCAGTTTGTTTTCAAAATTTGGATTCACTACTCCAGTAGGGTGTGTCAATTTGGGAGGTGAAAATTAATTTTTGCCAATTCCTTCACTGAGGGGTTTTAAAAATATGTTTTTGGATGTGAAGAATTCAAATCTGCTATTATTTTTGTGATTGCTCAACACTTAGCTTGGTAAATCTACGTTTGATTAAAAAGCACAAATTGCTCTCAGAAAACAACATTTATTAATTTTAGCTTCTCAAAATGTCAGGCAATGCTATAAAATTTTTAGTTTCTTTGCATAAAACATATCCTAGTAATCATAAAACATATCCTTGTAATCATAAAACAACATTAGAAAGTAATGACATCAGTAAAAAAAAATATTTAAACAACAAGTTTCATCAAGTCTTGCTTTGATTCGTTCTTGGACATCAGCCGCCGACTTGCTTCTTGGGCTCTGATATAGCCCTTACGTTTCTCATGTGTATACACCCTGCCTGCTGCCTCTGTGACTTGTTTCACACACACCTCTATTGACTGAGCATGACAGGGCCACTGTGGAACTTGCATAGGCTTGTCAAAGAACTTCTTTACTTCCGCTGTAGTCAGTTTACATGTCAAAGGAGGTTCAAATACCCCGTCAGACCAGTCTGTCAGCTCCAACACGGAAGAAGCACTGGGGTTGATGGAAGGTGTCTTCCTGGGACGTACAGAAAGATCTCCAAGTGTGTCATCATCTCCACCCGGCATGTCAACAATCTTTTGGACACCAGCTCTCCTCTCCTCACTGTCATCTGAGCACAAGTGTGTCTGGATTATCATTTCGCTGAATGCATACCATGCTGAGCGCTTGATGGTTGGCAAAACAGCATCCACTACAGCCTTCTTTTGCAGCCTAACTAGCAGCAGCTGAAACAAGATGTGGCATGGGCCTTCCACCCAAGAGTGTTTTACTTTGATGTTGAACCAACAGGGGTAGTACACACCAACAATGTATTCCACTATCAGTCTTAAGTTGTTGAGGGTTTTGCCTTTAAGGCCATGTTTTGAAACCCATATGCGACAAAGCCTGTTTGCTGTTGTCAACCACCTTGAATGGCTCACTGGACCAATTTCAAGAAGGGCCAGATCTGTGGGAAGTTCTCCTGTCCTTATGGCCTGTGTAATTCTATACCCGTACGCTTGATCAGTAGAGAGATCCTTTACGACATTGTCACTCAGTGAAGTAAGAGGCTCTCCAATTGAGAGTTTGGTGAATGAAGGATCAATTTCAAGTTTGGTTGCAGTGTCTAGCATCTTGCCAATGTTACCTGTCCACTTGTTGTTAGACAAGGTCTTCCCATCCAGTGCTGTGATCAAGTGTCGCAGGGGTAACTCATTAGTGTGGAGGGCACAAACCAACCAGATCAGCTTACGGCAAAGCTTGACCTCTACCCAATGCTTGGAACCACCCTCCCAGCCAGTGTTAACATTTGTAGAATCACCTCCAATGGCCTGCAGGCTTTTATCAATGCCCTTCTTCTTCATGAAATCTACAAGATTATCAGCAATAACTTCAGCAGGTTTTTTCTCGTTGAGCCTTTCTCAGGAGTGAAGTGGTAGAGATATCTTCCACCTGGCTCACTGCACACAGAATAATGCTCTTCTTTGATGATGCTGGGGAACTGACAATCTGAATTGTCTGCTTTCAGCATAACTTTAGTTGTATCTTGATGGCTGTCAGAGAAGATGCAATCAATTTCACCCTTCTTACAAAGATCATCAAATTCCTGATCCAGGGATCTCATAACTTTTTCTTGGGCCCTCTTGACTTTATTGTGATCAACTACAAGACTCTTGTCTTCTTCAGTGATCAAGCCAGCATCCATAAAGGCAGCAGTGGTGATGGCAGCTGTGGCACGCAGGCCAACACCATATCTGATGCTATGCATAGCAACATTAGGTATTTCTAATGTGTTGTACTCTGGCTTTTTATTGGAAGTTGAAGACGTGCTTGGTATTTCTAATGTCACTTCATAACTTCCATCCTTTCCATCTTGAGCATCAGCTATTTGTTCTTCATTTTCATCATCAGAGAAAATTATTTCATTTGATGGCATTGAAACATCCTGCTTACTTGTCTGCTTATATTCAGCAAGCCTTCTTCTTTCGTCTTCTTGCCGCTTCTGCTTTTTGACTTGTCTGTTGTGCTCAGGTTGATCTGGCAAGCCAATCTGATGTGGTCCAATAGAACCAGACTTGTCTCTCTGACCTTTAATGAAAGCAAGTTCCTTCACAGGGATCTTCATCTCCCTAGGGCATGTACAGTTAATGTGAGTTTCGTTTTTGCAACCAGCATCTGCAAGGCAGCCAAATTCAGAGCAGAGAACAATTTTACACTTGCAACTGAGGATGTCAAAAAGCTTGTCAAGTTTTGCAATGAAAGCCTCTTTGACATGTAGCTTTCCTCTCCCAAGAGATATGTTTTTGGCCTGCTCCCGGCTCTCTTGGATCTTGTTTAAGATTGTGACTCATGAATTTACAACGGGGGCTACAAAAGAACTGTTTGCTCATTCCCACTTTTCAAGCACTTTAGGGTAAATGTCCTTTGCAAGACTGGCTGCTGGGTAGTTTCTCACATCCTCACCACTTTGTTCTCTTAGCAGTAGCCCATATTTCAGAACGTCTCGCAGAGTTGGGAGTTCAGAGGGCAACAACTCTCTACCAGTTCCAATTAGGTTGCTCATATGTGTGAATGTCCCCAGTCTTGTCCTCCTTTTAGAAGCCATTGTAGGTCAATTCCCACTGGTTAAGATGGTAGCACTGATGGACAAGTAATCTTCAGCACACTGATGAATATGTTTCAACCTGTGAAATAAGCAAAAACAGCAGTGCATTATATATACAGCATATATAATTATTAATATAATAATTATTATATAATTCCACAAAAAAGTAAAAAAAGTCACTATTTTTATGTAGCTTCTTACCAAGCAAAACTAAATTATATTAAATTAACAAAAATATCTTTAGAATTCCTAAGTCATGCTGCAACTTTTTAGCACCCCTCATATTTGGAATTTGAAAGTTGAAAAATTCGACACACCCTACTACTTCAGTGTAGTCAATACCCGTAGTTTTGGTAGAGTACCTATAGATAGGTCCTGGAATATTTGGGGTTTTGAAGGAATGGGATCTGTTTGTAAGAAATGCATGTGTAAGTTTCTTTACTTCATGTGGTGTATTTTATAGTGTGTTGTTGAGATTTGTTTAATGATTCTTGCAAGAAGAATTGGGTGTTTGGAGTTGCATGTGAAAGTGGAGTTGAGTTGAGAGTATTTTGTTGAATCTTCCTTTACACCTCATTAGACTTTCTGCATCAAAATACAGATTCAGATCTATAATAAGTGAAGGAATGATGGTATTTGTTGTTTTACTGGACTGAAGATACTGGAGCTCAGCGTGAAATTCTGAAGCTTATATGCGTTTGTCAGTATTTTTTTGTTGTTGTTTTTGTTAGGTTAACTGGTGTGGCTGGTCAAAGATCCTCAAGTGTTTCATGTGGGACCTTTATACCAAGCCTTGTTTGTTTGCAAGTTTGTGAGAAACCACTTGTCAAGAAGTCTACAAAATTTTGTTTTAATGTACCAGGATTTAAATTGTAGTCCCGAGTACAAAATGTTAGTTTTTAAAAGACTGATTAAAAAAAAATCAAGAATTTTGTATGATGATAGGTTCAGAGTTTGTCATCTTTTCTGTCTTTGTTGTTTAAGTTTTTTAATCTAATATGTAAATTTTGATTTTGGTCCTGGTTGAAATTTTGTTCTGTAATTTCTATCTTTTGTGTACCATTCTCAAAGATCACATGGTCAAAACAATTACGGGTGATTACTATGCACAGCTAATGAGAAAACTGCGCAACACCATCAAGCAAAAGTGATAAGGGAAACTCAGTCGAGGTGTTCTGTTCCACCAGGACAATGCTCCTGCTCACAAATCTGCAGTTGCAATGGCTGCCATCAGAGAAATGGGCTTCAAATTGCTTGATCATGCTCCGTGATTTCTATCTGCTTCCCAAATTGAAAGAACACCTCTGTGGACAGATTTTTGGATGAAGTTTTGTCAGCTGTAAATGCCTGGTTAGAGGACCAAAATGAAGACTTTTTTTTGAATGGTATCCAGAAGCTGGAAAAATGCTGGATATATACCTATATATCCCTAAAAGGAGAATATATAGAAAAATAAAAACTATCAACTTTACTAGTCTTTCATTGCAGGGTTGGCAAAAACCCAACTGGTTTTTTGCTGGGTAGTTGGGTTTTTGTCAACCCTGTTTCATTGTCAGGCCAAGAACTTTTTGATCACCCACTTGTATAATAATATTAATTAATTATTATTTATTATTAATAATAATAATAATAATTAATCTGTTCATTTTGTAATAATTCATAGGAGCAGTGATGGATCAACGCTTTGAGCAGTGAGTTGGCAACTAAGTACTCTCTCTTGTGCAACTCCGGTCCCCCATAAATTTGTGGCAGGAAAACACACAGATACAGCGTGGAGGAGTCTTTATTATTAAGTACAGTGGGCCCTCATTGTTCGAGACTTGCTGTTCGTGATTTTGCAAATTCATGATTTAGTCACGTGGCATCTGCAACACTGCCTACGCAGGCTCATTTGCCCAGTGTCTTTCACTGAGAGGTTGTGTCATTCATGCTCTTCAATATCAGTGTACTATATTTAGTATTATTTAGTTTATAAAATACAGTGGACCCCCAATTTGAGTACGCTCATCCATAGGCTCCTATTGACTCGACTTGAGTAGAAAACTCGATTTGAGTACGCCAGCCAGCGACGCCAAACGCGTTTCAGTTTGTCTAGAGCATTCGTTGCGGGAACATTCGGGGTCTAATGTTTTGAATAGTACAGGTGTTCTTAGGGATTTCTGTTAGAATTTCATACATTTTGTTTTCTGACTTTGTACTTAGTGTTTATTTATGTTAGTTTCTGTTGATTACAGCATAAAATAGTGAAAATATAGCATAAATTTGGTGATTCGTACATGCAGTGACTTTGATACTGTATTTTATATTGTGGCATAGTAACAGTGTACTGTTATAGTGATGGCCAATTTCTATAGAAAAAGTAGGGTGGGGTGAAATTTTTGGGTTTTGGAATGAATGAATTAATTCCCATAGGTTATTAAGTTCGATTTGAGTACATTTCGAATTGAGTACGCCATGCTGGAACGGATTACGTACTCAAATCTGGGGTCCACTGTAGTACTTGTTTATGTAATAATATTCCTTTATATTACATATAGTAAAAAGTTTTATTTACATAAAATATCATTGTTTATGTAATATTACAGTAACATTATTGGTTTGTATTAGTGTTTGATGCGAATCATTGTTTAATAATATGTACTGCTTTAGTATATTGTTTATTTTATTAAAGTAAAACTTTTTTGATGTTTTAAGGATATTTTACACTGCCATCCTTGAGCTTTTGGAACCAATTAGCCATTTTACATTGAAAATAGATCTCATTATTCGCAATTTGTAATGTTTTTCTCAGTCCCAATTAATCATGAACAATGAGGGCCCACTGTATTTCAGTACTTAATTAGAATTAACTTGTAATTTGTATACTTTAATAGTAAATGTTCATAAAAGTAATTCTTAATAACCATTACGCTTCATTACTTTCAAATCTTATTGAAACACTATTCTAGTCAGTAAAATTATTATTATTAGAAATATATTGAAAATTAATCATCAAGAATTGCACATTTTTGGAAGAAATCAGTAACTTAAGAAACCGTATTCTGCGTAAGTTTAGGTATTAATACTCATTTGGTTAACTCAGTTTTGACTCGTTATAATGTTTGTTATAATTAACCCTCATTTATATATTCATTACCACCTTGTTCCAATTCATTCAGGATTTTATGTTTGATTTCTTCAAAGTGAATAGGTGTTATAATCAAAACACTTTGAAAATTGAAATATATAATATCCACTGTTTTACTCTCATCATATACACTGCCTTAGGGCCTCCCAATCAGCAGTGCCAAAGCCATTTCCTCTTGAGAGAATCCAAAAGCCAAATTGGAGTGATAGGCCAGGAAACAGATACAAGATTGTGGTCAGAGGAGCCCAATGGTGAAAAATGTTTGACAGAGTAAGGGGTCATTCAAAAAACATGGGGTCCTTTTTTGGGTGGTTTTCAACCCCCCCTTGTGGTCAATGACTTAAACCCCCCTCCAAAACCACGTGGTCTTCCAATGTCACCCCCCACCCCTTCTTAATCTTACGCAAATTAAAATGCAAATTAAAAATAATCAAATTAAAAGTATGATGATTTTGTGTTTCATGAATGTTAAAGATTCAAATCTAGAATTTTCTGAAATAAAGATACATAATATACAGGGTGGGCCGTAAGTTTCCATACATAGGAAAATTTAAACGTTTGTTTTTATGTTTGATACCCTAAGAATATGCGTTTGACGAAAGAGCAACGAATTGAAATCATACTGATGGCTGGGTCGGGAAGCAGTCGCATGGTTGCAGTGAACTTTAACAGACAACATGGAACGAACATCACACACGACACTGTGGCAAAACTTATTAACAAGTTTCAGAAAACTGGAAATGTTGCAGATCAACCGCGAAGTGGTCCAAGACGTACAGCCACCGATGAAGACACAACAGCTACGATACTTACAGCGCTTACACGGAGTCCCAGAAAAAGTACACGACGGTTGTCTGCAGAAAGTGGTGTCAGCAGATCGAGTATCAGGCGCATTTTGAAAGCAAACAAATGGCATCCATACAAATTGCATATGGCACAGCATTTGAGTGAAGATGACCCGGATAGACGGATGGAATTTTGTGAATGGGCATTAACCAAAGTGAACGAGGATGCAAACTTTTCAACTAAGATCTTGTTTACTGATGAAGCAAATTTTTACGTCAATGGAGAGGTTAATCGGCAAAACATACGTTATTGGAGTAATGCTAACCCTAACTGGCTGAGTCCGACGAAGATGCAAGGTGCCGGTAAAGTGATGGTGTGGGCCGGGATATGGGGTGACAGAATTATTGGACCAATTTTTGTCAGTGGAAATCTTAATGCCGAAAGGTATCTTAACATGTTGTAAGAAGAGATTTTCCCATCCCTGCTAAACGAGGAAGGTAACTTCCCAGTTTACTTCCAGCAAGATGGAGCTCCACCTCATTATGGTCTTCACGTGCGTCAGTATTTGGATCAGCAGTTTTCGGATGCTTGGATTGGTCGGCGTGGTCCTGTGGAGTGGCCTCCCAGATCCCCAGATCTCACCCCCCTTGATTTCTATCTTTGGGGGCACTTGAAGGCCATGGTGTATCAGGAAAAGATACGAGACATAAATCATCTAAAGGAACGTATCACCAACGCCATTACAAGCATAACGTCAACTGTGCTAATGCGTGTTCATCAACAGTGGGGAACACATATTGAAATGTGTTTTCAAAACAATGGCAACCATGTAGAGCATATTATATAAATAAAAATGGTTGTCCATAAAAAAATGTTTATTTTTCCTATGTATGGAAACTTACGGCCCACCCTGTATACATATGATAAACAATATTTTAATGCTTAGTATTGGCCAAATGGTTAAACATCAAGACTCTCCTCCCCCATGTGGCCCTTGGTGGTCAAATAAGAAACCCCCTCCCCCCTTTAAGGACCATGTGGTTTTTGAATGGTCCCCAAGAAAAAGGACGAGATGTGAGAAATAAACCAAAAATGTTAGGCCTATCTCTACAGCAATTGGAAATACAAGTAGAGTGCTGTACAATTTGCTCTTGGTCATTCAGGATAGAAAAGTTGCAAGCTAGTTCATCAGGGATGTTAGTGAAATGGGAGAAGAGCCAAAGGTGATAGTGAACATTGAAACCACCTAAAATGGAGATTTCAGCAAAAGGAGAGTGGGATAAAATGTATTCCACTTTGGAAGTGAGGTGGTCAAAGAATTTTGTATAGGCAGTAGAAAACCCTGATTAATCATATATACATGTCAAGCTGGGGCTACAGGAGGCATGACTCCAGATTCCTGGGATCTTGGGAGCATTGCTCCAGTAAATTTGACCATGAGAAAAAGTAAATTTGGGTTTGGGTTTTGTTCATCTGCTAGACGTTATGCAATTTTTTTGCGTATACGTTCTTGTATAAACCAATTTTTTTAAATTACAAATTTAGTTATTTTAAGTTTAGTTGGTAATTCCATATTTAACAATTATTTTTATTTTTTGTTAAGCTTCAATGTTTTGATAATTAAAATTTTATTAAAACGTATATTTTTTTTAATATAAAATTATCAGGATTGGACTATGTTCCATTGATCTCGGCCAGGTTTGATAAATTGGCCAGATAATTACTTGTGTGGTTTTAAGTAATCCACCATGACTCTAGAATTGAAAAGTTTAGTTAAGTTTAAACTTACTTTTACTTACTTTAACGTACCTACTTTTACTTACTCTTCCTTACTTTTACTAAGTTTAAAGCACTTACTTTTACTTACTTTCATTGTACTATATTTACTTACTTTTACTCACTTTTACCATACTATATTTACTAACTTTTACTTATTTTGTATTTTTTCAGGTAGTCAATAATCAATAATGGATCCTAATATTGATGAAGTTGGAGAGAAAAGTGAGGGTGTTAAAAGGGGTTACTTTTGTGGTCAATGCAAGAACAAATATTCAAAGAAGCAAAACTGGGAGGAACATTTTAATTCCAAAAAAAATATTTGTTACAATACAAGAGGTCCCAGAGTTTGGGCCCACAGCTTAGATATTGCAGTAAAGAAATACCAGGATGAAGTGCAGCAAAGAGATACGGCAAAGCAGTCATTTAGTTTGTTCACAAAATGTGCTAGTGCTAGACCTCAGAAAAATGAACCAACTTCATCAACTGCTAATCTAGAAAAATGAAACTTTTTCACTAGATGTTTCACAGACTGAAGAAAGTGCTTCTCCTCCACCTAAGAAACAAAAGGTAAGTGAGGAATCGGCGCATCAGACTAACAAAACTGCTTTAGAGGAATTTGAAAATTCCCAAATCCAGAAGACATTGAATGCAATTTTGCGCCTAACAAAAGAAACTCACCAAGCTGTTGTGGTTAATAAAGAGAAGTCAAAATATGCCTTCAAGTTCAAGTGTTGCATCCAAATCTAATAAAGCAAAAAGCAACAAATTTGACATTTCCATAGCCCATTTAAGCAAGTGTAAATCAATACAAGAAATCCTGAACAATGATTTGATCAAATCTACATTCAAATTGGTGGAAAAGAAGGATCTAGGGCATGCTGATGATTCATTTTCAGTACCAAGTGATATAATGGAAAGCATTGCAAATAGTGACACTAATATGCCTGATGTAGATATAGCTGTTGAGGATGATGATGATGATGATGATAATCAAGAAGATATTGATGATAAAATGTTTACATTATATTGCATAGCTTGCACAGACCCCAAAGCATGTGCTTCAGACAAACATTCTAACATAAAAGGTTACTTCAATGTTAAAGATTTAACCTATGTATGCAAACAAGGAGAAAATCAAGAGAGATGGTTTAGAAATCTGAAAACCCACCTGAAGAGACATTTAATTAAACTTCAGCATCATCAAAGAGCTGCTGTTTATGAAGTGATGAAAACATCTTCTCGGAACACTACTAAACGCATAGAAGACTTATGTGGCAACATCTTATACTACATAATGAAAACAAACACTGCATGGGCTCTATATCCAGTACTTCTAGCTGTATTACATAGGTCAGGTTGTGAGGTTGGAAATTTGAATCATAGCACACGCGTGCAAGACAATTTGTGAGCTATTAGATAATCAACTTAAAGAACAAACTGTAAAGTGATTCTTAGAACAAACTTCAGTAACAATAACAGCTGACATTCGAACAATTTTGGGATTAAGCATGCTAGTTGTATTAGTTATGAGTGAAGAAGATAAGACTGTAAAACTTGCTGGGATAAATTTAGTACGCAGCAAATCAGGAGTTTATTTGGCCAATGAAATTTTTGATGTGTTGAAGTCTCCTAATCACTTGAAACTATCTGAAGAAGCAATTAAATCCAAGGTATCTGGAATGGTTGGAGATGGGGCTTTTAAGGACAACGAGCCATTTAAAAACGAAATGAAAAAGTTGTTTGGAGAAAATTTCAAATTTCGATGGGACTTAATGCATCTTGTGAACAGAGCCCACGTTGATGCATTGAAGAAAATTTGTAAACTAAGTGAGCTTTTAGACTTTATTCAGAATCACACTTCAAATCTGAGATCAGGCCTTGACTATACCAATATGGTTCTTGACAATATCATTGGTTTAAGAGACCAAAACTCAAATCTGATACTCGCATGGTTAATTACGAATTTGATCAATTTGACAGATTGTGGAAAATTGTTTTTTTTTTATCATCCACAAGAGAAAGAAATTAGTGCCAAGTTCTATGTATTGATTTCCTATGTAACAAAGATTATGTTGCAAGTAGCTCAAAAAAACCACAGTTAGTGCAGAATTTGTAGCAAATATATTTTATAAAGAAGGAGGGAAAACTTATGTTAAGAGTGATGGAAACAATTTCCAAATTAGCTAATAGAGGAAATGCAAATGATGTAGTTTCTGAATTTAAGCACGATACCACAGGGCAGCAAAAGGAACTAACAGAGGATTACATCCTAAATGAAGTTTACAAATACATCAAGAAACGTTCTGATTACTACAGGTTGCTGAAGTTGCTAGACCATCCAGAACCAGATCTGAAAGTAGTTTACAAAAGACTCAGTGATAAATTGGCTGACAGAATATATAGAACAGCTGTGGAAAGGAATCACAGAGAGATTAAAGCATTTTGATAAAGATGGATCAACTGCCTGGAGTGAAGCACCAGCTGAAGGGACATTCTCCATTCTTGGTTACATTGTTGAACACAAAGGATCCATTAAGCCATCTCATTTGACTAAGCTGTGCAGAATTGTGAAGGAGGGTCCAGCTCCAGGCACTAGATCTGCTGAAATGATCACACAGAAAGCCATTGATCAGTGGCCAAGCATACATGGCGGTAAATTCACAACAAATGCCTACATGCAAGGTCTAACATCGTCCACTGTTGCTGCTGCAATGAATAAATAAACTTAAGGTGAGTTATAAACTGTACATTATTGTATTATTATGTTTAGCTAAAACAATTTGTAATTGGTATGTCGTCAATTCAAGAGTTTACTATCATTAACCTATCTAGTGGTGTAAGGGGAAAAAAAGTAAATTCAGAGCTGTGCTCCAGTAAATTTTTTCAAATCTGGAGTCATGACAGGAGGTACCACAAGCCTGACCTTCATTGAGTAGGGAGACTCGTGAGTGGAACCCTTAACAGATTGTGGGAAGTGGGAAGTTTGCATTTAAGGTGTGTGTTTTTTTTGTTTTTTTTTAACGTTTGGCAGATCTCAAAAGTTATACACCGAACATGAAAAAAATCCATTTGGCCTTTGATCTCTATTTGTGATCTTGACCTTGATTCAGGAACCCAATTTTCACTCAGGACATCTTGTGATCATCCATGTGTGCGAAATTTCATATTTCTGTTAAGTGGTTCAAAAGTTATAATCCAGACACTAAAGTGTGACAAACAGATGGATGGACAGACAATTGCAAAATTTTCAGTATGATTCCTCCAAATTTATTTGGTCAGGGACAATTATTTATGTGGAGTGATTTGAGGTGGTGTGGGAATGTTATATTTTTGTGTTGATAATGTCTAGGATTTTGAGATAGGATTGATGAAGGGGTAATGCTAGGAAATGTCACAATGAACATAATTCCTTTGACCTACCTATTATACAGTCCTAATGACCCACATTTTAACAAATGCTGCTGTTGTACTTTCAGTTTTAACTAAGTTTCTAATTTAAAATTAGATCATTCCAAATTTTTTTTTTAAATTAGCTATTTGAAATATTTTTATTAAGTCCTTTGCTGTACAGTATTCCAATTTTCAAATGTTAAAATACAAGTAGTTCATAAAATGTGCATGGAATACTGAGAATAATTCCAAGTTATAAGCATACAGAAATGATAAGAGCTTTACTTCTGTTGATTATCAAGTTAACATTTTCTAGAAACAGACCTTTTAAGTTGAATAACCAAAAGATATGGCCCAGAAATTCAATAAAAGCTCTTAGATATATAGTGTCCCAAAAATGGATAAAGAAAATGTGGTTTTAAACTTTCAGAATATTTCCAAGAACTATAACTCATACCCAAGTTAGGATATATATTCACCTCATTGTTGTCATGGTTAGCATTGCTGACTACAAATCCATCAGCTCCAGGGTCAAGACCCTGTGATGGCAGGCAGCATGCAGGAAAACCCAGCTGTTCATCCTTCCACACAAAAAAAATTGGTTGGTAGATAAATAGGTACCCTAAGTAGCCCCTAATGGTTAAGATGCTGGGCTGTTGGTGAGGCATGGTTTGGATTCCATGTTAAACTGTAGGTCTAAGGTAGAGTGACAAGTTTGACCATCAGAATGAACAAAATCTATTTTCAGGCAAAAGCAAAACCAAGGTATATATAAATATATACTGTATATATAAGGAAACTAAAGCACAATGTGCAACACAGAAGAGGGTTTCTCCGTGTCACCAGGTTACATCCCTAGTAGGTCTTTCTATCCATTATGCCATTTCAGTGTAGCTTTTGAGCATCCCATTTTATCATGTGCTTTTTTCAGAAATACCAACCTACAGTTAGTGTAGTTTTCTATAACAAAAGTAACCAATGAGTTACTACAGTATTTCTGAAAAAGCACATCATGAAACAAGATATGCTCAAAATCTACAACACTTGAAAACTTATTTCTGGATAGTGTAATGGATAAAGGCAGGCACTTGGGATGTGGCCCAATGGCTTCATGTTTTCCAAATGAAATCTACCTCTGAGCTGCAGTTTTACTTCATTCTTCGTATTACTATCAATATATGGCTAATGGTTATTATAGTTTTTTATAATTATTATTTATATATACAGGTTTCCCAACCACAGTTTTGAGTATCCACAGATTTCCATAGTAGCCCATGCACCAGCCCACCACCCACCATTTCAAATTAGCCACCACCATGCACTTCTGCTTGCTGCTGCATTTTCCCACCCACCATCTGTGGTGCTATCTGTGTGGGGTGCTCCTGCCTCATGTTCTCTCTCATGTTGAGAGAGCAGTCAAGACTTTCTCAGACCTGGTGGTTGATATGGACCCTTTCATGGAGAAAAGTTTAAAATTTAAGCAAGAGCTGGAGGAGATCATGAAGCTGTATATGGAGGTCCAGAAGGATCTTCATAAGAAAATGAAGCAGCCATCCATCATTAGCTTCATGAAAAGACCCTCCACAAGTCCACCATCCACCAGTTCTGGGTTCACCACCTTTCATCCTATCACAGTTGCCAGTTCTCCTGCCTCATCTTCAGTCATCCATTGATGATCCTGAGCCTGAGGGGGACAGCCCCTCATCCTTCTAACCCCCATCTCAACATCACCATCATATTTACTATGGTTAGCGCAGGCATAAGATGCATATTTTTGACTATCACAAATCTTCTAAAACTTTACCCAGTGTGACTGTGGCCACAGACCCCCTAACCATATTTTTTCCCATAAGCTTTAGTTTTACCAAATGCAATTTTACTTACCACAGGGTTTCTCAGGAACAAACCCAACAGTTGATGAGGGAAACCTGTATACACACTTTCATTGAGGAAAAAAGACTATTTACAGATTCCAAGTAGCCTAGGTTTAATTATTACTTATAATAATAATAATAATAATAATAATAATAATAATCTTTACTCTTGGCCAGCACTGGGTGTGTAACACTGCTTCCCTAATAAGCAAAGGGAAGCCACTGATCTGAGGGGTTTGGCTCTAGATGGTGCTGGTAATAATAATCCAGGAGTTGTAGCAATGAAGCACACTTGTTAGCCTGAGTGCTGTGCCAGTTTCTGGCCTTCCTCACTGACTACCTATATATTTTCAACAAGAATTCTCATATAATTACTTTATTAAAGGGAGAATTGGACACAGCAGAAACATCGGAATGTTGTTCAGATCTAAAAAAAGATGCAGACATCGGGACTAGAATTTCCTCAGTTTCATCAGCATTAACCTATAAAAGAAAGGTTCAAGAAAAAATTAAGGTAAAAAATGCTTACTAGCTAAAATAGGGCTTATGCCTACTGAAATTTTTTTTAAAGTTTTTAAATTTTTACGTATCAAATTTAATGTAGGCATAATTGGTTAGATCTTGGAATCCATTTACCTACCATAATAGGACCAACTGGAGCTATATAGGTACTGGTTTTAGGTACTAAGCTGGGCCAACTCTATGCAGCTAGAGTGACTTCAAACAGTTAGTTTTACTTATTTTCATAAATAGTACCATAAATTAACTACCAATGCCACAGAAATAAAATAAGCTAGATTTTGATAGAAATTTAATATCCGAGTCAGTACTAGTACACGTAATAGATTTTCTTGAATTTTAAAAATGCCAAAATTTACACTCGCTCTTTGGAGCCACACTATCCTACAGTATGCTATATGGTCTCTAGGTTATTTTCAAAAAGCTAGGGGCCACGCTGCTGACTGCCCTGTTAACAAGGGTAAAATGGCATTTTTTTCAAATGAAAATTACGCAAGGCCTATCCACACCGAGTTCTCCTTACCATGCTGCTTTCAGGTATCACACTGAAGTCGGAAGCGATACTCATTTTATCAAAATCCATTTTTGAGAAGTCTATTTATCACACACTGCTGAACAAATGAAAAGAATGAAAGATAGGCCTACATTTCTACCAGATATTACCACAATACACAGTACAGTAGGGTACAGTTACTACAGTAGCAAAACCTAAATACTTAAATTCAACTACACTTTAATAAAAGTCTTACTCAAGATAGTGTAATGTAGTATGTCATAAAAAAAACAATCATTTTGCGTTAATGAACCTTAAATGTTATATTGAGCTTCACTATACTATAAATTTAAGACCTACGGTAGTGATCTATGATCCCAAAGTGCAAAATCTGCTCAAATTTTTCCATAACTCCCCCTCCCCAAATGCGTGGGGTAAGAATTTTAAATGAAATTACTTAAGCTTCACATGTTGGACAAATGTATAAACTAAAATTAAAATTTGGACAAATTAATTTGCACTCTAAAATGTGTTAGCATGATACTTTGAAATAATATGTGCAAGTTTTTCATAGCGTGAAGCTTCACACTTTGGAAAACGAGTTTTGTCAAATATACGTGTATCATGCAAGAACTCTGCAGATTATGCAGTCTGGTCCAACGCATCACGCAAAGATTCCTTCCATAATACTCTATTGCCCAATGCATTGAATTAAGTTTCAGGGATGCCATTTTTGTACCTCTGATTGGCTAAAAGTTGGTGATGTAAGAAATAGCCAAACAACCTTGAGTGACCACCTAACCTGGATACAAGTCACCCTCACTGGCACAAAGTATAAAATGAGTTGAACATTAAAGTAACCTTTCTTAGAAAAATCGTTTGCAGTCCCAATACCATTATCAGGAGGAGGTTGGGTAAATATTAAGTTTTGGGGACAAAAGTTAAAATTTGTTACAAGGATCCTGATAGCCTAAATTGGTCATGTGGGGAAATAACTAACCACCTGCAACCTAACTCTGATATAGGCCCTAATCATCACCCTGATTGGTCTGATGGATGAAATAGGTGGATCACTAAAATCTAGTGTCCCTGAAACTTAGCCAGAGACTGGTACGACAAAATTGTGCCATCTGGTAGCCTATTTAAGAACATCGATCTGAACAAAATCTCTCATTCTATGCAGTAAAACTTAATTTTAACATTCTTCAAATTAAGCTTCTATCAGGCCTTTTGGACTCCATAAGACTGAGTTTTGTAACTAACAGAAAAGTCCAAATTTGGGTCATTCCATGTCAACTCAGGCACCCAAAACACTAATCATCTCTTTTAATATTTGGTATATCAGTGTAGCTATGCATAGCTATACGAGAAACTGAAATCTCCCCATTACACTGGGGAACAAATTTTAACTTGTTTTTTGTTTCTTGGATGTGAACAGGTCACTCTTATAGGATGTTTTCCGCTGATTCTGAATATAGCCGTAGAATTTTTCTATCACCCAAGGTTACTGAGAAATTTGTATTTTAATATTTATTCAAAAAGTGTATAGAAGTTAGTAAAAATACTTCATAAAAATTATATTAGTGGCAGGTTGGCATTTAAAATATTCTTAAAACTTCTTTGTCACTGATTTTCTCTTGTAGTTTTCATTAGGAGCTTCTCACATCAATGTCCAGCAGTAATCAGCTAACATTGCTGGATCCCACCTCCCTTGGTAGTGTTTCTCCATAGTAGCTATATCTTGGTGGAACCTTTCTCCATGCTCATCGCTTACGTCGCCAAGGTTTTCAGGGAAGAAATCTAAATGGGAGTGCAAGAAATGGATTTTTAGTGACATATTACATCCCAATAACCTATATGCTTCAATCATATCCTGCACTATTTTTTCATAGTTAGAGGCTTTGATGTTCCCTAGAAAATTTGTGACAACATTCTTCATGGCCTCCCATGCCACTTTTTCTTTTCCTCTCAAGGCATCATCAAACTTTTGATCTTTCATGAGCTCTCTGATTTGGGGACCAACAAAGATCCCTTCTTTTATCTTTGCATCGCTAAGTCGTGAAAACTTTTTCTTCAAATATTTGAATGCCTCATCTTCCTTGTTCATTGCTTTGACAAAATTTTTCATGATGCCAAGTTTGATGTGAAGTGGCAGTATATTTTCTTGGGGGTCAACTAAGGGTTCATGAGACACATTCTTCAGTCCTGGGGTACATTTTTGACGAAGTGGCCAATCCTTTACAAATTAATGCGAATCTCTGGCTCTACTGTCCCATTCACAAAGGAAGCAGCAGAACTTCGTATAACCAAGCTGCATTCCCAGAAGAAGTGCGACAACTTTTAAATCCCCACATATATACCAACGAAACTGGTCATAATTAATCTGCTGAAGGATGAGTTTCATATTTTCGTAAGATTCCTTCATGTGGACAGCGTTGTAGTAGGGACCACTGATTAACAAATCATGGTAGTTGTGTGTTTTAACCTTCATCCTTTCTCTCCCATACAGGTTTGAATGCCATAACCCCCATAAAATCTAGCCCCATAGAATCTAACGTCAGAATTGTGGCTTAATGTTCTAAAAAGATAAAACAAACCACAAAAAGGGGTTTTTTTTTTGTTTAAGAAGTCCTGAAATGGGTAGGCTTGCCAAATCTGAACAGGCCAACAAAGTGCACAGTGCGACTGGGTATACGTGTAATGTCGGTTGCTGAAGCTAGAAGTTAAGAAAGACAGAAATTAGATGACATTCATCTAGTGCGTTTGACTCCTTGAACTCGAACAATCATCCCCGAACCTTTTGAAAGTTTTAAGTGGTGGTACCTGCACATCAGTTAAGGCCAGGTATCAATAACACCTTGCCCTCCTTTCCATTTAGCCTAGTCAGGAATATTTAGGGTATAATTATTGTATGCGAACAAAAACAACTAAAAGGAGGACATTTAAGTTTCAAGATAAGGAATCAGGACGCAACTCCTCATTGTTTCTTGATTCATCTTGATTGTAACCCAAAGGAGCCTCTCTTGACCATTGTAATGCGAAGATAGATCACTTGCTTTGCCAAAATCCAGTTGTCTGTGACCATGTGTTAACATATATATGAAATTGTGCTCTTGCGATTGACACTGCGTGTACATTTGTGAAAGATATACCTTATTGCTTGTCTGCCCACTTACCTTAATGTCCTTGCTTCACCCTGCCTAACCCCCGCTTTTCTAACTTTTTCCTCCCTTTCATGTGTCGTATAGAATGTAAACTCCCCTTTCCCATCAATAAAGTTTGTCCATGGTTTTTCCTCTAGTGTGTTTTTCCAACCCGTTGAGGTTACAGTTTGATTTGGCTACGGCATTGTCATCGGGAATGTGGTGAGCATTTTTGTTTCCTTTTTCGTGGAATATTGGGAGGTCCTGAGGTTGGGTCAGTCCGGTGGGCATTGGGACACTTAACTAATCGCATTGTTTCTCTGTTCTGAGGATAACGAGGTCACGCCTGGAGGGTCGCGTCGGGATCAACGAGACTCCGGGAAGGTTTACCGCATCAGGGATTCTTAGAAGTCCGTCCTCCCTCAGCCAACGAGCCGCCTTTGGGTGTTTGGTTTTGAAGTAAGTCTTCTCCCCGTACCGGTAGACAAAAATTGCATGAAATAAAAATGTTGTCGGGTGGTTCACATTGACTCGGAACTTCATTGGTTTATTGGATAACCCCACCGCAACATTTTTGGTGCCCAGACCCGGGAACGGGAGGCACCCAACGTTGACGGCTTCGGCTTAGCACGGACGAAAAAAAAAAAATAAATGTCAGATTTAGTTGAGCTCAAGACCCAGGTTGCCCAACTTGTTGACCTGGTCAAGGAGCAGAAACAACAAGCTCTAGAATCAGAGCAGAACTGGACGCAGCGGTTGGTGGACCTTGAAACGGTCTGGAAAGGAAAGTATGACCGGTTGTCCAAAGAAAATGATGATCTTGTGGCCCGACGTGAATACTGGCAAGAACGAATGGACCAACTGGAGAGAAAACAAGCAGCCAGAGAGGAACAATATGACGATCTTGTGGCCCGAAGTGAATACTGGCAAGGACGAGTGAACCAACTGGAGAGAAAACAGGCCACCAGAGAGGAACAAGAACTTCAGAGTGCCCGTCAGGAATATGAAGACCTTGTACCAGATAATGACATGGAGCAGAAGGTGGAGGTCAGAAAAGAGCCGTCCAAGGATCCTCGAACAAGGAAACATTCAGACGTCAGTTTCCACAGACCTCATAACCGCAGTTCCGAATCGTCTCATAATGAGGAGTCAAGCTCATCAGACGAAGTCAACGTCAAGAAGGAGGAAACGCGGCCTAGATACCCATCATCCAGAAAATATCATCATAGGGTCCCGCAGCGAACACCTATGAACGCTCCCGAATTGGATGACTTCAATGTCAATAGTGGGCGCTCCTTCCCTGAATATCTTGAAGCGTTTGAGCGCCACTGTGCCTCAAAATATAATTGTGAAAGACGAGATTGGACAGGAACGTTAGGAAAGCACTTGACCGGAAAACTTCAAGACTTGTACCATGCTTATGGGGGTTGTGGTGTCGAATATGACCACATGAAGGAAATACTGTTAACATGGCATAAGAGAATCAAGAAGACCGTGACCACTGGAAAGGTTGCCGAATTCAAGAATGCCAAAATGAAGTCAGGGGAATCTCCCGATGTATATGCGGGCCGATTGGAGACATTGGCACGAAGGGCATTCCCTCAGAAAGACATCGAGACCAGCAAGGAGTTAAGGAGGAAGTACCTCGAGACTGTCCCCTCAGCCCTGTCACAACACCTAGCGAGGATAATAACGGAAAACAAGACTCTGCACCAGAAGAAGGTCTACTGGTCCAACATTTTGGATTTTGTGGCCTTACAAGGAACTGAAAGTTCTGGGATTCCGACCATACCTGAACCAATAGAAGTCTTGCAAATGCAGGTCCCTGTTCAGGTTTCCGAAAATCTTGACACTTCCAGACAGGGATTTGTTCCTCAGAGCCAGCCACGACTAGGTAGGAATAGAGGGCGCAGTCGTCCACGAAGCAATGGAAATGGGACAAGCGTTTTCTCACGGAGGCAAGGAGGGTCAAGAGAAAACCAGCGAGGACAGGATCGCTCACGAAATCCACGACCAAATCAGGAAAGCAGTTACCGGCCAGGATCCTCGCCCCACCCTAGAGAACAACGACAACCCCGAACTCATGGCCAGAGGGAATCCAGCAACGGAGCAACAGATGAAGAGTGTCAGTGGTGTACCAGAAAAGGACATAACGAGGCCAATTGCCGAAGGAAGAATGGTGCCTGTTTGTTGTGTGGCGCGTTGGACCATTTTGTCCGTGAGTGCTCCAGAAATTCCCAGAGAACACCAACCCCTGACCCTACTGCCCGATATCATTGTTCCCGTTGTCAGGGGCCTCACCCTGGTATGTATTGTCCCGTGAGAAGTCAATATCAATCGACCTCAGGAAATCAAAATATGGAAGATCATGACGGCCAACCACCATCCCAGTCGGAAAACTAAGCATGTCCAACGAGGACAGGGACTCGTTGGAAAGGATTGTCACAATCCCTGATAATGATGACCACCCCAGAGCTAGATGCACCCCAGAGTTTGCCCCCCGAGCAACTGCCTTTCCTGAAGACCACTGGTTGTGTGACTCACCGGGCGATTTGAGAAGTCATGCTCTAGAGAAACCAGGGGAGCTTGGCCAACCGCCAACGACCCCTTTTGGAGCTTCTGAAACGATTTTTCACGAACAAGCGGCACCAGTTGTGGAACCTGATCTACCTACCCTTGATTTTCGAGGAGTTAAGTTTGCAGAGCTGGAGCCAGCAAATGTACTCACACTGGATGTCGTGATTAATAACACGATCATAAACAGTCTTATCGACACAGGGGCTCAAGTTAGTTTAATATCGGGAGGGCTGGTTGAGCAGTTGGGGTTGGTTCTGGATACCCAAGACAGGATACCTATTCGTGGGATAGGTAAAGACCTTGCATGCCACACTCTGGGGTCAATAAATATTGCACTTTCTCTACATAACATCGTCATGAAGCCTTGTACATTTCTGGTAATCCCGCATTTGGACACAAATTATCCACTTTTCCTCGGTCTAGATTTTCTAAGAAAGAATGGCTTGCAAGTAAATTTGTCCCGTCGAAGAATATCTGGAACTTGTGAGGATGGATCTAAATGGGATGTGTATTTGGGTTCAGGTGGGACAGAGTGTACGAAGCTTAGATACCAAGCTAAATGTTGGGCAGCTGAAAGTGTGCAAAGAAATGATTGTGGACCTGTTCGAGTGCCAGTAGAGTGGGAGGGGAGAGAAAGTGAATTGAATGGTCCTTGCGCATGTTCACAAGGGGCAAGCATGTGGTTTTATGATGGTAGTGCAGTGAATGCTCATTTAGGGGATAAGGTAATCGGAGTGCCAGGTATCATGAATGTTGAGCAACCGTCAGTTTTATTGTATACAAGGGGGAAGTCATTGGGAAAGATTAAAAAGGGAGACCTAATAGGATACATGTACACAATCGTTATACCTGAACATGAAAGTAATGTGCTCCAGTGTAGAACTGCGACGCAGGGAGATGTAGGCCCGAGTCAAGTGTCTCCAACTCTTCAAGATTGGACTCCAGAGCGTATACAGTCAGGAATAAGCCTGGATGGGTTAACCCCAGACCAGAAGGAAAGTGTTCATCGCCTGTTGGAATCCCGAAAGGAAGTATTGAGTCGTGGAGATGCCGATGTTGGTGCAGCAAGAATGACCCCACACCGCATCGAACTCTACGATGAAACCCCAATTTTTCAACGTCCAAGGAGATTCCCAGAACCTATCACACAGGTAATTGAAGATCAGTGTCAAGAACTTCATGAACTGGGTATTATTGAACCTACTACTTCACCATGGAGTGCTCCGGTAGTCCCGATTAGAAAGCCGGATGGTTCCATCCGGTTATGCGTTGACTATCGCAAGTTGAATAAAATTACCAAGCCAGATAGGTTCCCGATGGCCAACCTTACTGATTCGGTATATAGTCTCCATGGAGTAAGGTACTTCACGACCCTAGACCTTGTCCGCGGCTACTATCAAATGCCCATTGAAGAGGATAGTCGTGACTATACCGCATTCTCAACACCTCATGGCCATTGGCGGTTCAGAAAACTCAGTTTCGGCTTGAGGAATGCTCCATCAGCTTTTCAACGTGAAATGCAGGAAGTCCTGAAGAGTTTTTCCAGAAAGAACGTGCTGGTTTATATTGATGACATCTTGATTATGGAAAAGACTTTTGCAGCTCACCTGAAGTTAGTAGGCAGTGTTTTGAAAGTCCTGGAAGATCATGGGATTAAGATCAAGCCTCCAAAGTGCAGATGGTTCAAGTCAAAAGTACCCTTCTTAGGGCACACAGTTAGCTCTAGTGGATTATCAAAGTCTCCAGAATATATGGAAAAGGTTAGTAACTTCCCGAAACCTACCACCATTCGTGAATTGAGGGAATTTCTTGGACTCATCAACTTCCAACGAAAATTCCTACCGCAATGTTCCCCTCTCGCAAAACCCTTGTCAGAGCTCACTGGTAAATCCGCTTCGACTAATCTTCAATGGACATCTGAAATGGAGTCTTCTTTTGATGCACTCAAGACTGAGATGCAGAGGGAGATAGAGCTTGCATTTCCAGATTATCGGGAAACTGCCGAAAAGATAAACCTATGGGTGGATGCCTCTGCTATCGGCGCCGGAGCATGCTTAACTCAAGTTCAAGATGGGAGGGTTAGGATTATCGCACATGCCTCCATGACCTTCTCGAAACCCCAACGTAAATATTCCGTGACTGAACGCGAACTAGCCGCAATGCGATGGGGTGTGAAAACTTTTCGCGCCTTCTTATATGGCATCCCTTTTGTCTTAAATACGGACCATCAGGCTTTATTTTACCTCCACAACATGAAACTGGTAAACGATAGAATTGCTCGGACGCTAGAAGACCTGGCCGAGTTTGATTTTGAACTCCATTACATACCAGGAAAAGAAAATCAAGCTGCTGACACTTTATCACGCCATTTCCAGACACCCCAGGAAGATGGGACAGAAGTGACCCCACTGATTTTCCAAAGGGATTAATGGTGCTTTTTAAACCAGACGGAGGGGGTGACTCATTAATCGAATGTCTCTTGCATGTCTTGACTCAAGTTTTGGAAAAGGAATGTCCGGACAGTGTCACCTCGCTCAGGAAGCAGCTCGTGGGTGAACTGATGACGAAACCCTCACGATATAAGATCCAATTGAATGCAAAGAAAAAGCAAAGTCTTCGGTTGATGACGTTGGCTGGTCAGCCCATGACTCTTGAAGTTTTGCTGGTTTGCAGTCATTTATACAATCTGGATATTGTCCTGCATTTTGGTTCAACTCATCCCCTCGTGTTTCAAGTCCCCGCAGGAGTGGGGGATGATAGCAGAGAAAGGGTACACCTTCAGTGCTTGGGTGGGATACACTTTAACTTGTTGCAGGAAACGAACACATTCCACGCTAATAACCTGTCGCTCATAAACACCATTAATTCTTATGACGCCACTGACTCAGATCCGGATCCAGTGAACCCAATTATGGATAGCCATGAAAACCCTGATCCTCAGGGGCAGGAGGTTAACCTGCATTTTCCTGAGTATCAAGTGGATATCGTATGTGCTCATTCGTCTCGATCTAGAGCAATTGTTCCTCTTGAATGCAATGGCCAGACTTATTGTGCTCTCGTGGATTCCGGAGCTGAGATTAGTTTGGTGTCTGAGACTACCTGGAAAACCATATTAGGTGAGCAGGAAGATTACTCAAAAGACATAATTGTAAATATACAAGGGATGGCTGAACGTCGGGTCATGGTGACCAAATTCGTAAATTTGGATGTATCATTGAGAACGCAAGTGAAAGCAAAAGACCATCCATTTGCTATCATGGATGATGGTTCTCTCCCATCATGCTTTTTGCTTGGAGCAAATTTCATGACTACTTCAGGACTAGTGCTAGATCTATCCAATGATAGCGTCCTGAAGGAGGGAGAAGTGGTCGCTACCTTCTTGGCAACGGCAGTAGACCCATCAGAGGGTCCTGAAGTGATCATTATCGGAAACGTTAGGCCGTATTCTCTTCTCGAACGGGTTAATGTTGAAACATTGCAGAGAAACGATCTAGACTTGCGCAGGCTTAGGAATTATCTAGGGAGAAGGAATGCGAATGCCCGTTGCCCGAGAAACTTATCTCGGTACAACCGCTATCTTAAAGACATCTATATAGAAAATGGGATTCTAGTTAAATACGACTCGTTAGATCTTGAACTGTATCCACAGAACTTGATCTCATTTAACTTCCTGATTGAACTTGCCATCAGTGTCCATCTTGAAATGGCCCATGTTGGCCGTAATAAAGTCCTGGAAGTTCTTTCTCGAGACGTATTTCATCCTCGATTGTATCAGGTTGTACAGGAAGTGGTCACGTCATGTTCACAGTGCCAACTGAACAAAGTCTCAAGTCAAATTAAGGGTCCACCTACCTTAAAGATCATGACCAGGTCACCTTTTGAATTGGTGGCTGCCGACTTGGTAGTGTTCCCAAAGACGTCTCGAGGGAACATTGGTTGTCTGGTAGTCGTAGACCACCATTCAAAGTGGGTGGTAGCCATCCCAATCATGAATAAGACTTCCCGCACCATCGCAAGATTGTTCGAGACCCGTGTCCTGCCTACTTTGTTGAGGAGGCCATGTCGGTTATTAACCGATAATGGGCCTGAATTCAGGGGTCAAGAATTTGAGCAAATGTTAGCTCAGTATGGCATCGTTCATGTTTTTACGACACCAAATCGTCCTGAAGGGAATGGGGCAGTCGAGAGAGTCAACCGTACCATTGGAGAGTTTCTTAGAAACCTTGTTCAAGGTCCTAGCTCATGGGATTTACATCTTCCCAGAGCCATCATATCATACAATGGTACTGTGCATACGGAGTTAACGATGTCTCCAGCGCAATTTTTATTGGCTAACTCGCATCCAGACCCAATTCCAGCCCTTATCTCGGCTCAGATTCAAGGACAATGGGTTCCTGGTCACCCTAGTTTTTGTTCCTTCTCTAGAGGACAGCTGGTGATCAGGAAGGTAGTCCAAAAGGGGCACCTTGTCATGAACAAGCTTCTCCCCAAATATTGTGGCCCATTTTGTATTGATCGGGTAGAGTCAAATGGAGTCACTTATGTGATTTCTCCAGCCTACCCAAATGACCAACCATTCTTAACATCATCACGTGCCCATCACACACAGTTACGCGCTTGGAAGGAGGCTCCTATTTTTCTCAGGAACCATCCAAGCTACTCCCGATTGGTAAAACTTCCCTGGGTTATCCCAGAAGATCAGCCTGATGTACCTGATCAGGAATATTCTTGTCCGAATGAAGTCCCAAACTATGCCTATCTGTTCGAAAAGTCATCTGAAGAAAGTTTGTGGGATTCTTCTAGTGATTCTCATGATGAGGTGGAATCGGGAAAGCAGGGGGTACCCTTGGTGCATCCTTGGATTTCTGTAGCGCTGGACTCTTCTGGGGAGTCTTCCAGTGAATCATCGGAGAGTTCACTTGGTTCAACTGAACCGGATTTCTCAGGTTTTCCTGGCACTTCTCCAAGGTTGTCAGAGTCTCCTGATAGTCGTCGAGATTTCTTGGGGTTTCCTGACAATCCTCCGGATTTCTCAGGCTTCCCCGATGCCTCTATTGTTAGGCCCATTCTCAGACCGGAGTCGCGAGTGGGAAAAGTCACATTCCGAGATTGTCCTGAACTGCCCAGTAGTGATTTGGATAATGCGATTGGTGAGATGTCGCCGATTCCCCATGTGACTGGCCAGGCACGGGAACCGCCCGTGGATGATAAATTGGGTAGTTGTGATAGTCCACCTCACCATAGTTCCCCTTGTAGTGTCGCTGGGTCAAGTGGTTTATCTTCTCCAGACTCTTCCTCCCTAGTGAAATCGTTAGAGGTAACTCTAGAGTTCATACAGGATAGGGAGGAGATATACCAGTTATTGGAAGGCCAGATAAGTTTGTGTGAACAGGGTCTTGATGCTGGTCATGAGGATGGGCGCCCGATTAGATTGAGTCTGTCACCCATGAGAGAGCTGGTTTTAGAGGGACGTGCCCTGATTCAGGAAAACCGGAGGAGATCTCGAGAGCGATTGGTGGTCACCCGAAGACGGCTGGGGGAGGTGCTCCCGGCATTAACCGGCAGTTCTCCTCCACAAACCCGCTCCCGCGGACCAGTCATGGATCTTTCCCACGTCCCGAAGAAACCAGTTGAGTATGACCATGACTTGCATCGGTAGATTCCGGAATATTATCATGTGAATGTGTTTGGGTTATTTATGTTTAAACTTTTTAGAATTGCCAGTTCAAAATCAGTAGTTCCATGTTTAATAAAGTTAGCTAGTTAGAATCTATGTAAAATGGAAAGGAAATTCTAAGGATTTTTGTGAATTAATGTAAATAGATTATTGTAAGGCATTGCTAAATGGAAGGAGAGATTTTGCTAGGGATGGTATTTGGATCTGTTGGGACGAGAGTGGTTCCCTGGTGGATTGGTCTTTTTGAGTGGCTCTGCCGCTCGAAGGGGGGAATGTAGTAGGGACCACTGATTAACAAATCATGGTAGTTGTGTGTTTTAACCTTCATCCTTTCTCTCCCATACAGGTTTGAATGCCATAACCCCCATAAAATCTAGCCCCATAGAATCTAACGTCAGAATTGTGGCTTAATGTTCTAAAAAGATAAAACAAACCACAAAAAAGGGGTTTTTTTGTTTAAGAAGTCCTGAAATGGGTAGGCTTGCCAAATCTGAACAGGCCAACAAAGTGCACAGTGCGACTGGGTATACGTGTAATGTCGGTTGCTGAAGCTAGAAGTTAAGAAAGACAGAAATTAGATGACATTCATCTAGTGCGTTTGACTCCTTGAACTCGAACAATCATCCCCGAACCTTTTGAAAGTTTTAAGTGGTGGTACCTGCACATCAGTTAAGGCCAGGTATCAATAACACCTTGCCCTCCTTTCCATTTAGCCTAGTCAGGGATATTTAGGGTATAATTATTGTATGCGAACAAAAACAACTAAAAGAGGACATTTAAGTTTCAAGATAAGGAATCAGGACGCAACTCCTCATTGTTTCTTGATTCATCTTGATTGTAACCCAAAGGAGCCTCTCTTGACCATTGTAATGCGAAGATAGATCACTTGCTTTGCCAAAATCCAGTTGTCTGTGACCATGTGTTAACATATATATGAAATTGTGCTCTTGCGATTGACACTGCGTGTACATTTGTGAAAGATATACCTTATTGCTTGTCTGCCCACTTACCTTAATGTCCTTGCTTCACCCTGCCTAACCCCCGCTTTTCTAACTTTTTCCTCCCTTTCATGTGTTGTATAGAATGTAAACTCCCCTTTCCCATCAATAAAGTTTGTCCATGGTTTTTCCTCTAGTGTGTTTTTCCAACCCGTTGAGGTTACAGTTTGATTTGGCTACGGCATTGTCATCGGGAATGTGGTGAGCATTTTTGTTTCCTTTTTCGTGGAATATTGGGAGGTCCTGAGGTTGGGTCAGTCCGGTGGGCATTGGGACACTTAACTAATCGCATTGTTTCTCTGTTCTGAGGATAACGAGGTCACGCCTGGAGGGTCGCGTCGGGATCAACGAGACTCCGGGAAGGTTTACCGCATCAGGGATTCTTAGAAGTCCGTCCTCCCTCAGCCAACGAGCCGCCTTTGGGTGTTTGGTTTTGAAGTAAGTCTTCTCCCCGTACCGGTAGACAAAAATTGCATGAAATAAAAATGTTGTCGGGTGGTTCACATTGACTCGGAACTTCATTGGTTTATTGGATAACCCCACCGCAACAGCGTGCCCTACAGGAATGGAAGGGTATTTATTTCCATTGTGAAGTAGTACAACCTTGAGGCTTAGCTTCGAAGAGTCAATAAATAAACGCCAATTTTCAGATTTGTGCTCATGACAGAGCTAACAGCAGTCCATTTACATTATTACAGTAGCATAAACCACCTGACGAGGAGAAATACTGCATCAGATCTTTTTGGCGAGTGCGGAATGCCGATATGCTTGTATCTTTTGCCAGCAAATTCCATTCACGTAACCTGGAGCCCAATAATTCTGCTTTCTTTTTCGGAAGGTCCAAATCTCTCACGAGATCATTCAGCATAATCTGCGTTATCATACGTGGTTTATTTGATTCAGGTTGCTGAAAGTCTATCTTTAGTGTCATCAATTTCCATTGATTCAACTTCAGACTCTTCATCCAGTGTCCATGACTTTGGGGGAGTTGGAATTGGGTTATCATCATCATGTAGTACTGGTCTCATGGCAGATGCAAGATTTGGGTATTGAATTTTATGTTTATTTTTGGCAGAGAATCCTGAAACATTAGTCATACAAAAATAGCAATCTGTTAGGTGATCCTTGGGCTCTCTCCAAATCATTGGTATGGCAAATGGCATAGATTTGCGGGTACCTTTAATCCAACACCTAAGAGTGATGGCACAGGAAATGCATGAGATATGAGGTGCCCAGGATTTGTCTTGGTCGCCTACCTTACATCCAAAATAAAGTTCGTAAGCCTTCTTCACGAGTTGGGTCATAGTCTTCCTCTGTGCCATTATGGTCAGTTCTCCACATACATAGCAAAATGTATCTCTGGGATTAATACAGTTTCAATTCATGCTGGCGGAAAATTATTGAAATCACGGAAAACTTTTTGGAATGAAAAACCAATTTTTTCTACTATGAAAAATTTTAAAATTTGAGCAAAACAAAAAAAATTTCTTTCTTTTTATTAAAAATCTGTTTGTGTAAATAGCTACCTATATTTTTTTAATGCAAAAAATACTATTAAATATAGTTAACCTGGAAAAAAAAAAATTAAATTAAATTAGTACACTTAATTTTAACTAATATTTTGGGAAAACTCTTGAGTAAATGGAAATATTATTTTCTCGAAAACTATGGGTGATAGAAAAATTCTGAAACCATATTTGGAATCAGCATCAAAAGTTCTATAAGAAACACCAAATAGTTTTCAAGAAACAAAAATAATGTTCCCTAGTGTTATTAGAGCTGGCTGAGCAATTTCGTAATTTGTGACATTTTTCTCAGTCCCAATTAATCATGAGGGCCCACAGTATATGTATTTTATATATAAATATAAGCATTTATAATAAATTTTCAACAAACAGCCACCAGGGCACTGCCACAGCTCTGGCGCAGGGAATGCAGAGTGGACATAATCATACAGAAGTGGTCAACAAATGACACCACATGAATAATTTTGATTTTATGACAAATTTGATATTTTTCCCCAAAATCACCACATTTTCTCACTAATTCTATATGTTGGAAAAGTATACAGACAGTCCCCAACTTACGTAAGGGTTCCATTCTGGAAGGCTTTACACAAGTTGGAATTGACCCTTCTTAGGTATTATTGAACGCCAAATAATACTTTTTTATAAATTAAAAATCCTAAATACAGTATAGTAGCAATAAAAGCATAGGAAAAAGATAATCAAGTAGTTCAAAATACTGTACTGTCATGCACTCTAACAATCACCTGGGCACTTTCCAGTTATTATTGCAACACAATTAAAGGCGATTTTATGAAAAAAGTTTGGAGATGATGCAGAGGGGATTTATGGAAGCATTTACATAAAGTCAAATTTGCGTAAGTCAAGGCTTGCATAACCCAGGGAATGTGTGTAGGATTATTGCAAAATATTACACTACATTACAGTTGGAAAACATGAAGCCACTGGGGTCTATCAAGGTAATCCAAGTCACGAACTACATTTTAATAACAAAACCTTGCAAAATGCCAACCTCAAGTTAGCAAATTAATATACAACTATTTACTACCACCAAAGTAGCCCACATAACTAAGCTAAGAATATACACTATATACAAACTCTTTTTTCACTCATGAAGGCATCTAAATTTTTCTTGAAATTAACTACCATGATGAGTTACTGCTTACCACATTATATAATAAGTCATTCCAAAAATCTATGACTATTACTGAGAAAGTATTTTCATAGATCAAGTCTATTTTCTAATTTTCTTATTATGCCCACAAGTTATCCCATCAGCCTCTAGTGAGAAAGTTATGTAGCTACATCAAAATTGTCCAAACCTGAAAAAATCTTTAATATCGTTATCATATCTCCCCTTATACATCTCTCAAAACTAAACATACCTTTAATCTTTCCCTGTATACCAATCTTCTTAAGTTAGGGATAAAGCTCGGTTGCCCTACATTGCACACCTCCAAGCACCCTATATCAATATCATGTCTAAGGTGAGGGGACCAACCTTGAATGCAGTCTTCTAAACAAGGACTAACATAAGAATTATATAATTTACAGATCACTTCCTTACTCTTGTAACTAACATTCCTCTTAATAATACCCAACATTTTATTTGCTTTATTCCAGCCTAGGATTAATGTCCACTAATATTGTTTAATATTGTAATACATGTTTTAACTATTAATAATATTTGTTTACTTATTTATTTATTATTATTAATTAATAACAAGTAGCTGCTTATTTTTAATAAAAGCCCAGTAAAGCCTAAAGCTTAAGGGCCAAATTAAATAAAAGAAATAGTTGAGCTTCAAAATTATTCATGTCATTGTAAATTGAAAAAAAAATGCATTTATTTTATTATTATTAAATAAAGGTTATTCTATTCTAGCCTCTAAGCACTGCTTAGAAAATTTTAGATCACTACCAACTACAATGCCAAGATCCTATTCCTGCCAAACATCCTCCAACCAATTCCCTTGCATCTCATAACTAAAGTTTACATTATTTCTACGAAAATGCATGACTTTGCATTTTTTAACAATGAATTCCATCTGCCATTTACTAGCCCAAGCAACTCATCTATTAAGATCCTTTTGCAGTTTATAAGCATTTTCTACATTTGTAACTGGGCAACTACTTTTGTATCATCTGCAAATTTAGAAATTTTGCAAACTACTCCTTTCTCTAAATCATTTAGATACAAAATAAAGAAAAATGGACCTAGAACTGATCCCTATGGTACCCCACTTTTCACTTCCTGCCACCCAGATTCATGACCATTTAGAATTACTCTGTTCTCCATCTTCTAACCATTTTTCTACCCAATTTATAACTGACCTCAATATCCCATGACCTTTTAATTTATATAGAAGTCTCCTATGTGGAACCTTGTCAAACACTTTACTAAAATCCAAATAAATAACATCTACATTATCTACCTATCAACAAATTCTAAAAAGTCTGAGATTAGACAAGCAAGACCTTCCTGATTTAAATCCATGTTGTGAACTTGAAATAAGATTAAAAATTTCCAAATGATCTTGAATATTATTCTTTATAATTCTTTCTAGTATCTTTCCTACCAATAATGTTAAACTAACAGGCCTATAATTTCCTACCTCCTCCTTACTACCCTTTTTGTAAATGGTTACTACATTTGCTTTTTTCCATTCATCTGGTACTTCTGCATAATTAATTGACCTAGCAAACAAAATAGTTAGTGCCTCAGATAAGCTTTCCTCCCCTTCTCTGAGAATCCTAGCAAATATATTATCAGGTCCAGCAGTTTTATTTGACTTCAATAAATGAATCACCTGCCTAACATAATCCTTCCTTATATGAATATGATCAAGAATGTCTGAATTTACAGAATCTAAAAGAATTAAAATTGAAGTTATTTAAATTTTCTTAAACAGAGCTAAAATAATTATTAAAAATAACACCAATATCCTGATCTCTTTCAAAGATCATATGTTCTATTGGGCCAATCTTATCATGCTTTTTATTATTATATTTATAAAAACTAAAGAATTTCTTTGAATCTTTATTGCTATTTCTAGCTAGATTTATTTTACTATGCCTTTTGCTCTTCTTAATCAAACTATTTAGCTTATTTCTTAACTGCCTATAATTAGCAAAGTCCAAAATACTAACAGTACCTTTAAATTCCCTAAATGCCCCTTTTTTTATTTTTAATCATTTTAGCTATTTCCTTATTCCACCACAAAGGTTTCCTAATCCTGTTATTCCTAACAGTTCTGAATGGAATACACCTACATTGTAGCTAGCTACATCCTCTAAAATTTCTTTGAATCTAGACCACATTTCAATAGAATTTTTATTGGCAAATTCATTAGCTAATTATATGTTATATGTGCTATAGCAAATTTGGTTGGGAGATAATAGGAGAGTACCTTCATTTCTTCTCCTATGCATGGTATGGTTAGGAAATATTTTTGGATAATATTCATTTTAGCACTCAGTGTTTTTTGATTAAAACATTTTTCTGGTCAATTTTTAGTCATTTTGCACGAACCTGACATCCTTTTCCTGTGCAAATGTGTTTGAGATCTTCACTTGAAAATATCTGGTTTTTATTTAGTGATTTCACCATATTTTTTTTTTGCTCCTCATTTAATAGCCATATTCACATGATTTTTTCACTCTTCATTTAGTTATCAGCCATACATATTTGCGATATGTTGTGCCCTTCCTGTGATTTTAATTTTGATGAACTCATCTGCCATATCAGCTATGAAGACAAAAACTCAAGACTCTTTAGTAATCACGGGGTTAGGTTAAGTTATGGTTAGATTAGGTTATTCATTAGGGAAAGATGAAAATATTTTCCTGGTCAATTTTTAGTCATTTTGTATGAATCTGATATCCATTTTCTGTGCAAACACCTAGTTTTTGGCGATATCTTCAGGTGAAAATATCTCAAAAACTACATATTTGCACAGGAAACAGATGTCAGATTTGTACAAAATGACAAAAAATTTACTAGAAAAATGTTTGTCAAAAAACCACTGATATGTGCTAAAACAAATATTTACCTATATTTTCATGGATATACTTTAATTTCACAAATTGGCCTGAGTTAGATCAATACTTAACACATTGTAGGATTTTGCCAATTCTCATGTCTTTTTATTTTTAAATTAGTGTGCTTTTCTCTTTCCAGCAACTCAGCTTTCGCAGCCTCTAGTTAAGAGTGTTAATTAAGTCAATCTAGCCAAGCATAGGCAGATACTGTAATTCATGTTAAAATACTTAAATCATTGTAATGGGGCATCTTGCTGGAAACAGCTCTGGGCTAGTGTTAAAACCTAGTCCAGTATTTAGCCCTAATAGTCCCTGTTGAACTCAAGAAAAAGTGAGATCATAGTCCATTACTGAAGCCAGAAGGTATGTTTTTGAACTTTAGCACTAAGGATCAAGAACTTAAGTGCTCCTTCTAGGCAGATAATCCAATGTTGCGCAGGAGTCCAAATTACTTGAAGCATTGCCAGTGTGTACCCTTTACTCGCAGCTTTGGCTAATAAACCTTTAATTAAGCTATTGCACGTGAATTCATCAAGTGCCTATACATGTTGTCTTGTCCAGATAAATTAGGAAAACCAAGCGAGTAGAATTCCAGTAAATAAAATTTTGTCAAAATCTAGAAAGTTGAAACCCTCCAAAAGTTTTAATTATTTAGAATTCTAGTGTTTTGTACATAAATCATCTTTGTATGCTCATCATAATAACTAACCTTATTAACCCCATTATCTTTCAAGATTAAAGTTTCTTATTGTCTAGAACTCCAGAATAAATTTTAAATAATTACTGTTAAGGTTTTTTGTTAAGTCTAGAAAAATGGGACGTTTCAGGTCCTATTAAATAAAATTATAAATAAAACTGAAAAACCTAAATTTCTAGTCTGTTTTCTATAAATCATTAAATAACAGTCATGGGTACATGATAGGGAGATCATCTCCACATTTGATCACAACCAGGAATAAGACTACGTAAAAAGTAATACACTGGAATAAGGTTTACTAAATTTGGTGATATTTTCAAGTGAAGGGAAAATTTTTGAATTAATTTTCAGTAGCATAGGTCTTGCCTGTAACTGCTTTTTATTCCTGTTCATTCTTGTTTATCCTTAAGTCCTCTCTTTCTTTTCTGCCTGAACACCTTTTTCTTGCACCCACTCCTTAACATTCCAGCATATACCATTTGCTTTCCATTACTTGAATGCACTGTGGTGGTCTTGCTCTTCCTGCTTGACATTTTTGTGAATGGTCCTTGCTTGTTTGATGTCCAGTGCACTGCTTGAGAAAGATTTTTAAGTACAGCTTCACCTGTCTTCCAGTCAACTCGCTTTGCATGTACAGGGTGTCCATAAATGTTTACCCTGAAAACAGTATGCTCTCATGTTTTAATGATGAATCTTACATCCATTTTCCTTTTACAGGTGATCTCATGCACGTATAGAGTTTCTGTGCTGGTGTGTTTCGTCTACCACATTCACCGCTAGGAGCGCTGTAGTAGCTGTTCAGTTAAGATGGCATCTGTGACAGAGAAGGCACAATGTGTTGTGTGGCTTGCAAAACAAAATCTCCTGTCAGTGTTCAGCGAAGGTTCAGAACAAAGTATGGAAAGAATCCACCTGATAAAAAGTTAATTAAGTCATGGATGAAAAAATTCTTGGAAACTGGAAATGTGGAAAAGGGAAAGAGCAGTGGTAGACCATCAGTTTCCAATGGGATGGTGGAAAATATTCAAACTGCTTTCACACAGTCACCAAGGAAATTGGCGAGACAAGCTTCATGCCAACTAAAGATACCGAAGTCTACAGTGCACAAGGTGTTACACAAACGTTTGAAGTTACACGCCTACAAGGTACAAATTGTTCAAAAACTGAAGCCTGATGACCTTCCAAAACATGAACAATTCACTATTGACATTTTGAACAGCATTGACAAGGATAATGACTTCTTGTTACGTGTCTGCTTTTCAGACGAGGCTACGTTTCATCTTAGTGGTAGAGTCAACAGACACACTGTGCATATTTGGGGATTGGAAAACCTACGTGCCGTAAGGGAGCATATTCAGGGCAGTCCAAAGATCAATGTCTGGTGTGGACTAATGCATGACCAGATAATTGTTCCTTTCTTCTCTGCTGAGAACACTGTTTCCACAACTGTGTACCTGGATATGTTCACCAATTAAGCCATCCACCAGCTGCAGGGCAGGCAGCCAACTGTCATCTTCCAACAAGATGGGGCACCCCCTCATTGGGCACATGTTGTTCGTGAAACTCTTGACTCAACATTTCCAAATCGATGGATTGGCAGGGACTGGCCATTATAGGCCAGGCTGAAACTATAATTTTTGTTTGATTTTAATTTATCAGAGTGACTAACAGTTGGCTTTTGATATAAAAATAAGATTCCTGAAAAAAATAATTGGTGGCCACCAACGTGTGTCCAGCCACCCCCATTTTTGTAAAAATATCTAATGCCACACTAGCAAAATCAGGAAAGTGGCAATATCTCTTCTTCTGAACATGCTAGAGAGATGGTTTGCAGAATTTGATTTAGAACAAATTATTAAGAGTGGTATTTTTTCATAAAACCTTTAGTTTTTGAGTTATTTTAGAAAAACTAATTTTTGGGGCCCATAGACCCCCTTTCAACTGAATGTCAACACAATAAAACATTCTCAAGTTGCAAATTGACATGTATTAGTAGTTTTCAATCAGCAATCAAAATCAATCAAAATCAGCCATTTTAAATTCATTGAAAATGCTTTTTGACATTCCAAAACGCCAAACATTAAATTATACAATTAACAAATTGTCATTGTCATATTTTAGCATGATAAATAATAATCTAGAACTTAAAATATTTTTTAGACAAAATCTTTCATTAATTTACGTGACCTAATTTTGTTTCTAATAAGACCATCTCTACGCTCATGACCTACAACAGCCAAGGATGCTTCAGTGACAAGCTTGATGTGCCTTTCAACATTCTGACTGTGGCACTCGTGATCCAGTTCCAATGCGGTATTAATGATATCACGCAGTTCATCATTACTGAATTCTTTTAATACAGGTGGAACAGTTTCCCACTGGGATAGCAGACAGCTTGTGGTATGCAGAAGCTTTGAAATTGATGATTGGCTTTATAAAGACCCTAACATTCTCATCTATCGCAGGATATTCATCAGTACCACCTTCATGATCCTCTTCATTCTCATCATCACTTTCAATTATTCCACCTGCAAAATCATTGCTACTACCAGATTCATCATCAAAATCCTCTATAACTCCCCTCAGACACAGAACTTTATTGACAGCACACCTCCTCACCTCTTCATCAGCCAGCATTCCAACTAAAATATTTTCACCATAAGCAAAATAGCTGTTATTGTTTAATACGTCATAACAAATTTCTCTAATTTTCCTGTCAGGGAATTTATTTACTCTTTGGATCATATTGAATAGGTTTCTTGACCCATCACTTAGCCTCTTATTAGCCTTGATATTGAACCAACTGTGAAAGTATACTTTGATGATGAATTCTACTATGATTTTGAGGTTCTTACTGGGTCTTTTTTGTGAAACATAAAAGCGAAGAATTCTACAGGCTAAGGTGAGCCATCGAGTGTGATTTAGCAGGCCAACTTCTAAGAGTGCAAGGTCTTCATCCACTTCACCAGTAATAATTGCCCAGCAGATGCAGTATCCATAGTATTGGTCTGTTGATAAATTATTGACCACCTCATTTGGTAGAAGCACAAATGCAGGATAAGGTATAGATTTGAAGTCCACAACATTCCATTCTGACACATCCCCATTGAGCTGAGAACCAATAGGGCCAGAAAATTTGTCGACTTTTTGTTGTCCCATCTAAAGTTATGAAGATGTGTCTAAGTGGCAATTCATTTAGATGTAGAAGACAAATATCCCACTGAAGAGGTTGCCCTAAAAACATTTCCAAATATCTGATTGACCCATGCATATGTCCTGTGTTAGTATTTGTCCCATCTGCTTTAACTAAGTTTAATTTGGCCTCAAGTTCTGTCCCTTTAATGATCTTATAAATGCCATGAGCAATGTCAATGCCATGAGCAATGTCAATGCCTTTGCCACTCTCCGGGGTAAAATGGTCGAGGTAGAAATCATCTGAAAATAAATGTAATTAATTTTACAATTAAATAAAAATGAAAAAGGAAGGAATAAAGTTAACTGGACAGTTGTCACTTAAAAAGAAAAATTTTTAAGTAATTGAAATATTACTTTATAGTACAGTAATATAACAGCATAACGCCTATAACTGTATGACAATCATTTCCATTTACCTGGCTCTCCAGTAATGACAATGTTCCTCTAGGATTGTGGATGTATAATACTTTTCATTTACTTTGTTAACAGCAAGTGTAGCATCCTTTCTACCATCAAAGCCAATGCTAGTCACTTTTTCAAATATCACTTCTTCCTTCTTCCTTTCAGCTATCAATTTAGCTCTCTCCCTTCTCAACTTGTTTCTGAAAAGTATTTCAAAAATATTGGCCATGCATTACTGCATTAGCATTATACAAAATACAAATGTCAGTGTCCTGTTTGAAACTAATTAATATAAATACAAAATAGAAATTTTGACGCTAATTAAAAATAATAGTAAATCTGGTGATTTAGAACTTATAGCAGAAGCTAAGAAATGTAATATCTAGAGTGATTAAAAACATACTTATCAATAACATTTTGTATGTTATCTGGGGTGATTACTCCAAAGTCCACCAATGTAGCAGAACCAATAGCCACTCCTGCTCTATCACTTACTCGATATCTGTTAGGATATTTAAAGTAGATTTACATATCTATTGTCAATGAATAATTTATTGGTAATCTTAATCTCTTAGTCACAATGATTTCACTTTAAGCTGTATTAAAAGATTTATCTTTCAGTACTATACCTGTCACATGCTTCAGCTAATGAGCGTAATCCAGTTCTGTTCTGTAATGTTGAGACTTCTGGAACATAGTCTGCATCAAATGAATCATTACAACTGTTGCGATCTGTCAACTCAGGAATGTCCATAGGTTCAGGAGGAGGAACTGATTCTTTTGCTTTTTGAGATTGAATAACCTGTGATTTGAATTTTAAGTCAGTGGCTGTTTCTGGGACTTCTTTCAGGGTACAGTAACCATGCCTAGTTGTTTTCTGGTCCTACAAAGTGATTATATTTCATTACACTATAATGTATCTTTTATCTATGGGTCTCTATATGTAAATTGAAATTCTTACAAAAATGAGAAAATACTAAAATATTACTTATCATTAACATCATTAATAGTGTATTATTGATATTACTAACTTATTAAATGCACTTTAAAAATTGTAGCAAATTATTAATAATTGATAATATTAATAATTGATAATTAATAAATATTAATTACTAATATTCAGGTGTGTGAAACCTTTTTTTCTGTTCTTTTCAGAAGGGCTGTCATTAAGCCAGAAAAAGCGCAAGGCTTGTGGTAAGCTATCATCTGCTCAGAAACACCTGAAGGAGAGGCTAGAACTCAGTTATGGTGTTCAAATTACCGAGGAGGTAAGTGATACTTCAAAACCTGAAACTAAATCTGAAAAACATCTAGACAAATTAATGAATGAATTGAAACAGTCATTCCTGGAGAGCAAATGTCACCATCACAAACTACAAATATTGACACTCTCACCATACACAATTGAAAAAAACAGCTAATTTCTTTCAAACTACAAAATACATGGTGAAAAGAAGCCATTCACTTAAATCAGAACATGGAATCCTTCCGAAGATTCCACTAATGAGCAAAGGAAAAGTGATATCTGAAGAACACAAAGATATAGTTAGAAGATTCTATGAGTCAGAAGAGGTTAGTCATATGTGTCCTGGCCAAAAGGATTGCGTGAAAGTTATCAGTGCTGAAGGTGCAATGAAGGTGCAAAAACGATTGGTCCTCGGGAATTTAAGAGAGATGTTTGAACTATATAAAAATGATGAAAAGAATCCCAAAATAGGATTTTCCACATTTGCAAAATTACGGCCATCATATTGTGTGCTTGCCGGTAGGTGGGACTCATTCTGTCTGTGTCTGCACATACCATCAAAATCCAAAATTGCAGCTGGCTGCATTGGGAGAAAGAGGTCTTTCATACAAGGATCTTATGGATTACAGTGTTTGCAGTACAGAAAGAGAGACTTGCATGATGCAACTTTGCAATGATTGCCCAAGAGAAGAGGGTGTCCTGGATTTTCTTGAGTTACTTGACAGTGTGAAATCAGCTCCAAATGAAATATCTTACAAGCAATGGGTGACTGTTGACCGTTGTACAATGGTTGATAAGGTGGGGCCACTTCATGAATACTTATCATCCCTAAGCATGAAAATATCCCGCATGGTTCGTCATCACTTTGTTGCTCAGCAACAATCACAGTACTTCAAGCAGTTGAAAGAAACACTACCACCTCAGAGCGAGGTAGTTATAGTAGGTGATTTCTCTGAGAATTATTCTTTCATTGTCCAGGATGCTGCCCAAGGGTTTCACTGGGACAATTCACAGTGTACAGTTCACCTTTTGTCATCTATTATAGATCATCTGCAGACCAGGAACTTAGCCATTTTAGTGTCTGTTTCTTATCTGCATCACTAAAACACAACACTATAATGGTTTACTCATTCATATTGAAGCTTATGACATATGCTAAATTCAGATGCCCACAATTGAAGAAGGTGCACTATTTCTCAGATGGATGTGCTGGCCAATATAAGAACAGATACAACTTCACAAATCTCTGTTACCATGAAGAGGATTTTGGTCTGTCTTGTGAATGGCACTTCTTTGCTACATCCCATGGCAAAAATGCATGTGATGGGATTGGAGGAACAGTGAAAAGAGCTACTGCTCGTGCCAGTTTGCAGAGAACTACAGAGAGGCAAATTCTTACACCAGAACACGTTTCAGTTTTGTGAAGAAAACTTGAGCAAGAAGATAAATTTTTTCTTTGTAACTACAGCTGATTTGAAAGATGCAGAAGAACGGTTGGAACATCGATTCAAGGATAGTAGGGCTATTCCTGGAACTCAGAAATATCATAGATTTGTTCCCCTAAACAAGGAAGAACTGATGGTGTATCCCATTTCAAGTGGCATTGGAGAAAAGAAAAGAATAAGGAAAAGTCATTTTACTAATGAACCTGCAATGCTTGGTAACCTAAAATGTGTCAAACCAGGAGAGTATGTTGGCTGCATTTATGACATGCAAGTTTGGTATGGAATTGTGGAGGAATATTGTGAAGAGTTTGATGATTTCACTGTGAACTTTCTACATCCCTCTGGGTCATCAGGATCAAGTGCATATTATTATCCATCAAACAAGGATTCATGTGCAGTGCCAGGACATCATATATTAACTGTAATGAGTTGTCCTACCCTAAGAGGAGGCAGCAGAATTCAATACATTTTTCCACAAAAAGAAATTGATGAGAGCATCGAGCATGCAAAAATTGTATTAGGCTAGCACATGAATCCTCTAAGTAGGTCTTCCCCTTTCACTATTATAACTATTATTGCCAGTGTAGATTAGCAGTGAAATACAATTTTACATTTTTTGCCTTTGTTTTTATATCTATAAAAAAATGTAATTTTAATTTCTATAGGTCAAATTATGAGCTTAAGTGTGAAAAAATAGGTAGAATTGACGCACAACTTATGAATATGGTGTTCACTTATATGTTAGTTACATGAAAAATACTAACAAACAAACTCGTTTTTGCTGATTCTAATAGCCAATGCCTATGCCTTCATTTTTTACATTTAAAAAAAAAATTCTCATTTGATACCCCAGAGGTCAAATCGTGACCTCAAATTTTGGTTACAGTGTAACTTTTTTATTTTTCAACCTAGAGTTCTAAAACTTGCATATTTGGATTCCTTGTCATTTTCTGATTCTAAATATATATACTTTTATATAATTGTGACCATTATTACCCAAGTTATGGGTCGCCAAATGTTAGTGACCTCGCAAGTGACCTCAAATTTCCCGAGGTCATATCTCTTGAACCGTTGGTCGGATTGACCTTATAATTTCAGAAATGGATTCAGGGCCCACAAACTCCCTATAAACCAAATTTCAGCAAAATCTGAGAGATGAGGGTGTTAGGCACTGGTTGATCTGACAGAGAATGACCCTTTTCTAAAATAACTCAAAAACTAAAGGTTTTATGAAAAAATACCACTTTTAATGATTTGTTCTAAATCAAATTCTGCATCTTTTGGTATGCAAACCATCTCTCTGGCATGTTCAGAAGAAGATATATTGCCATTTTCCTGATTTTGCTAGTGCAGCATTAGATGTTTTTACAAAAACGGGGGTGGCCGGACACATGTTGGTGGCCACCAATTATTTTTTTCAGGAATCTTATTTTTATATCAAAAGCCAACTGTTAATGACTCTGATTAATTGTATCTTGAGTTTCAGCCAGCCTACAGTGAGTGGCCAATCCCATGGCCCCCAAGATCACCAGACATTACCCCGCTGGATTTCTTTCTCTGGGGTCATGTTATAGATTTGGTTTATGCAACAGTTGTTCCAGATATCAGAACACTGTGAGAACGCATTACGGATGCAATTGCAACAGTTAACCCACAAATGTTGGAAAATGTGTGGCGTGTGTGTGAATACTGTTTAGACATTTTACGTGCCACTCAGGATGCACATGTGGAAGCTTAAGTTCATTAACTATGTATCAAAACTTTGTATGTTTATCCATTTATGATTAAAACTGTGAATACAAGTGTTTATTTAAAAGTTATAGCATGCTTTAATCAAGGTAATCATTTATGGATACCCTGTACTTTGTGGCTGGCCAGTAGAACTGGATTCCTACCATAGGAAGAACTGTTTCCATAGTTAAATCCAGGTGGGTTCTCTAGTTTTTTGACAATATACAAATTATTACACATTTTACAGGGCTACTTTTTGCGTGTAATCATGCTATTTTTCATCATGTAGCACACAGTATTTCAGTCTACAGCTAACACACTATAGAGAAAAAAAAAGATTCTTGTGTTAATTTCAGTGAAAATCTTCAGTTTAAGGTAAAAGTTTCAAAGTTTCGCTGTTATCTAAGCCAATGCATCTGATGATGACTTCAAAATTTAAGCTATATGAATCGCACATCCTTATAGGAAGGAACAATTAATATAAAGGCCTTTGTTTTGCAGTCATCCATTCATAAAGGGCTTGATAACATAACTATGGCATCACTGGCTGGTCCTAGATGGCATAAGGATATTATATTCATTAATTTTGTAGCTACTTTTTTTTTTTTTTTATTTGATTTGCACAAGTAATTTTTCTTAGTAATTTTTAATGAGGATTCAGAATATATTAATATTTTTTAATGGTTTAGAGTGGTGTTAAAATGAATATTATCCACATTATTACACAATTATCACCAAACTTTGCAATGCCCCTTAGCTGCATAATTACCTTATATTGTTATACAGATTACAGCCATATAGTTATTTTTTCAAAATTCAAGTGATGACATCTTAAGATTAACCAGGAGTAGGGTGGAGTGAAAAAATAAAAAATGCCAGGATCAAAATTGATATGGGGGGGGGGGGGGGTTGAGATAATTGTCTTTTGTCCAGGATTAAACTTTAAAACAAATTTTGGGTGGTTGCATACAAAACCAACTGCTACCAGCCAAATTATACAAATCGTATGTGCACACAACCAAAATTTGAACCCAGTGACCTCTCTCACATTCTGGATGTGATAGAAAGACAATTTAAAAACTGTTTGATATATTTTTTTACCTCTGAAGTAGATTAAAACATTTGTAGAGGGCTGCAGGCTCAATAATACATCAAAAAACCCAGTTCATCATTTTTGCTCAAAAAATGCAATTTTTAGCCCTTTTCCTCCAAATATTTTATTTTTTATTTGAAATTATATTTCACATTTTTCTTTTCAGATTGAATTTATAGAATACATGTATTTTGATAACTTTACTGCTAAAAAATACTGCATAGTAGGATGTTAAGACACAGTGACAGTTAAAATTATTGATGGAGGTCACAGATTTTCAAGCATAGACTCATTCCCAATGGAAAGCTTCCTCTTGGTAAAGATGTCATCCAATGTGTAATGGCAGAAGAGAACTGGACAACCAGACAATAGTACAATTGCACTAAGTCTGACTGAACACTGGATTTGGTGCAGTGTCACCAGCAAGATTCAGGTGCTAGTCAAAGAATTTTCAAGGCAAGACTCAAATTTTCAGTCCCTTATAAAAAGATTAAAATGTCATACTTTTGTAGTTACATTTATTTGTTTGTGACTATGATCAGTAATAAATTTTGTTTTGACTAGAACTTAACTTAGGGTTTATAATTGAAATTTGCATTCACATTAAAGTTCTGGTAATTTTGTAGGTGATTTTGTAAGTGTGATAGATATTCAAAAAAGAAATGTGGTGACAAGTTCCAGTGTGATTTTTCTTCCTTCATTGAAAAAACTTTCAAGTTGTTTGACATCTTCTGTGGACTCAATTGCAGAAGAGATTTGGAATATATGTATCAACTCAAAATGATAAAGAACTATGCTTTCTATGAGGACCAGAAAACAGCGAGAATAGGACAATGAATTGGTTTTAAGGAATGCCTTACATTGGCAGACATCAGATACAAAAGGAGAAGTACAGCAGGAGGGTCATTCTCTGTCAGATCAACCAGTGCCTAACACCCTCATCTCTCAGATTTTGCTGAAATTTGGTTTATAGGGAGTGTGTGGGCCCTGAATCCATTTCTGAAATTATAAGGTCAATCCGACCAACAGTTCAAGAGATATGACCTCGGGAAATTTGAGGTCACTTGCGAGGTCACTAACATTTGGCGACCCATAACTTGGGTAATAATGGTCACAATTATATAAAAGTATATATATTTAGAATCAGAAAACGACAAGGAATCCAAATACGCAAGGTTTAGAACTCTAGGTTGAAAAATAAAAAAGTTATACTGTAACCAAAATTTGAGGTCATGATTTGACCTCTGGGGTATCAAATGAGAATTTTTTTTTTAAATGTAAAAAATGAAGGCATAGGCATTGGCTATTAGAATCAGCAAAAAAAAAGTTTGTTTATGTTAGTATTTTTCATGTAACTAACATATAAGTGAACACCATATTCATAAGTTGTGCGTCAATTCTACCTTTTTTCACACTTAAGCTCATAATTTGACCTATAGAAATTAAAATTACATTTTTTTATAGATATAAAAACAAAGGCAAAAAATGTAAAATTGTATTTCACTGCTAATCTACACTGGCAATAATAGTTATAATAGTGAAAGGGGAAGACCTACTTAGAGGATTCATGTGCTAGCCTAATACAATTTTTGCATGCTCGATGCTCTCATCAATTTCTTTTTGTGGAAAAAATGTATTGAATTCTGCTGCCTCCTCTAGGGTAGGACAACTCATTACAGTTAATATATGATGTCCTGGCACTGCACATGAATCCTTGTTTGATGGATAATAATATGCACTTGATCCTGATGACCCAGAGGGATGTAGAAAGTTCACAGTGAAATCATCAAACTCTTCACAATATTCCTCCACAATTCCATACCAAACTTGCATGTCATAAATGCAGCCAACATACTCTCCTGGTTTGACACATTTTAGGTTACCAAGCATTGCAGGTTCATTAGTAAAATGACTTTTCCTTATTCTTTTCTTTTCTCCAATGCCACTTGAAATGGGATACACCATCAGTTCTTCCTTGTTTAGGGGAACAAATCTATGATATTTCTGAGTTCCAGGAATAGCCCTACTATCCTTGAATCGATGTTCCAACCGTTCTTCTGCATCTTTCAAATCAGCTGTAGTTACAAAAAAAAATTTATCTTCTTGCTCAAGTTTTCTTCACAAAACTGAAACATGTGTTCTGGTGTAAGAATTTGCCTCTCTGTAGTTCTCTGCAAACTGGCACGAGCAGTAGCTCTTTTCACTGTTCCTCCAATCCCATCACACGCATTTTTGCCATGGGATGTAGCAAAGAAGTGCCATTCACAAGACAGACCAAAATCCTCTTCATGGTAACAGAGATTTGTGAAGTTGTATCTGTTCTTATATTGGCCAGCACATCCATCTGAGAAATAGTGCACCTTCTTCAATTGTGGGCATCTGAATTTAACATATGTCATAAGCTTCAATATGAATGAGTAAACCATTATAGTGTTGTGTTTTAGTGATGCAGATAAGAAACAGACACTAAAATGGCTAAGTTCCTGGTCTGCAGATGATCTATAATAGATGACAAAAGGGTGAACTGTACACTGTGAATTGTCCCAGTGAAACCCTTGGCAGCATCCTGGACAATGAAAGAATAATTCTCAGAGAAATCACCTACTATAACTACCTCGCTCTGAGGTGGTAGTGTTTCTTTCAACTGCTTGAAGTACTGTGATTGTTGCTGAGCAACAAAGTGATGATGAACCATGCGGGATATTTTCATGCTTAGGGATGATAAGTATTCATGAAGTGGCCCCACCTTATCAACCATTGTACAACGGTCAACAGTCACCCATTGCTTGTAAGATATTTCATTTGGAGCTGATTTCACACTGTCAAGTAACTCAAGAAAATCCAGGACACCCTCTTCTCTTGGGCAATCATTGCAAAGTTGCATCATGCAAGTCTCTCTTTCTGTACTGCAGACACTGTAATCCATAAGATCCTTGTATGAAAGACCTCTTTCTCCCAATGCAGCCAGCTGCAATTTTGGATTTTGATGGTATGTGCAGACACAGACAGAATGAGTCCCACCACTACCGGCAAGCACACAATATGATGGCCGTAATTTTGCAAATGTGGAAAATCCTATTTTGGGATTCTTTTCATCATTTTTATATAGTTCAAACATCTCTCTTAAATTCCCGAGAACCAATCGTTTTTGCACCTTCATTGCACCTTCAGCACTGATAACTTTCACGCAATCCTTTTGGCCAGGACACATACGACTAATCTCTTCTGACTCATAGAATCTTCTAACTATATCTTTGTGTTCTTCAGATATCACTTTTCCTTTGCTCATTAGCGGAATCTTCGGAAGGATTCCATGTTCTGATTTAAGTGAACGGCTTCTTTTCACCATGTATGTTGTAGTTTGAAAGAAACTAGCTGTTTTTTCAATTGTGTATGGTGTGAGTGTCAATATTTGTAGTTTGTGATGGTGACATTTGCTCTCCAGGAATGACTGTTTCAATTCATTCATTAATTTGTCTAGATGTTTTACAGATTTAGTTTCAGGTTTTGAAGTATCACTTACCTCCTCGGTAATTTGAACACCATAACTGAGTTCTAGCCTCTCCTTCAGGTGTTTCTGAGCAGATGATAGCTTACCACGAGCCTTGCGCTTTTTCTGGCTTAATGACAGCCCTTCTGAAAAGAACAGAAAAAAAGGTTTCACACACCTGAATATTAGTAATTAAATATTAATTATAGTACCTTAAATGCTATATAATTGGCTATATAGTAGATCAAACAGACCTTGTAGTAAAGTATAAGTTATTATATTAATTTATTACTTACTTTTTTTAACTGGTGTTTGGTCCAGAAATGCTAGAACTGGTTCAACTGAAGTTGAAGGATTTTCCTTTATCAAGCAATCACTGTCATTATCCAGATCTTGAATTGAAGAGATGTTACTCAAGCCACTGATAGTAGATGATTCATTTGAATCCTGCTCAGACTCGTTGTTTTCAGTGGTACTAAGTATAGTGGGGTTTTTCATTATCAGTGTCCAGCAGTTCACACACAACAATGAGTCTTTTTTCACTCTTCCAGCACATTTTTCAACAAGTATATCAGTCACTTTTCTAAGATTGATTGTTATGCGTTTCTTGTGTTTTTGAATAGGGTCCTGGCAGTATTTCAAGTGCCGAACCATTGTATTTTGATCTGTAAAGATATAGGATTTACAATTAGGTAATATATATTTTTTAGAAAATATATAGCTATACACACTTAATATTTTAGGCCTTGATAGTCTCTGAGGCTCATTAAAACACCATACCCACCAGCCACCCACAGTGCTGGCTGGAACTGTACTAACCTGTAGACAAGGAATTTTGCAACTATCTGTGTTGATTCTGCACTTAGACAAGTAGCAACATGTTTCAACAGGTTTGTTTAGGCTACATGTGAGCTTAGTCTTCCCCTTTCACTATTATAACTATTATTGCCAGTGTAGATTAGCAGTGAAATACAATTTTTATTAAATTCTTGGAGCTTGAGGTCAAATTGATAGCTAAGATATAAAAATTCCTTGAAATGACAAGCAATTTATAAATATGGTGTTCACTTATAAGTTAGTTACATGAAAAGTACCAACATAAACAAACTTTTTATGATTGTTTCTATTAGTCAAGAACTCTGACTTTGTTTTTTATATCTATAAAAAATGTAATTTTAATTTCTATAGGTCAAATTATGAGCTTAAGTGTGAAAAAATAGGTAGAATTGACGCACAACTTATGAATATGGTGTTCACTTATATGTTAGTTACATGAAAAATACTAACATAAACAAACTTTTTTTTGCTGATTCTAATAGCCAATGCCTATGCCTTCATTTTTTACATTTAAAAAAAAAATTCTCATTTGATACCCCAGAGGTCAAATCGTGACCTCAAATTTTGGTTACAGTGTAACTCTTTTTTTTTTCAACCTAGAGTTCTAAAACTTGCATATTTGGATTCCTTGTTGTTTTCTGATTCTAAATATATATACTTTTATATAATTATGACAATTATTACCCAAGTTATGGCTTGCCAAATGTTAGTAACCTCACGAGTGACCTCAAATTGCCCGAGGTCATATCTCTTGAACCGTTGGTTGGATTGACCTTATAATTTCAGAAATGGATTCAGGGCTCACAAACTCCCTATAAACCAAATTTCAGCAAAATATGAGAGATGAGGGTGTTAATTTCAATTTTTTTTGGTTGATCTGACAGAGAATGACCCAGGAGCAAGCAAAAGAAAAGAATCAGTAAGTTTGATCTATATAAATTAAAAAACTTTTGATTAATGGCCACCAAAAATCTGGGTTTCTTGAAATGATTGTGCTACAAATTATAAATTTCTGAATACTATTTCAGGTGATTTCTACCTCTCACACGTGACTCCAAGCAATGGCAAGGGGTCAACTATTGCAACAGAGATACAGTATACAAGGCCCTCAAAGACACTAAATTACAAACTAAACTTGCCATGATAGGATCTGATGGGACTAATACAATGGACTGGTTCAAATGGTGGAGCTATCACAAAGGCCTGGAAGAATTGCTTGGTAGACCTTTCAGTAGAGCATTTGCCTACTACACTGTAATGAGCTCCTCCATCACATCTTTATTACTCTGGATGGAACAACAAAGCCCAGATTCATTTTCAGGAAAGATAGGGGTTGAACTTGGTGGAAGTGTATCTCAGTGGGATGTGATTTCATTCAAGCCAATTAGGAATTCAAAATTTCCAGTTATTCCTAATGAAGTACTGGAGGACCTCAGCACTGATCAGTATTATGTCTACAGAATCTGTATGGCTGTTATGCTTGGCTATGTTGATCCTGATCTTGAGCTCCTTGAAGTTGGACCAATCTGTCATTCAAGGTGGTTGACTCTGGCATGTAGAACTAGAATCCTCAGATTTCATACATCTCAAAGGAAGCCTTCCAAAGTTCTGGTCAAACTCGCAGAGTTTTGTATCTTGGTCTATTTTCCAAGTTGGTTCCAGATCAAATAGTAGTAGTACCATATCAATGCACAGATGGTACTAAGAACTTTTATGATATGCTCCAAAGGATCCCGAAATTTCCTCGCAAGAAAGCCAGGGAGATAGCCCTAAAATCCCTCTACCAATATGCATACATGCTTGCTGATTCAGACCCACAATCCACGAGACTGCAGTTAACGAGGTACTTTTGTTCAGAGGGAATGAATCAGTCTAAACAGTAATAGACAATGACTTTGAAGGTGGTGACAAAAGATAAAATAAAGAAAATTGATAAAAGTGTTCAATACAAAAATATAATATTCTGAAGGTGTTTAGATGATTATTTTTTATTACTTTCTTTAATGAGTGATAGATTGAATGTGTGTTATATGAATGTGTAATAAAAAAGGCAATTTTGGGCTAAAAATAAGATAACTATGGATTTTTTGATGCATTATTGAGCCTGCAGCCCTCTGCAAATGTTTTAATCTGCTTCAGGAGATAAAAAATAGTGATGGGACGATTAATCGGAATCGGAATCGAGAATCGGAAGAATCAAGCATTTTTCAGGAATCGGAATCGAGAGAATTGTACTATGATTTCCAATTCTTAAAACGATTCTTTAACTTTTAATTGAACCAGTTTTGCAATGTAAACTTTAAAATTTAAATGAAAGAGGATAACAAATTTTATTTTTATTGTATTGTTGCTATACATTAAAACATGTATATCCATGATGTGTAATCAAGAAGATTAAAATGAATTGTTACAACTTAGTTGATTTTTATTTTTAAATCAATCTATTATAATTTATAATTTATATTACCATACTCAATGTAAATAGTTAATCTTACCAGAGTAAAATATGACAATTTCCAGAAAAACAAGTATAGAATTACATTTAAAAATATTGAGAATCGGAATCGAGACTTTTTAGTGGTATCGGAATCGGAATCGTTAAAAATTTTGGTATCGTCCCATCACTAGTAAAAAATACATCATAAACAGTTTTTAAATTGTCTTTCTATCATATCCAGAACCTGAGAGGTCATTGGGTTCAAATTCTGGTTGGGCATACATACAATTTATATAAATTGGCTGGTAGCAGTCAGTTTTATATGCAACCACCCAAAATCAGTTTTAAAGTTTAATCCTGGACAAAAGACATCTATCTAGATGCCCCTCAATTTTGATCCTGGCACAACTTTACAAGACACCTGCATTGCTATAAAACATGCTACAGTAACGAAACATATCAATTGATAGAGCAGAAAAAATGGTGCAAGCAGCTATATATCATTTTGAAAATATTAGAAAATAACAGTTATGATACTATGAAGATGTTACTAGGCCTATCATAGCTTGTAAGCTATTATAGGCCTAGTAACATCTTCATAGTAGTTATTTTCTAATATTTTCAAAATGATACATAGCTGCTTGCACCATTTTTTCTGCTCTATCAATTGATATAGGTTTCATTACTGCAGCATGTTTCATGGCAATGCAGGTGTCTTATAAAGTTTTACCTTGATTTTTTCACTCCACCCTAACCAGGAGGGTTTCAAGAATTTTGCAGATTCTAACCCAGGCCTACAGTCTGGCTTGAAACTATAGTAACTTAATATTTTAACTCGAGTAGCAGTATCTTGTAAGTTTCTGCAAACTACTCAAATTAACACTTTAAAAACTTTATGCTAATTCTGAATGAAGACCTCTCTCATAGTATTTTAGTCAGAGTAGTACCGTAGATTTTTGGAATGACTTGCCATATGATGTGGTAAACAGTACCGTAGTTCATTAGTTAATTTTAAGAAAAATTGACATTTTTGTGAAGGAAATATAATTTCTAGATTGTAAATAATGTAGGTTAATATGTTTTAAATGACATGGGCTGGACCTGTAAATCAAAACTTTTTTTGAGGTAGTTTTAGTCGCTTTATTCAAATTTGTCACTCATTTTTTGTGCAAACTATTATAGAAAATATAATAATAATAATAATTATATATTATATATATATATATATATATATATATAATATATATTATATATAGGGCTGTGGAGTCAGAGTCGTGGAGTCGGAAGTGCATAGTTGGATGGAGTTGGAGTCGGTGCAAATCCTTCAATTATAACCATAGCAGCCTAGGCCTAGCTCAATTTTATGAATAAAATAGATTTAACTTAATGTTTTAATATATAATATAATATATAAATAATATAAATATAGTTGCTTATAATTAATAAGGATTATAATTAATTAATTAACATAAGGAAATTTAAAAATTTTGTACTAGCAACCCTAAATCTTTTTCAGATTTTTAGATTTCAATTTGATAATTTTGAGAAGCATCACTGAAAGAAGATTTAATGGAAGCGATCCTTTTTTAAGAACAAATTCAGTTTAGGTTAGTACATTTTGTTACGGATGTTTATAATACAAAAACATCTTATTAATTTGCTAAACCAATAATAATCTTATTTTGTTTAAGTTTCAATCAGTTTATATTTTGGGATTTATTGTAATTTTTGAATAGAGAAAAAAAAAGCCATTAAGGCATAGTTACAGCCACTAAGTAACCTGATGAGTCATGTGGTGGTGACGAAATGCCTTGTTTATGAATCTCCATTGGCCTAATAAAGCTAATCGTAATCAATTTGGCCTTAACATTCCATCGGAGTCATAATTATACAAGTCAGATTTCTGGAGTCGGAGTGTTAAAATTTTTGGAGTCGGAGTTGGAGTCGGCAAATTAGTCACCCCTCTCAGAATGTACCTAATAACGTGTGACGGCGCCTCTGGCCTTGATAACCGCACGAATCTGGCGAGGCAGAGACCAATTCATCATTTAGTATGCGGAGGTACGCCTGCTGGTTCAAATTCATCATCACTGGAATGAGAGGGCCCATTTTGTGGTACGAAAAACATCCCCAGAACATCACGGAACCACCTCCAGCCTGAACAACACCTTCGACGCATTCAGGATTAAAGGCTTCATTGAACCTGCGATGTACTCATCGCCTCCCATCATTGGAGAACAAATAAAAATGGGACTCATCGGACCAAATTACACGTTTCCAATCTGCCGCAGTCCAGTTTTTGTGCCTCTGAGCCCATTTATAACGTGCCAATTTGTGACCTGCTGTTAACAGTGGCCTCTTCCGTGGTACCCTGCTCCAGATGTCCATCGCATGCAGTTCTCGTCGCAATGTCCGTTCGGAAATTGGTTGCTGGAGAACCTCATTGGTTTCTTGGAGCAATTGTTCTCTGGTTTGAAAATGATTTGCAGTTACTAGACGAGAAACATGGCGGCGCTCCCTATTGTCAAGAATTGTTTTCCGGCCACAGTTACACCGTCACTTTTCAGTTGATTGCGAACTACACCACTCTTTGTAAACTCGCTGGACAGTACGCGTTGACACACCAACAAATTGGGCTACTTCAGACATTTTGTGTCCGTGGGCTCTGCCAAACACGATGGCTCCTTTTTGCCACTGAGTAACGTCTGCCTCACGACCTATTTTGCAGACTATATCCAACACACACTTTGTTCTTCACCACTTCACGAAACAGATCTGATCCTGTGTGCTACATCACCGCTACTTGTCACTTACCAATGCTACATCAGCGCCCTCTGTGTGACCTTGAACTTCCTACTATCGGTGCTATTAGGGGTGACTAATTTTTTGTCTGGTGTGCTTATATATATATGTGTGTGTGTGTGTGTGTTTTTAGTCAGGGGTGGTATGACATCATGTTACTGCAGCTTAGTTTGTTGGTTTCTATTCTAGCTATTTTTTTTTTCTAATTGGATTCAGTTTGGTGGCATTTGTGATAGAATTATGACATGCCATTCGTGTGGTTTTGACTTTGAGAACTTGATTCGTCATGTGCCCTAGATGATTAATTGAATGCCTGGTTAGGTCAACTGTATACCCTTGATGATTAGTTAGGTTGTCGTCGTGATATTTTCATTAGTTTAAACAAAAGTGACGAGCAAACTTTTCTGGTTAATTTTGAGGTGTTTTGCACGTTTCCTGTGGTAATGCGTCATTTACGAGATCTCATAATATGAACATGTTAGGTTATGCTTTATTGTATAAAATGTAGTCAAAAATACATTTTTCAAGTGTATTTTGGTGTGCTTTGTTTGAATATGACCTTCATTTCTTGTGCAAATGAACAGAAACACAGTTGTCATTACATGGCCCAAACACGTACTTCTGTTCATTTGCACAAGAAATAAAGGTCATATTTGAACAGAGCACACCAAAATACACTAGAAAAATATATTTTTAAATTCAACTTCAGGCCATGTCATTTTCTACATAATGACCATAGTGTATATTCTTAGCTTAAGTTATATAAACTACTTTGGTTGTAGTACCATATACCTAGGTATAGTTGTATGCTAATTAGCCAGCTTGAGATTGATGGTTTATAAGATTTTGAAAGTCAGATTAACACAAAACACATCAAAAACCATAGGAAAAACATAAATTTCACCTTCAAAATTGGCTGAACCTAAAACAACCTAACCTAACATTATCCAAAATTAAGTAAATATTTAGAAAACCAACTTTTAAAATTTTCTATTAGTTGAAAGTTTTAAAAGCTGGTTTTCAATGTTTTTCAATTTGCTGAATTAAAAAAAATGATACTCATTTCCATTACAAATGATTTTTAGAGTTATTGAAGCTTAAAGCTTTTAAAACTTTTTTACCTGGGGACCCCCAGCGGGAACCAAGAGTTTTTGGGTGGGGAGAATCACAAAAATGAGTGGTTTCCAAAGATTTTGAAAGTCAGATTAATACAAAACACCTCAAAAGCCATAGGAAAAACAAAGGTAAATATTTGGCTAGACACAGGGGCTACATTTTTTTATCAAAATTACATTTTTCTAGTGTAGTTTTCTCTGCTTTGTTCGAATCTGATACCCATTTCCTATGCAAATGAATAGAAACTTTTTTTTTTTCCATTCCAAAATACGGAGTGTTTCTACTCATTTGTACAAGAAATGCGTGTCAAATTCCAACAAAGAGAAAACTAGACCAGGAAAATGTAATTCTGATAAAAAACTAGCTAACCTAACTAAATTAACTAACCTAACCAACCTAACCTAAACTAACATGCCAGTGACAATAGTATATATGTAAGTCCACGCAATAAGATCAGGAATTGTTACATTTTGGGCATTGCACACAAGCAGGCAGAACTTTGTGGCATTTAAAACAATCCACTGCTACTTTGTTATTTTCAAAATATTTAGAAATGGTATGGTAATACTCAATCTTGCAATAGTCACATTCATTCAAAACCTTCACTAGCTTCAGCCATTATCCTCAAACTGCGTGAAGCAAAGGAAATTCCTATGGCACACGTCACAAAAAGTGTCTAATTGGCCCAATCCAACCATGTGACAATCTGAAAACAAGTGATACATCCACAAAACGCATTACCATAGATACAAACACACGGAGCACTAACATACATACAAGGATACATACATACATATATAGCCATCCCCCGGTTAACGACCTACTCATTTATCGACCACCCGCGGATACGACCACGACCGATCGTACCAATTTTTGGAAATCATATAATATTTTACATTGTATAAAAAATATTGCAACTGCTTTGGAGGATGTTACTGCGAAGTGTATGAAAGGCATTTGGAAGAAGTGCCTAAAATGATCTGTGGATAATTTCGAAGGCTTTGATAAGTTTGAAAATGTTGATGAAATTAATAGAAAAATAGTGTTACTCACCAATACCCTCAATTTAGAAGAAGTGGAAGATGTGGAAAACTTAGTAGAATACCAAGAGGGAGAGCTGACAAACGAAGAGCTGATAGAGTTGGAAGAACAACAGCATTTGGAGGAAGAAGACAGAAAAGAAAAAGCACCAAAGCCATAAAACAAGGCTTTCGTTTACCAACCTGGTCGTCGGAACGGAACCCGGTCGTTAAACGGGGGATGGCTGTATACACAGTCTCCATATAAAAATTATATATTAAACAAATTTTATAATCACGCACTAACAAAAAATTATTAGTACCGTAAGATGGGGTAACTGGGCACCACTAAGTTTAAGGTAAATTTCATTATATAACAGTACGAATTTTGTCCATAAATTGTAGGTATCTACCTATATATAGGTACCTAAACTGTATGGAAAAAATAATAACGAAATTTACCTTAAACCTAGTAGTGCCCAGTTACCCCATCTTACAGTACCATTGTAAAGAGCATGAAAAATAGTACTAGTGAAACAACCTCTCATTTCTAGTTAGCCCCTGTGTCCAGCCTAATATTAACCAAAACAGTAAAACAAATTTCACCTTCAAAATTGGCCCAACCTAAAACAACCTAACCTAACCCCTAACATTATCCAAAATTAGGTAAATATTTAGAAAACTAACTTTTAAAACTTTCTACCAGAGACCGGTGTAATAGTAAAGAAATACCCCCACTAATTTCACATTTTGCAAATGTAATGTAATGTTAGGCCATATTTTCGAGGATACACTAAATATTTTAGAGCCTAAATGTTTTAAATGTAATGCTAGTTTGTGGATTTATATTTTAAAATTTCAAAATATAAATTTTTTATAAATAATTAGCCAATTTGCTGACTTAAGATTGACATTTTGCAAGATTTTAAGTAGTAAATGGATTGTAAAGTATATTCTTAGCTTAAGTCAGGTAGGCTACTTCGGTGGCAATAAATAGTTATAGGTTTGTTAGTTAGCTACCTTGAAAATGACATTTTGCAAAATTTTATTATTAAAAAATATGGTTAATATTCGTTTTTTGACCCAGTCACACCCAGCTATAACAGCAATATATATTGAATAACCAATCAAAGCTGAATAAGAAAATATATATATTATCTTATGCAAATTTGTATAAAATATACTTTTAAAAAAAATATATTTTCTACTTTCTAATATGTATGTATATAAATTTTGGTTGGTTTGTTTATTTGAGCTACCTTTTTTAGACTTTTTTAGAGATTTTTCTTGGCTTTTTTTGGCTACTTTTTCTTGCTTTGGCTACTTCTTTCTGTTTCTGGTTAGTGTGGTAATTTTCATTCTACTGGTATGACGTGTCAATCTTGTGAACGTGATTTCGAAGACCTAATCCGCCTTGTTGGCCTCGATGAAGATAAAAGTTTTGATGTTTTTCCCAATCATGGCATAATTCCAACATCCGTGATTTGCCCTAAATGTAATACTGCTTGTATTTTAAGACAAGACTTGAAGGTATTTAGGTGCCGTAAAAAAAATGGAAGGATGCGAAATCATGGGTTTTACGTGCTGGGAATAGACGTCCTCACTTCCTTACTGCAATTGCAGAACTATATCCTCCAAAATAAGGTGACTGGTTAGGTTAGGTGGTTAGGCTAAGTTAGGTTAGGCTAGGTTGTGTTTAGCATGAATGCAAACTTTTCTGGTCAATTTTGAGGTGTTTTGCATGAATCTGCCATCCATTTCCTGTGCAAATGCATAGTTTTCGAGATGACGATATCTCAAAAACTACGCATTTGCACAGGAAACGGATGGCAGATTCGTGCAGAGCACCTCAAAATTGACCAGAAACGTTTGCTCTCATTATAAAAAGAGACTGGGTCAAAAAACGAATAATTACCAAAAATATTGTTCGACTTTAGGGACCTCGATAGGCCCAGTGGCTTCTTGAATCTTGTTTTTCAAATGAAACGTAAAACCTACAATGAAGTTCGAGTGGGATGAAAGAAAATTGGTTCGTGAACAGGTGGCTACCCAAGCTAAAAGCCAGCCTAGTTTAAAAAGGCCATGGATTACGATACTTTATTCGTTAAACTTAATCTCACATATAGTTGGCTGCAAAGATAGAATTGCTTTAGAAATCAACTAAAATACACTCAAATTCTTAATAAAACAATTAGGCTTAGAATCTAATATATTTTTAAAACACCTATAAAATTATCCTACAAATTTCGCAACAATCTACTTGAGCTTATGTAGCTCCAGCACATCACATATAAAATTAAAAATATGATTCATGAAATTCTTATCAGCATGACGTAATTTTACATGTTTACAGCTTATATCTTGAATTACTATTTTAATAAATATCATCCAACTAATACAACAACAACATAATTAACCAATGACCACTGCAGTGGAATATAGAGATAAGAATTAGGAAATTAGGAATGATTAATGGTTAAATAAAATTTTAAAAATATTTTGAGACTTCAAACAAAGCCTACCTATATCTAGTGAGATTATACTGGCACAAAATTTCATACACGTTTGTTAAACAGAAAAAAAAGCTAGTTGCTCAATAATTTTACAAAATAATACAGCCATCAAAGTTTTGGGCTTCACATCCAAAGCCAGTGGGTCCAATTTTGTGAAGTTGCATTAAAAAGTGACTCTTGGACTTAAAGTTAATAAAAACGTAAGAACATAGGAAGTCTAAGGATAAATCAAAGCCACCAGGGCCTTTCTAGGTTATCCATGTGCAAACTAAGAACTACATAACCCTAAATTCTCACTGTGATGTTCTGCCTTGACTGCTTAAAGCTTTTTGACGGAAGTACCCATTGCTCCTGACAAAAAGTATCATTCTGCTATACAACAAATGTCCATCAGACAATGCGGCAGTTGGAAAAATTTTGTATGGGAGCAGGGGCGCCGTTAGTCATTTAAGAGCATCCTGCAAAATGCCATAGGGGGACCCTGTCATAACGTAAATTTTTTTTTTGTGATTAGAGTTACAGTAAACACCCCTCCCAACACAAATTCACAAACGCAAATAGGAAGTTCGTTTTGGTTCTTTATATATACTAGCAAAAATATCGCCCTACGGGCGGTTTTTGCTATTTCCTGCGGAAGGCTTGGAGCCCTCGGCCAATTACTTCATCTGGGAAATGAATTTTCTTACCTCAAGGTATTATTTCCTGTTATAAAATATAAAAAAAGAACACTTCATCATAAATTTATCTTTATTTCATTACTGAAGAATCTCCTTGTAGACATAATTGTCAACAAATACTCCCTTTTCATTTCTTTCTGTCAGGACTTTCAACAAAAGATCGGCGCTACGCCCCGATTTTGCTAGATCTGCGGTACTTGGGCATTCGGCCCAAACCGAATCGAATGGTGGGCCTACGGTGTATTTTATTTTGAACATCATTCCTATCCCTCTCACCTTGGGCCTCAGTAATTGGGGTGCCTGTGGCGCCCCAATTACTGTCGATTCAATTATTTGGTCAATAAAACTATAGAAAAGAACGCAGCCATGAAAATCTAAAGCTTCACAAATCTTGATACAATGAGCTCAAATGTGAAGCTTAAGATTTTCATGATTGCGTTCTTTTCTATAGTTTTATTAACCAAATAATTGAACTGACAGTAACTGGGGAGCAGTGGCGGCTATTGACTTTCAGTTATGGGGGTGCTGCCTCAGAAATTGCGAACAATTGTGTCGATTATATTGTAGCTGGTTCCTTCTTGGTGCTACTTGTATTTGCCGGGAAGAATGAAGGATACGAGAGGCAGGCTATCTCTTTTAGGGGTCTCTCGTGTCCTCTTCTCTCCCTGTCGTTTGGAAGGTTAGCATCTTGAAGGAAAAGCCGGTCGTTTACAGAGTTTATTGAGTTCTTGGTTGACTGGGGTTATTTTACAGAAGATTTTGTTATTTTATATACAGCTGAATTAATTAAATATATATATATAAATTTATGTACAATACTTATTTATAAAGATTATATATGATTCTTAAAATTACACAGTGATAAAATATATACAATTTGGTACGCGCAAAATTGGTTTGTCGGTAACTAATATAAAAATAATATAAATGCGGAAAATTAACTGCGCGGCCCCACACTACTGCCCACCCCGAGAAGCGGAGCACGTATATCAAAAGTAGAAATATTCGGGTCTTGATTTGAATCGGATCCTTCGTCCAGCTCGCGTTGATCCTCGGTCGGCCTCGTTTCCGGTTGTTGCGTTGTCCTGCGCGCCCGTCCTGAGGTCTGTATTTGCTACCTCCGAGGTGCGTCCTCCATCGTCCTTTTTCCTTGCGTGCTTTTTCTCCGATCCGATGTCATCCGATTGTGCGCTCGGTACCTGTGTGGGACCTGAAACTATATACGCCGGTTTTAAACGATTAATTGAAATGGCTTCTGATGATCCGTTAGTTTTTCTATTACGAAGTACTTATCGTGGCGTTCGAGAACACGGAAAGGTCCTTGATATGGTGCCTCGAATGGTTTTCGAACGCGGTCGATGCGTACCCATACGTGGCTTGATTTGTGGAGTTCCGATGGAATGAATGATTTGGGGCTGAGTGAATGTTTCCTTGAGAGAGTTGGCGAAATCGATTTGCGTCATTTTCTTGGCTAATTCGGAGATGAATTTTGAATTGATTTTGACGACGAATTGGCGATCATTGGCCTCGGGCATAATAGGGTGGTTCCGGTGACGGTGGTGAACGGTGAATAACCCGATTCGTTGGGGAGACTGCGTAAACCAAGGAGAACTATGGGTAAAGCGGGGAGCCAATCTTGTTTTCGAGCGATGATTGCTGTCTTGATGGTGCGAATGAGATCTTTCAATTATTCCGTTGGTCTGAGGGCGATACGACAAAGTTCTTAGTCGGTGAAATCCGATGAGAGCTGAGAGTTCCCTAAAGAGTTCGGATTCGAATTGGGATCCGCGGTCCGTTATGACTTGCAGTGGTACACCAAATCTTGAAATCCATACATCGAGAAATGCGTGTGCTATTGATGTGGCTGTAGTATCAATCAGAGGATATGCTTCTATCCATCTTGTGGCACGATCGATGCAGGTTAGGAGATATCTATATGGGAAGGATATGTTGACCGGGCAAAGTGGTTGGCGGTAAGGGACCGACGATGTCGATATGTACCGTTTCAAATCTTGAACTTGGTAAATCGAAGGGGGTTATTTCTGATTTTGTATGGCGAGAAATTTTTGAGGATTGACATGATTCACAATTTCGGGACCAAGTTCGAATATCCTTATTCATTGAGGGCCAAAAGTATCTTGATTTAATGATACGAAGTGATTGCTTGATGCCTGGATGAGAAATATTATGAAATTGATTGAAGATGGAAGATCGATGCTGCTTGGAACAAAAGGACGGGGATATGGCGTGGATGTATCGCAATATAAAGTGTGTATTTCTGGAAACGGGAACGACTTGAGACGTGGGAGAAATTCTTGCGTTTCTTGATCTTTTTGTTGAGATTCCGCGATTGCTGATAAATCGAAAGCGTCGATATGTACTGCGTTTACGTTGCGTGAAAGGCAGTCCGCTACGACGTTTTCGGATCCACAGATATGTATTACATCGCATACGTATTCCGTGATGGCAGACCAATGACGTTGTTGTCGGTCTGTCTTGGCTCGTAAGGGACTCTTGTAGGCAGAAACCATCGGTTTGTGATCCGTGAAGAGTATTACTTGACGACCTTCTAAAAATTGACGGAAATGCAGGACGGCTAGGTATGCTGCGAGTAATTCTCTATCGTATGCGGCGTACGCTTGCTGAGTTGTAGTTAATTTCTTGGAAAAGAAGGCGATGGGAACTGGTGTGCTGTCGATTATTTGATGAAGAACTGCTCCAGCTGCTATTTGTGAGCAGTCCGTAACTAAATGAAGGATTGAGCTTGATGGAAGAGGATGACAAAGCGTAACGGCGTTCCGTAGTGCATCCTTGACATCTTGAAAGGCTTGAATTGCTTCGTCGTTCCACTGTAGACTTTTGCTTTTGACTTGAGTTCTGACGATTTCACTAAAGGTGAGACTAAATCGGCGTAACGGGTATTCATATGGCGATAGAATCCCGTCATTCTAGGAATCTTCTGAGGCTTTGGTAATCTTGCGGTTGGGGAATATCTTGAATTTCGGAGACTTTGTTTACAGGAGGACGAATGCCTGCTGGGGAAACTTCATGACCCAGAAATTCAATTTTGGATTGCTGAAATATGCATTTTTCTAAGGAAATTCTTAAATTGTGTTCTTGAAGGATCTTGAATACGCGTTCTAAGTCTTTCAAATGGTCAACTGCGTTATTTGAATGGAGTAAAATATCGTCGAGATACACAAATACGCAGTCAACTCCTCTGAAAATTGTATCCAGAGCCGGATTTAGACGTGTGGAGGCCCTGGGCAGCCTCCATGTGGAGGCCCCCCTACCTTAGGGGAAGACATAATTGAAGTCATCCATAAGATTCATAATATAATTAACATACATACACTTTCAAAACATCGTGCACTCTTGTGTCTGTCCATTCCACTCATTTCTGAAAAATATGAAAGCCTCGGGTTACTCGGGTATTCCATTATAGTGAGAGTAGGCCTAAAAGAGTAATAAAAACAAAATAATAATCAGTACACAACAAATAGTAATTGGTAAAAGTTTATGTACTACAGTGGTATTGGATGCGCGTGTTTTTTTGTTGATCATCTATCGGGTTTTTCTAGTTTCGGGTTTTTTCTATTTTGATAATGGCTTGTCAATATGTGGAGGCCCCCAAGATGTGGAGGCCCATGGGCAGCTGCCCACTTTGCCCACTCCTAAATCCGGCCCTGATTGTATCCATGAAGCGTTGAAATGTTGCAGGGGCGTTTCTTAAACCAAATAGCATGTATAAATACTGAAATAAACCAAATGGAGTTGTTATAGCCGTTTTCTCGATATCTTCTGGGTGGACTGGAATTTGGTGATATGCTCTGACTAGATCGATTTTGCTAAAGCATGATTTTCCGTGCAGAGATGTTGACAGACTTCTTATATGAGGAAGTGGATATCTGTCCGGTTTCGTGACAGCGTTTAGGCTTCTATAATCACCACACGCCCGCCATTTGCCTGGTATCTTCTTCGGAACGAGGTGTAACGGTGAGGCCCATGGTGATTTTGAGGGTTCTATAATTCCATCTTGAAGTAAGTTGTTGAAAGTAGCCTTAGCTGAGGATAATTTATTGGGTGGAAGACGTCGAGGGCTTGCAAACACTGGTGGTGCGCTGCCAGTGTCGATGGTATGCTTGACAGTGTTGGTGGAAACTTTCTGCGGTTGAGCTGGTTTCAGTAGTGAGGAGTACTTGTCAAGCAGGTTCCTGATTTCTTGAGGTAATTTGTCGGTAGGGTTAATATTGATGAGGTGAAGGTCTTTGGATTGCACAGGTTTAGTAGTGGCTTGAAGAGTTGTTGCTCTATCCTTCAAAATGCCATGCTTGCAGTCCACAAGGATGTCATAATGGGATAGAAAATCGGCGCCGAGAAGTGGACTGGAGACTTGGGCGACGACGAATGGCCACCTGAATATTCTTCGTAATTTAGGAATTGATATGTCCAGTGTTACTTCTCCGAATATTTCGAGCGGCTGACCGTTTGCGGTGGAAATCTTTACTGCGGTTGGATGGAGTTGACAATCATTGACACAAGTTGGTGGTAAAATTGAGATGCTCGCTCCTGTGTCAATGATAGAATTGACCTTCAGACTGGCGATGCGAGCTGCGACTGAGATCAGCGGCAGGCCGGACGTCGCGTTAATCACAGCCTGCTTATCTAGTTTTCCGACGTTTCTCTTGATGGTGAGGAAGATCTTGAATTTGGGCGTGACGAGGGGAGCAGCTTGGCGTCATCTTTATTTGGCCACTTGCACCATGGCCTGCAGGTCCTTGCTTGGGGGCCATAATAAAGGTGCGCGCGGCACACCACCGGCCGCTGATTCTCGCTGAAGGGTTTTAGGCCGATAGGGATATTCGTTCTTGGGCTTGTATTGGGTCGAGTTGACGTTGGCGCCGCGTAACAGCTTTGTTGAGCGAACGGTATTAACTCATCGGCTAGTTTGCCGAGTTGAGTTAGCGTCAGCTCCTTTTGTGCTGCTACGACGGGCGCTATTGAGGATGGGAGCGCCTGGATGAATTTATGCTTCACCAAATCATCGCTGACGCCCACCTTCAGTGCCGTTTGGTGGATATCTTGAAGGAATTGGGAGGGCTTTCCAGTGAGAGGAGTGTTGGAGATGAGTCGTTCGAAGAGTTCTGGCTTCGTCTTTTCGTAATGACTCACGATTTCTTCTTTTAAATCGGTGTACGACTTGTTGGAGAGAGTTGATGCTGAAATTCGTGAGACGACTTCGGGGGGTAACGAGGCTAGAACATGGAAAAATTTGGTCTCTTCGGATGTTATTCTGGAAATGTGGAATTGTGCTTCCATGATGGAGAACCATCCTGCGGCCGACGCTTCAGAGAACGTGGGTGGCTTGATGGTGACATGGTGCACTCCTGATTCAACAGATTCCATCTTGCGGGAATGTAATTCAGGTCTGCTGCTGCTTCGGTTCCGACCGGCTACTACGGGTGGGCGGCGAAGAGGCGTGGCTTCGGTTTCTTCCGCCCGGCGACTGAAGGATGCTGCTTCCGCTGGCTGGTTCGGGTCACTCCGGGGTCACCAATTGTAACTGGTTCCTTCTTGGTGCTACTTGTATTTGCCGGGAAGAATGAAGGATACGAGAGGCAGGCTATCTCTTTTAGGGGCCTCTCGTGTCCTCTTCTCTCCCTGTCGTTTGGAAGGTTAGCATCTTGAAGGAAAAGCCGGTCGTTTACAGAGTTTATTGAGTTCTTGGTTGACTGGGGTTATTTTACAGAAGATTTTGTTATTTTATATACAGCTGAATTAATTAAATATATATATATAAATTTATGTACAATACTTATTTATTAAGATTATATATGATTCTTAAAATTACACAGTGATAAAATATATACAATTTGGTGCGCGCAAAATTGGTTTGTCGGTAACTAATATAAAAATAATATAAATGCGGAAAATTAACTGCGCGGCCCCACAATATATATATATATATATATAATATATATATATATATATATATAAATTATATATATATATATATTATATTACTGCAAACACGCAGTATAATTAACGTAAAGAACGACGCTTTGTATAGGAGAATTATCCGCGCAAGATGAGAGCGAAAGAACGAAACAAATGAAAATATATATATATATTATATATATTATATGAGAGAGAAGAAAGTCGAATAGATAAATAGATAACTACTCACTACTCAGTCATAAAAATAAGTAAAATAGTATCATAAAATCAATTATAGGGTACTTACGCTTAACGGGTAATTTAATTTCGAAATTGCCAAAAATTTTTTAGAAACAAATTCCATTCTTCTGTTTTTATTCTGAGCGAAAAAATATTCTAAGAAATGAAAGCTATATATTGTAAATAATCCAATTATTATATAATTAACTTCAATCTCACGACAAAAAAAAAATGATATCGAATCATTGATAAATGCAATTCGGAAATTAAATTTCGAATTAGCAAACGATACAGCAACACAACTACCACGTCAAACAAACAAATCGGCACTGCTTTGTCCACAGTGCTTTGGATCCTCTTAAACCCGCGATTCTGATTCGCTCTTCGTACGTCCGCCACCGAGGTTTCAAGCATTTCAAACAAAATCTGGAACTGGTAAGTACGCAGTTCCACGGGAAGGCTGAAGCTACTTTCGTGATTCATTCGTTCGGCATTGAAATAGTTTAAGGAAAAAAGGATATAATCTGATTTAAAAACCCAAAGTTCATTGAAAAAAACAATCAGAGAGGCTATTTTAAATATTTAAATATAAAGATCATAAGATCATGGGGGTGCTGCAGTTCCACAGTGTCTACCTGCGAGCCGCTCCTGCTGGGGAGCCTGCGGCCCCCCCAATTACTGGGGGGTTCAATTATTTTGTCACTAAAACTATAGTCATGAAAATCTTAAGCTTCACAAATCTTCTTGACACAATGTGAAGCTCAAGATTTCCATGGCTGTCTTCCCAATTACTGTCGGTTTAATTATTTGGTCAATAAAACTATAGAAAAGAACGCAGCCATGAAAATCTAAAGCTTCACAAATCTTGATACAATGAGCTCAAATGTGAAGCTTAAGATTTTCATGATTGCGTTATTTTCTGTAGTTTTTTTTGGTTACATACCATATGTCCCACAAAAAAGTACACCCAACTTTAGATTGTAATAACTCCTCCAAAAATTGAGATATTTTGGATCTGTTTGTTTGATTTAATATAGCAAATTATTCTTTGTTAACGTTCAAATTTATTCATGTTTAAACGATTTAGTGTTTAAGCATCTGCTTTTAACTGAAGGGTACAACAAAATGGATTGCGCAAAATTGGTCAATGAAAAAGTAATGTGTGTGCTATCGATGCAATGAAAAGACAAATACATAATAATAGATACTTTAACATAATTTTAATAAGATACAAAGCAGATTTTTCTTTATTCCTTATTGCAAAAGTTATGCTTAGTTTCGTTTTCTTTCAACATGACCGCCATTCCTATCGATACAAATCTGGAGTCGAGCTCTCATCTTCCCCATCACTCTTTTGATAAGATCTGGATTGTCTTTTAACAAGTTGATTTCAGCTGTGATGCGAGTCCTCAAATCATCTAAATTGATAGGTTGTGATGCAAATACTCTATTTTTCAAATGACCTCATAAAAAGTAATCACACGGGGTCAAGTCAGGGCTTCTGGGAGGTCATTCAATGTCATGGCCTGTAGCAATTACTCTTTGGTGGAAGACTTCCTGCAAGCGTTCCTTCACAATAACTCTCCTGTGAGCAGGAGCTCCGTCTTGCACCCACCAAATACGATTAAATCGGTTTCCATAAGTAATACGTATTTGTGGAAGGATTTCTCGGTCTATCATTTCTAGGTAAGCTTCACCATTTAGATTACCATTACCGCACAGTCCTACCCAGAGAGACAGTTTTTGTCTAGAGTTATTCTTTTCGTAGATATGATTGTCAGGTGGATGATTTTTTGGTGCATACTGACGGCAGATTTGTCTGTTCACTAGACCATTCATAAAAAAGGCCGCCTCATCTCCAACCACTAATTGTTCCGTGAATCTTTCTGGTTTTTCAAGAAACCACTTGGCAAATCTTAGGCGGCGAGGTAGATCTCCTTCATTGAGTTGATGTCGAATTTCCATTCTGTATGGGTACAAATTCAAATCCTCACGAACTATTCGATGAAATGACATGCGTGAGAGTTCTGTACCATTTCGCTTGGTGGACACTTTTGGATGTCTCTCTAATAAATGCCGAACATGCTGAATGTTCTCGTCTGTTCTTGCCGTCTTCGGATGGCCTGAACGTCCTTTGTTCAAATTGAGGACCGTTCCTTCTTCTTTGTATTTCTGAACATTCTTCAAAATTGTATGTTTAGTTGGAGAAGCTCTATCGGGAAATTGCAGTTCGAAGGTATTCTGAACTTGTTTTAAGCTTTTAGTTTGCAGATAAGTTGTGACCATGAGAACGCGCTGCCTTCGTGTAAACTGCATGATAAGGGTTTCAAAGTTATTTATAAATTTAGTAATTCAGATTCTTCATTTATATGTATGACTCGTATCTTAGATACAAAAGTTCGAATTATTTAAAAAAATATTTGTAATATCCTTCGACATAAAAAGTAGCACATTGGTTAAAGCAAGAGGAGCTATCTGGCTGGGAGAAATGATCATTCCGCGCAACCCATTTTGCTGTACCCTTCAGTTAAAAGCAGATGCTTAAACACTAAATCGTTTAAACATGAATAAATTTGAACGTTAACAAAGAATAATTTGCTATATTAAATCAAACAAACAGATCCAAAATATCTCAATTTTTGGAGGAGTTAGTACAATCTAAAGTTGGGTGTACTTTTTTGTGGGACATATGGTATATTGTAATGTATATGGTTGTAAATTTTGACTTGGTCCGCAATTGATATGGACCGTGACTTATTTTTGGTTGGCAAGGTATTGGTATTGATGGATACCGTAGTGAAATCGACTGGATTCCTTGGATCTGATATATTTGCATGTCAGTTATAAATGGATATGGGTGTAACATATTTGTGGATAGTAGTCTATTATGACTTGATCCTCTGGATCCAGAGATTCTATCTTTAGTTTTAAATTCATAATTATTTAGTTTTGTAAAAATTGGTCGTTGCCAATGTACAGGCAGTTTTTGCATAGTAGAGCCACCTCGATGGGCCGAAGTGGCCCCTAGTGTGCTCACTGTAAAAATTTCTTATGTTCTTGTGGTTCGGAACCCACGTAAAATTGTAGGTCCCCTCCGCCACAACGGAGGACATGCACAATACACAATTACGAACACAGTTAGGTAGACCAGCCATGAGTGGATCCTAGGGTCTTTGTTGGTCTGAAACATTATAACATTATAACAACATTCACCTTTGGAATGAAATTGAGTATAGAGAAAGTAGGAGGGTACAGAAAAGTGGTTGCTACCAGTCGTCCCAGACACCCGAGTTTCAGTGAGGAAGAGAAGGTGAGGATTAGAGGAGGAGAGGTGATATTCAACACTTTGGAAATTTGAGGAAAGGCCAGGATTGTTGCAGAAGTTTATGAACAGTGAATTAGGTAGCCAGAAAGTGAGGACGTTTATGATCCCTTCCCCAGTTGGACTTCCGAGGCTCTTGAAGTGTATGCCATTTTGTAGGTTCTCTTTCGTTTTTGGATTTTGAAAAAACTATGTAGTGTGTAAGATGCATGTGTGTGTAATGAGGAATAGGTAGAGAAATGTGCGTTTAAGAGCATGCTGGACTGCTCACAGGGTAGATGAAACACGCAAAAAAATCAGCTAAGGAAAACAGTGACGGAGATATGGAAGTTTCAGCACTCCGTGTCCTGCCTAACATCCCGCCCCCACCTCCGCGAGTACTTCCCTGGTCATTTGATGTCCACAATCTCTTCTTTGAGATATATATATGTTACAAGGAATCTGTGTAACTAGGGGTTTCATGAAATCCCATAAATATTAAGGAATTTCACGTAAGGTAAAGTCGTGATATTTCCGTTAAACCTACTGGAAAATTATTGAATGTCTGGTTAGGTCAACTGTACGCCCTTGACGATTGGTCAGGTTAAGTCGTGATATTATCGTTAAAACTAGGGAAAATATCACGACTTAACCTCGCATGAAATCCCTGAACATTTTGGAGATTTCATGAAATCTCTAGTTTCACAGATTCCCTGTAACATTATACACACACACACACACACACACACGAGTATATGGAGAGAGAGAGGTGTGTGTATGTCTGAAAACCTTTTATTTTAAACTATAATTAAACGCTAATTATTATAATAATCTTTTTGTTTTTCAACTGCATGTTTGAGAGACATTCCCTCTCCTAAAAAACAATAGAACAACACTTCCTTCTCTATTTTACGTTTTTAGAAAATATTTCAACAGAAATTATCAAATTTGCGTTGATAAATTATATCTGTATAAAATCTATTATTTGTATAATAGTCTCAAACATACTTTTAATGAAAGATTCTGTTTGGAGCTGAAGTACACAATTCTGTTTGAATGTTTATACACCTTTTATCCTCACGTAACTTTATTTCTTTTGTTTTGCGCCCATTTTTAACCCTTTTTGGCTGGAATTTCTCGTAGGGTTGTTATGAATGCGTGTATTTGCAACGAAAGAGTTAAATATAAAGTGACCAGAGTTTTTGAAGTTAAAAGCGGGACATATCCTGAACCCCCCCAATGGGGGGGAGGGGGTGTCCCTCTGTCGCGGTTGAGAAAATCTTGAAATTGCAATACTCAAGAAACGCGTTTTGGTGGCATCGTAAGCGGATATTTCAATATTAATTTCAGCAAAAAACAAGCCCTCATATGACACACATATATGCTCCATTCTCTCTCGTACCAAATATACAGTATATGAAACTAACAATAAAAATCAAATAAGAGACAATAACGAAACAGAGTCAGTTAAATTACCACTTTTCCACCAGTGCAAACTGACAACTTTCGTCTTGGATTATGTAATGCTTGAAAACATCAATAAAAACATTAATTGGTCAATTTGCTGAATAACCATAACACTACGAAATTATATATTTCAGCAACTCGTCAAGTAATCACCCTTTAACTCAAAAAGTGAGGCAATCCCAGGGACGTACCTAAAGTATTTGGCACCCGGGATGGATCCTTCCTTTGGCACCCCCCCCCCCCCCCCCATAAATAATTTAAAAATTTAAACACACAGAAAAATATATTATGTTTGCAAGTAGTTTTTTAAACAGTACAGTACTGTCATAAGAAAAATGCAGGACCTTAAAAATTCAGTGAACAGGTAATACTGCATTTTATTTTATACAAAAAACACAGGAAATCCAGTCTCAATGGTCAGCGGCTGAGCGTGAATCCTCTCTTACCTTTGAAGAATAGGCCGAGCCTCATCCTATTCTTCAAAGATAAATAGAGAGGATTCACAGTCTCTGCTTTCGAGCCTTAATTTCTGCAAATTGATCAATGACCTCATCAAAATTCATCTTCTTTGCATATTCATGTTCAGTTGAAAGTAAAGCCAGATTTGTCAATCTTGTCTGACTCATGGTCGAGCGAAAGAAATTTTTTTATCAATTTCAATTTGGAAAAATTTCTTTCACAGGAGGCAATAGAGACACAGACAGTCAAAAAGAATCTCAAACACAGTGGCAAACTTGGCAAAGATTCACAAAAATCCCATTTCACAATAAACTCCAGAAACTGCAATGCTGTCCATTTCTTTGCCTCTTCAACGCTGATTTTGGCAGCTTCCAAACGCCCCCGAAGTCGTCCAATTTCCACACTGATATCTTCATCAGAGAATTCATCGAAAATCTGAGTCAAATTTGAAATATATCAGGTCATCCCATAAGTAATGTCGTTTTTTAGATCGGAATTTGAAGGAAAAAAAAAACTCAACTGAAACTTTTTAATCTACTGTAGTATATATTTTCCATCGGAATCAATGACACTCTGCCAACGTCCTACAAGCTTTTCAATGTCATGTTTATAAAATTCAGGCGGTTTTGAGGCAAACAACTTTCAAAGACTGGTGTGCAGGTCATCTAAAGAAGTATACTGTTTCTCGTCAAGATAGTTTTGCAGACTCCTGAAGAGATGATAATCTGAAGGCGCAAGGTCTGGAGGATGTGGACGTTTTTCCCACCCAAGCTCCTCAATTTTTGCAGAAGTGATCCGAGCGGTATGAGGACGTGCGTTGTCGTGGTGGAACACGATTCTTTTCCGATTAACCAAAGAAGGTCTCTCTTCTTTTAGTGCAGTGTTCAATCGATCCAGTTATTGACAGTAGACTTGAGCGGTGATTGTTTGGTTGTGTGGTAAGGTTTCAAAGTGTATTACACCACCTTTATCCCACCAAACACTAAGCAACACCTTCCGAGGGTGAAGATTTGGTTTTGGCTGTGGTGTCGCTGGTTCCCCGGCACAAACTCACTGTCGACGGCGCTTAACATTCTGGTACAGTATCCACTTTTCATCACCAGTCACTAAACGGTGCAAAAACGGATCTTGGAGTTCACGGGAATGAAGAGCTGTGCTAATGTTTACCCGCACCCTCAGATTGTCGACCGACAATTCATGTGGCACCCATTTTCCTAACTTAGGCACTTTCCCGAGTTGTTGCAAATGTTGATGGATGGTGGACGGGGATGAATTGAGTTTCTGGGCCAATTTTTCGACAGTTGTTGAACAGTCTTCTTCAAGTGCGGCTAACAGCAGGTCATCATCAAACTCAGCAAGAATGGTGACTGCTGTTTGACAGAAACAGCAGTCACCATTCCTAAACTTTTGAAACCATCTTTGACATTTCCTCACATGCAGAATATCGTTGCCATAAACGTCCTGAATGTTTCGCGTTGCTTCAGTAGCACTATTCCCTTTTTTGAACTCGTAAAGCATTATATGCCTGATATGCTCTTCTGATACCGCCATGTTTATGAGGGGTTCACATAAAGCAAAACACACGTCTTCACTGGTCACGGTCTGTAAAGTATGTAGCGAAACACGATAGATCTCCTCTTAGATATAACCTTCTGAAAATTTATGCTTAAACCGAGTAGGACTAGTTTAAACTTAATCTATTGTAAAAAACATTACTTATGGGATGACCTGATACTTCCGAAGTTCTTCTGTTGCAACAACCAAAGTGTTTGGCTGAATAACAGGGAAGATTGACAGAATTTGATCCATTGCCTTAGAACGAATCTCCAATTCTTGATGAAAGTGATCAAGACATTCAAACAAAGCCCTTTTTACTTCCTCTGGCAATGTGAGACCAGCATCCTTTGCCATCTATCCTGGCATCCTTTTTCGGAGCTTTACTCTCCCTCTTCTCTCCATAGAAATGTCCATTTCCTCACACTTTGTAGTTGCATAATGAATGGCAGAGACAATTAATTATCATTATTAATTATCATTAATTATCATTTATAAACACTTAAACATCACTATGATACCACGTCAAAAATTACTGGACACTGGTATAAGTACTATGATATTGTTATAAACACCAGCACTTTATGCTTTATCATAATTATTTAATGAAACATACCTCATGTATGTGGGTGGAGTCACAGTGTCAAGTGAACAAGACTTGGAATGTCAGTTGCAGCCAGCTGGCTATGCTCAACAAACTGATGACTAAAACGTCAACAAACGTTCGCCTTTCGATGTAATTTTTATAAAATATTTAATTTTTCGTTTGTAAATTTTGTATTGCCAATAAAAATAGAAATTTATTTTATAGTGGAAATTAACATTAAGCTGTTGTAATAGTTTGAACATTTTAAATTTTTTTTTCTTACTTTGGCGAATTTTTCATTTGGTTTGAAAACTTGTACTGGTATTTCAACTCTCTCGATGGCACCCCCCTCCTGGCTGTCACCCGGGGCGGACCGCCCCCCTCGCACCCCCCTTAGTACGCCACTGGGCAGTCCTGAGATACTCAGTCTTTATAAAGTAATTCATAAGATTTTAACATTATACTTAAGACTTAATATAACTTATTGCACAAGTCTATAATAATAGCATCTACGTGTAGTAAGTTAAAGTATTAGGGATGCACCGGATACCGGATCACGATCTGGTATCGGGCCACTTCTTCAGTATCCGGCCGGATACCGGATAATTAATTAACATTTTAATCACATTTTGTTGATAAAAAACTTCATATTTCAAGTTTTCGTGTGTACTTTATTATTTTATTATGGCTAATGCCAGACGATTTTATTCAGCTGTGGGAAGAACCGTGTGCAATAAAGGGCTAAATTTAACATTTATAATGATTTTCTTTTAAACAGAAAACACACTAAAAGTTGGCTTTCTCTAAAATTTAGTAGAACTAGGTCCAATCAACTTTGCCTTTTTTTCTTTTCAGCATTGAATACGAGAGTTCCCCCCCAAATATAGAAAACGTAAAATTTCCCATTTTCTATTTCTAAAACAAATATTTATTTATAAAGCAGATCTAGCTAAATATTTAACACTACCATTAATACCTAGAGAAAAAGATCCTTTAACATGGTAGAACAATCGTATATCAGAATATCCATCATTAAAGAAACTTGTACATAAGTATTTAAGTGCTGCCTGCACCCAGCTCGGTCACTTCTGAGAGATTATTTAGTGCAGCAAGCAAAATTTATAGTGAAAACGGTGCCCATATGTTGCCGGAAAATGCTGAGAAACTTCTTTCCATAATGAAAAATATGAAATTATTGAAAACATAATGAAAAATATAACTATATATTTTCACACAGTTATACAGGGCGTTCAAAAAAGATCTGAACGATTTGATTCTTTAATATTTTTCATACTAAATAAGTTATAAAGCATGAAGCGTGTGTAAGAGGTAGAGCAACTAATAAAGTTGGGTTTTTTTTTGTACAAAACCAAGGTTGTCAACATCCATGAATTACGAATCAGGACCAGGGATGCAATAGCGATGGTCGATGCTGCCATACTTGAACGCACATGGCGAGAAATTGAATATCGATTGGATGTTGTACGGGCGACCAATAGGGTGTCACTTTTGGACTTTTTTGAAAAGTTATGGTGCTTACCTCTTATATTGTGTGAAATTGACCAAAAACCATGAATAAACAAAAAAAGAACAATCGGGTAATATTTAGGGTCCCCGCCCCCCCCATTTGAAAAATAAGCCCCCTATTCACACAAAAAATGGTGATTTTTGGAGATATTTTGGGTCATAGTTTCCTTACTAATCATCGTATTTCAAAAATTTTGCTACCGAAATGTAAAGAATAATAATGCGCTTCAATCTGAATAGTTTTTATTAACCTTTGCATTAAATTTATTACATTTTTTATATCTCTTTGGTCATTTTGATGCATTTTCTAAGAAAAATGCTGCTGTTTTATATCTTTGGAAGATGTGAAATGCAATAAAATATTATCTTATGTACTTTGGATGTCACCGCCATCCATAGAGCATCATCCCAATGCAGCTCTGCGGCGATGGGCTTTGAAAATATAAATCAAAAAAGCAGATGGGCTTAAATGAGCAACACTTTTTTGGTTTCGAGATTCAAAGTGGGAACAACTTTGCACATGTTTAGTAGATTAAAAGTAGTAAATTTTGAAGAAAAAAAAAAAAAAAAATGACAACTGTAGACTTAAATTTTTATTAATCTAAAAAAATACGCAAAGCCCCATCGTTTTTTTTATTCTTTATTATGAAATACAAACACAAAATTTTAATCAAATAGAAACAAAGTGCTATTCTTGAAATTATAATGAAAAATTGTAAATGAAATGAAATTATAAATGGAAAGAAATTACAAATTCAAGAGACCTTGTTTGGAAAACTTTGGGAAAACACGCCTGTTTTCCTCTACAACTTGAAGCAATGCCTGAAATTCACCTTCATCCCTACATGAGCCATGAAAATCCTGCAAAAGTTTGATACCCCTTTCTGCAGTGTCATTAACAACCTTAGTTGAAGAGAGTATTCTTTTCATCCGTTGAAAATCATTATTGCTGTCCGTCCCACGTTACAGCTGGAGTCCTTATCCAGTCTCTCGTTGAACCAAGGACTTTGAATACAAACCATGAGTTTGGACCAACTAATTGCTGAATTTTAATTCGTTCTTTTAGGATAGGAAATATCGTCTTACCCTGTTTGAATTCTGGTGGTTGATTGAAAGAGGAAAGTTTTTTGGCCCCCTTGTCCTTTTCACTATGAGGTAAACTGCCACAGAGAGAAAGGGTTACAAGTTCTTCAGATAGGTACCAGTAATAACCTTTTAGTGTTGAGGGTAGCTTCCGCTACTTCCATGTCAATCTTTTTGTACTGAACTAATTCGTTGTATAGGAGGAGGTCATTTTCAGGAGCCTCAAGTGGGTTGGTGACTGATAGCCAGTACTTGGAGTAGATCAGCGATGTAAACAAGCATACTCTTTCCAGCTTTTTTATTGTAACATTATCATATCCGGCTTGGTCTGAAAATGCTAACATCTTATTCGTATACAATATGACAGCCATCCATCTGGCGTGATGGAGAGCTCCTGGCTTGATCCAGTGTATTTCTCTGGCAGGAATTTCTCCTAAAACGAGCATAGTTGTTTCAGCTACCTCTTTGTAATCATCCCTGGGAAGGCTCTGGTTATCTTTGAGCAAGTCTGTCATAAAATCTATGACGCATTTTTTCAGGTCCTTGAGATGTCTGTCATTGATAGATAGCTGTTTGAAGGGTTGCTTAGTATCTAGCTTCTCCCATATAACATCTCTGAAGGTCTTGAAAGATTCGTTTTCGGTGAAGTAGATTTTCCAAATACTTTTAGATACACTGCTGACAAAACTCGTTCTTCCATATAGTGGCGACAAGCGAGCCATAATAATTTTTTTCCAAAGAGGTCTTCCAGTACTTTACAAGCCCCTTTTATCCAGCCAGTATTGGATGAAGTAGTATCGAATACCATTCCGTAAACCTTATCCTGTAATTTCCATTCTTGGATTGTGCTAAAAACAGTACAAGCTTGTGTCGATCCAGTTGAGACACCGATATCGGGTATCGAGAGAAGTTTCTCAACATTCTCTCCCGATATAAGTATTGCCAGTCGATCTTGCTTTCCTCCTGAAACATTCAGTATCATTTTACTGTCCCAGTGGACTACACAATATTGAGGTGGGTTGAACGACTCTTTAATAGTGTCAGCAGTAGCTTTTCTCGACTTCTTCGCAGCTCGCGCAGAAGTACTTTTCGATAATGACATCTCTTTTAAATCTAGCCCACATTCAGCTGGTATCACAGATGCAAATGTTGAGCGTTGTCCGAATGATAGTCCTAAACGATCAGCTGTATTGGATATTAATGTTTACTGTAGTAACTTAGGACGTTTTGATGGGCCTGGGCTCGGAGTAAAATCATCTTCACCATTACTTGAGTCCACTAACTCGCCTTCAGATGATTCAAGTTTGTCTCTCTTCTTCTAATGCCTTTCGCTCTTTTTCTTTCAATTTTCTTCGTTCTTCAGCTTCTATTCTAGCAGTCTTTTTAATCAGTTTGGCTACATAAGCTTTATCGATCGAACCCAGAGAATATATTCCTGCACTTCGCTGGTCTTCCAAAAAGCGAAGATCCTCATTCTTCTGTTGTATAGTTCTCAATGTATCAATTTGGATCTCATTACATACATTTTCAGTTGATATATCAAATAAGTTATCTAAACGAGACAGAAAAGATGTTTTCTGGGTTTCATAACATTTCTTCTTTATATTTTTATCTAACTTCTCATGCTCTTTTATCAAATCCCACAACATTTTTTGGGGTCCTTTCTGCTTTCTAACGGATTTTGATGGTATGTCAACCATAATCCACACCTTTTCTACCCTATCTAAGACTCTCAAAGTATTTTCTTCCTTTGACACATTGTCGCTTTTCATTTGATCCCTTCTCAAGAAGAAAAAGTGACTGAGAACTTCACTATTCGTTGGAAGCATGCTTCGTCCTCTTGCGCATATGTCTTCCACTAACTTTCCCAATAAAGAATCATATTTTCTTAGGTCTGTTCTTAATATTGGCTTACTGTTAGCCATGACTATTGACTAATTTTAATAAACTATGAAATTAAGCAAATCTATAATAGAATTCTGAAAGAAAATCAAATTTATCATACATTTGGTTATATTTGCATACTTTTTGTAGATAAAACCTGGAAATACTGTAAATAAATGTTATAGAAATGAAAACAGAGGGAAAAATTTCATAAGGTCCACTCAAATATCAGCACCGTATACAACTAAAATAGTTTTAAAACGTTCACAATAAGAGAATACCATTATTCTCTACATTTTGGTAACAAAATTTTTGAAATACGATGATTAGTAAGGAAACTGACCAAAAATATCTCCAAAAATCACAATTTTTTGTGTGAATAGGGGGCTTATTTTTCAAATGGGGGGCGGAGACCCTAAATATTACCCGATTGTCTTTTTTTTTGTTTAGTCATGGTTTTTGGTCAATTTCACACAATATAAGAGGTAAGCACCATAACTTTTCAAAAAAAGTCCAAAAGTGACACCCTAGCGACCAATGGCGCACATGTTGAAGTTTATTAAACATGTATGTAAAACTTAACTGTCCGGAGTCACATGGACAAACTTGTTTCTTTGCATGTTATTGGATTATCACATTAATAAAGATTGAAATCGTGCAGCTCTTTTATGAGCACCCTATATTTATCACACATTTATCATTTACAGTTAATAAAATGTTGAAATGGCGCCCCTGTGTATAGCATGAGAAAATTGTATGTTGCATATAATAATAATTTTAAGTTTATTTAAAACTAGATTTATAAATGGTGCTCCTTGTAGTGCTAGTATGCTGTTTGTTGTCAATAATGTGCCTAACTGTGCCAGTGTTATAGGTAATTTTGTATTTAGATTTATCACTAGGCTTGGTGAGCGAGTCAATAAGATAATAGAAACCATTTATTTTATAGATCTCAAATTTGGAAGCATTGGCGTACTGTGTGTTCATTATTCATAGTGTTTCACTGGCCCACATAGTCTGTGCTCTAAACAACAACTATCTCTTGACTTTCTATGAACCACTCGTATAATGTTTGTACCTGTTGAGTCTGTAATAGTGTTTGTTGTTGACTTGTTGTTGTTGTTATAAACTACAAAAATATCTTGATAGATTAGATTAATTAGATTAGTAAATGGCAGATGGAATGCAACGTTAAAAAATGGAAAATCATCCATTTTTGGTAGATAATGAAAGCTTTAGTTATGTGATGCAAGGAAACTGGTCAGAGGATGTTAGACAAGCAAATGATCTTGGCATTATAGTTTGTAGTGATCTAAGATTTTATAAATGGTGCTTAGAGGTTAGAAATAAGACAAATAAAATGCTAGGTATTATTAAGAGGAATGTTAGTTACAAGAGTAAGGAAGTCATCTGTAAATTATATAATTCTTGTGTTAGGCCTCACTTAGAATACTGCATTCAAGCTTGGTTCCCTCACCTTAAACATGATATCGATATGCTTGAAGGTGTGCAACAAAGGGCAACCAAGCTTATCCCTAACCTAAGAAGATTGGAATACAGGGAAAGATTAAAGGAACTGGGTATGTTCAGTTTTGAGAGACTTTGTTTAGTTTTGAGAGGCCTTGTTTGAAGAGAGAGATGATACAGACGTTCAAAATGTTTTCAGGTTTGGACAATTTAGATGCGAGTAACTTTTCTCATTAGAGGCAAATGGAATAACTCGAGGACACAAGGAAATTAGAAAACAGACTCGTAGACTTGATCAACGAAAATACTTTTCTTAGTCATAGAGTAGTAGATTTTTGGAATGACTTGCTATATGATGTAGTAAAGAGTAGCTCCTTAATTAGTTTTAAGAAAAATTTGGACGCTTTCACGAATGAAAGAGACAGTTTGTAGATTGTAAATAGTGTATATTCTTAGCTCAAGTTATGTAGGCTACTTTGGTATCTAATAATTAATCGGTGATTTATTTCGAGCATTCCCATTTTTTTCCGGCTGGTGGCGTTATGGTTTGTCTCGCTGCTTATTTTATTTTCAACTACTGAAATCATATTAGGAAACTAAATAAAGAATTTAAATATAAAATAAATAAAATATTAAACGGTTACTGAATCTCCAGTATAAAGAAGACTGTTTTTTTTTATTCTTTTCAAGAAAATATTTCCATCGAGATGGTAAGAACTGGCCAAGTTGGATGAATAACTTCGTCAAACTTGCGTTAAATCAGAGTTAGTCTAAATTGAATTATCTTCGAGAATATTGCACAAATAATAGATTTTCTGTAAATTTAATTCACGAATAGTAATTTGCCATTTTATGTATAAATATTATATAATGAAGAGAAGAGAAATTAGGAGCGAGTGCTGCGGAAGTGTCTTATAATAATTGGAGTTATTATTTTAGTGTTTCACAGGAAACCTTTTATTCTAAGTTTAATTATGACAGCATTTATATATATATAATAGACGGGGAAAAATTATATATATATATATATATGTATGTAAAGGTTAATAGTGTCCCTCCAAAAATTATGTAACTCCCTCGGGGGGGGGGGGGGTGTACATCCAGATGCTGCTACGGAGTTACAGGTGGGTGAGAGGTGTTTGCAGTGGTGTTACGTAACTGTCAGAGCTGTGCGCGCTAACTGATAAATATAGCACCACTAACGCTGACAGTTTTTAAAATTAGCGGCGTTAACGCTAACGCTAACTTTGGCGCTAATTTTTGAAATGTATAGCTAAGTACTAATTTTTAACAATAATAATAATAATGCATTTGTATACATTTATGTGTGTTCGCTACTTATTATCTTTTATAGTGTCAAATGGGAACAAAATTATATCTTTAAAATGATTATTGGGTATTCAAGAAAATTGCGTAATTTGATATTTATAATTAAACTTATTTATTGGAAAGACAGTGTCCTCCTTTACATACTCAGTTCAGGAAACTGTTTATTAATTATTATACATGCGTTCAGCATTATGCACAAAAAGCTATCTGTTCCGTTAACTATTTTGAAAAATAGCACTACTAATGGATGCGCTAATAATTAACTAGCGTCGCTAATTAGCGCCGCTAGGCACAACTCTGAACTCTGTTAATCTGTAATTATTTTATGAACCTTCTGTGCCTGTGGTCAATAGATAAACTTTTTTTTAAATTCTGTTTAAAGTGCTGACAACGAAGAGATTCATAACAGCACTAATAATAAATTTATTTTAGCAAATTTATTAACAGTACAAGTTGTTACAACAGCATCATCAATTTATAAAATGTGTTCCAAATATCGAGTAAGTGTAAATTTTTACCAGAAAATTAGTTAAAAAAATAGGAAGGGTAAAGCTTCAAACCACTATCACTGATGATGTCGTTGAGATTCAGGAGAAAGTAGTTGTGTACCCATGACGACAGATAAATTAGGCGGAATTTCTAAATCGTCGGTGTCGACGTCGTCCTCGTCAAACTATTCAAATTCTTCATTTTCCATGTACCTGATGACACACAAGCGTGTGTTAACATTTGGTCGCCATATACTGAGGGCGGACACACTGCACTGCTGTTTGGAGTGCAGTTGGCATCGTTGGAATGTCCTTTTTCTGGCAGATTTGTGAATAAGCCGTCACCAACTTGATGTACGCGTGATACAGTCCGTAATTTCCGCACATACTGTACGTTTTTGCAGTTCGCCTTGTAGACTAGGACACGCGAAATCGTACGGGAGTATCTTCGCGTGGTGGGAAAAGTGTCGCATAAAATCTTAGGGGTCGAGTGTTCCGGAACGTTATAAGTGGGTAGGGATGTCAGTTCCCTATAGGGGAAAAATTGTTTTATTTTAAAAAAATAAGTTACTTAGACTTTTAATAGAGCATAAAACCACATGCGGTTTGTTGTTCTTTATGGGTTATTTTAGAGTAATTGCCTTAGAATTTTTGCTTTTCCGTGATAAATATGGGACTGTTCATGCAGCCGTAGCATTTAGTTATTAGATATTTGAGCGATTAATTATAGTAGCCGAAATAAACTGCCCAACAGAGCATCCAACCGCATAATGTTATAATGTTTCAGACCAACAAAGACCCAAGGATCCACTCATGGTTGGTCTACCTAACTGTGTTCATAATTGTGTATTGTGCATGTCCTCCGTGGTGGCGGAGGGAACCTACAATTTTACGTGGGTTCCGAACCACAAAGCCTTAATTTTACTATCTTAAACTATACCCAATCTATCAACATATGCGTCTAATCGATTTTTAAACATGTTTATAGACGTGCTACTAATTACTTCTACCGGCAAACTATTCCACCTATTTACTATTCTATGCGTAAAAAAGTTTTTGGGAACTGCTATCTCGAACCTTCTACTTGTCAACTTACACCTGTTATTTCTAGTCCCATTATATTGAGATATTTCAAAAAAGCTCTCTCTATCTACGTTATCGAACCCATTCATAATTTTGAAAACCTGGATTAGATCACCCCTTAGCCTCCTAGTCTCGAGTGTAGTCAATTTTAACTCCTTAAGCCTATCCTCGTACGACTTCGACCTAAGCGACGGAATCATCTTAGTTGCTCGTCTTTGAACTCTTTCGATTTTGTCTATATCTTTGCGCATATGCGGATTCCAAAATTGGATCGCGTACTCCAAATGGGGTCTAACTATTGATTTATAAAGAGGAACAATAATATCGCGCGATTTGTACTCAAAATTCTGAGCTATAAAACCTAACACTTTATTAGCTTTATTGACCGCTGCTGTACTTTGTTTCGCTACTTTTAAATCACCAGTGACTATAACTCCTAAATCTTTTTCCTGCTCTATGCTTGCTAACTCCTTCCCTGACATACTATACGCAAAATTACCGTTACGCGAACCTATACAGTATGTAAAATTTTGCCCTTATCGACATTAAATCTCATTTGCCATGTGACTGACCAATCAACGATTTTTTTCAGATCTTCCTGGATTTTACCTCTATCTTCATCATTAATCGCCCAACCACCCAACTTCGTGTCATTCGCAAACTTTGAAACTGTACTGACTAGGCCGACATCTAAATCGTTAATATAAAGGGTGTTTCAAAAGTCTTTACCCTTTTTTTCCCCAAGGACCCTAAGGTGACCATACATTCAACACAAACCTTTATAAAATGTTTATTGAGCCGTTTTTCGAATTTTTCTGAGTGGGTTGTGTCGGCGCTTGGCCTGCGTTCGCAAGAAATGAACGTCCGGCTCCGAAAATCTGCGCTTGCGACCACTTCGCTTTTTGTCCGCAAAATCGGTAACGCTCCCGCTCAGGTCCGCTTGCCACCACTCTTTGACAGTTTTTTCACAGATATTCAAGCGTTGTGCCACCCACGCCACAGATACAGGGTTTTTCAAACCTGGAACTTTGAGCTTGTGATCAGCGTGACGAATTCTCCGAATCATGTCTGCACAAGCTCGATGTGCCTCCCCAAACGCAGCGCAAGCAACCCGAGTTTTCAATTGCTCCATCGAACCTGACATATTGACTTGCGTGGCCTCTGATTGTGTTCACGAAGTGTGTGCACACTCTGCACGCTCTGACAGTTATGTTCACTCGGGTGTTGAACGTATGGTCACCTTAGGGTCCTTGGGGAAAAAAAGGGTAAAGACTTTTGAAACACCCTTTATATAAGAAAAAGCAAGGGGCCCAATACTGAACCCTGGGGAAGGCCGCCCGCTACATTAGCCCAAGACGACTCCACTCCATCAACGACCACCCTCTGTTTCCTACCTCGCAACCACTCTTCTATCCAATTTATTACTACACCCCTGATTCCATGAGCCTTAGTTTTTTCAATGAGTCTTTTGTGCGGTACGGTGTCAAACGCTTTATGAAAATCTAAATACACTACATCAACCGCCCGATGACTATCGTAAACTTCAACCACGCTTTGAAAAAATTCTAAAAGATTAGTTAACTCTTTAAGGACGACTGGTACAAATTGCTAACGTTTCAAATAAACGCATTCATAACTTAACCCCTACAAAAAATTCAGGGTTTAAAGGGTTAAGCAAGATTTGTTTCGCCTAAAACCGTGCTGCATATTTCTAACCAAGTTATGCAATTCTAAGTGTTCGACTATACGATCCCTAATTATTGATTCCAGTTGATTAGCCTATAATTTCCCGCCGCACCTTTATCGCCTTTCTTAAAGATGGTGTTACATTTGCCAACTTGAAATTATCTGGTACTCACTCCTCAGAAATAGACGCATTAAAAATCTTTGTTAGCGGCACAACAATGCTTTCTTTTAATTCTTTTAGTTGTATGGGATATATGGAATCCGGCCCCGGTGATTTACGCATTTTCATTTTTAACAATATAGCGCATTACCCTCCCTTCACTAACCACAATATTATCCAAAATATTACCATTATCAAAAGGTATTATGTCTTTGACCGTAGGGATATTCGTTACATGTTCTATAGTAAAAACTGACGTAAAATATTCGTTTAGTAAGGTAGCCATTTCCTTGTTTTCAGAAACTAGCTCTCCATTAACATTTTTCAACGGCCCCAAGACACTTTTTGCTGGATTTTATTGTTGACGTATTGAAAGAATTGCTTGGGGTTTTCTTTACCGTCGCGAGCTATGGAGATTTCAAATTCGTGCTTGGACTTTTTTATTACACTTTTCGCTTCACGCCTTAGATATATGTAGTTGTTTCGAACCCCAAATTGTCTTTATCGCACTTATGTAGCCTATAAGCCCTATCTCTACTCTTTATAATGTCTCCTACTCTACAAGGGCTTGTTGTTTATTTTCGCACTCTTAATTTTGTATGGTACACATTCCTCATTTACAGTCCTAAATACTGTTTCAAACGATTCCCACATTAGTTTTGCGTTGGAGATCTCCATTACGTTTTCCCAATTGATGTGTGACAATTTATTTCAAAATTTACAAAAGTCTGCGTGCTGGAAGTTAGGAATTTTAGTCGAGTTAGCTGGTTTCGAGTGACTTACTGAGAGGACAAACTTTACCATATTGTGATCGCTATTGCTTAACGGTACTATTACTTGAAGATCAGTGATTAGCCTATCGTCCGTAATTATTACTAAATCTAAAATACTCTCCAAGCTCGTAGGTTCCCCAACCTTTTGAATAAGAAAGCTATCCTCGAGAAAATTAACTAAACGATTACCTTCCGCGTCTCCTTGCATTGTATCGTAATTCACGTTGGCGCAATTAAAGTCATCCATAACTAAGGCCTGCTCACTACCTATCATTCTCTTTAGTTCACGATATAACGCTTCGTCCGTATCAGCTGTTTGAAATCGTTCAGTTTAAGTTCTGCTATAGTCGAATCTATCGATTCTGGAATTGTGTGCTTTACTTCTATAATTGCAACAAGAAGTTTGAAATCGTTCAGTTTAAGTTCTGCTATAGTCGAATCTATCGATTCTGGAATTGTGTGCTTTACTTCTATAATTGCAACAAGAAGTTTGAAATCGTTCAGTTTAAGTTCTGCTATAGTCGAATCTATCGATTCTGGAATTGTGTGCTTTACTTCTATAACGTTCGCAATATTATCTTTGATATACAACATAACACCGCCTCCTCGCCTACCTATTCTGTTTTTAACAAAAAGTCTATAACCTCTAATTTGATACTCCCCTACAAAGTCACGTGTTTCAGTGCTGAGCCACGATTCATTTATCGCAATTAAATCAGTCTTTACAAGCAATTAAAGAAAAAAATTCGTTTATTTTATTTCGTAGGCTACGAACATTTAAGGATAGAACCTTCAAATTGTTTGTAATTGCGACACCTTCGCGAGCGCAGGGGAAATTTAGGAAATTACGCTGGGATCGGTCGAGTTACGGCAGCCTGAAGAGACAGTATTATGAAATAGTCTTCCTAAACGCGCAGCTCCAATGTCATTAAGATGAAGTCCATCTCCAAGGAACAAGTCCCTCCTGCCGTAGAAACTTCCAAAAATTTGCAAAATGCACTCCTTCCTGTTGGCAAAGAGACTTTAGGTTATTGTTGATGTAGGTCGCCTTGCTATAGAAATCGCTACGTTGGATAATTCGAGGAAGTATACCTGTTAAAACAATCTTATTAGTTTTTTCCTTTAATCGCTCTAGTAAGTCCCTGTACCTAGCCAGCAGCTCTTCTGATTTAGAATTTAAAACGTTATTAGTACCGACATGAATAACATGCGTTGTGTCCTCAGAGGTTCCGTCTGTATGATGGTCAACATTATTAGTTATATCCTCCACCCTTGCACCAGGGTAGCAGTAACGGCGCCTACGACGAGGGTTTCTCCCACAGAATTCCTCGAGCTGCCCTCGAACAATGGAATCGTCAACGAGTCGTATTTCCGGTTCATCAGCATCTTCGAAACTTAAAACAGAAAACTTATTGTTTGTTATTACTGATAGACAAGTCTTAGGTTTTCTCAATGGTGCTCCATTACGCACTTGAACGAAGGGTTGGGAACTTGGGGAAGAGAGAGGGCTGTTAGTACTATTTATATTATTAGTAGAAACTGAGGCAGGAGGGGTCGTAACTGGCCTCCCTCTCACGTTCTAACTCGTTCCTCAGGACTTCCATGCTTGAGCACCACCTGCAAACTAACTGTTCATTATTATTAGCCATTGTAAACGCGTAAGCGGCAAATTTCCCTTCACAGCGACTGCACGTACTTGACGGGGATGCCATGCTCTTAATTAATTAAAAAAAAAAAACGAGCGTTTGGAAATTAATAAATTACAACGTAGGTCTACTGCGTGCTTATTGTGCCGTCACCTGTGCAAGCCTCCTCAACAACCTCATCGTCACTCTGAAACTTTCTTCCACGAATAGCATCCTTCATTGGCCCAAACAAATGGAAGTCTGAAGGTGCCAGATCCAGGCTGTATAGAGGGTGGGGTAACACAGTCAAGCGCATTTTTGTGATGGCTTCTCTTGTTTGCAAACTGTTGTGTGGTCTTGCGTTATCGTGCAAAAGAAAGACGTCTTCTAGTTTTCTCTCCGGTCGAACTCGGTTTATACGTCTCTGGAGTCTCTGTAGGGTAGCAATATATGCCTCTGAGTTGATTGTTTGTCCTTTCTTCATAATACCCACTTTTGGTTTATACTCTTTATTGTACTCTTTATAGCTGAAAGTGGGGCTTCCACCCGAAGTCAAACACTTCAACTATATCTGAACTTGTCCCAGCGTTCGTTTAAGGAGGGTGACCGTTCGATTTAATGCCCCTGTTTGGATTTCTATGGCCTGGGGCTGTCCTGGGATTGAATTCAGGTAAGTTGATAGGTTGTTGTTCATCATACCTGTTGCCCCAACTATGATGGGGAGAATGGCAGCTTCTTTCAATCTCCAGTTTCTCTTTATGTCATAGATGAGCGCCTAGTATTTGGTAATTTTCTCCCTTTCCGCTCTATTAAGGCCGTAGTCATTTGGGACACTGACCTCAATAAGTAAGGCACTCCTTTCCCTCTTGTCCCACACTACTATGTCCGGTTTTACTGCAGAGTTGTCTATAAAAGTGGCTGTTGGAATTACTATCATAAATTAGTATATAGTATAATGGTTATTTCCAGTGACTGATGCAGGTGTGTGGTCCCATACGTTTTTACTGCATTCTAATTCTAATGCTATCATGCAGTGGTGGGCGCGGTACCAAAATTTGGGGGTGCGTTACGCGGTACTGCGGTACCTCAGCATGCCCAGTGCGTTACGCGGTACTGCGGTACTTTTTCAGGTCCCCCTGGTGCGTTCCGCGGTACTGCGGTACTGCGGTACTGCACACAAGAACAACACAAGTAATAGCACATATTTTCAGAAATTGCATATCGGCGATTTCGCACCTGAACTTTCTGCCATAATGGCTAAAAATCGATCTTTGTCACAGAAATGTAACACACGTGCAACCGGCTCAAAAGCAAGCACTGCACTGAGGCGTTGTGATAGGATGGCAACGTAACATGTTCTGAACGAAAACTTAACGTGTCTAGAGTTAGGCTGATGCAACACACGCAGCATTCGTCTTACTGTACTCCTGTAATAAGGTTTACTTCAAAAAAAGTGTTAATTTTTTGAAAAGTCGTGTTTGTCGGTACCGCGGAAAGTACCGCGGGAAATTTGAATGCGGTAGCGGTACTGCTGTACTTTCAGCGATCCTTTGCGGTACTGCGTTATGCGGTACCGGTTTGGTAGTGCGGTAGTACCGCAGTACCGCAGTACCGCAAAAAATACCGCAAGTGCCCAGCTTTGCTATCATGATCTTCCAATGGATATATTTGCAAATTTTATTGTGTCTGGCTGTATAGTACCCATCCGCTATGAGCACTCTACAGCCTGATATTAGATGGCCAACGCTTTCCACCTCAACATGACAGAATCTACACCTATCATTATTACTTATTCCAGCCATTTTTTTAAAAGCATGTGTTAGGAGTGCAAGATCTTGGGCACCCATTATTAGTCGCTCTCCGTCGTATTGCAGAACTCCCCTCCTTAATCATTCCAATGATCCTTCTTTGTTGATGTAGTCCTGTAATTTTTGATAGTTTTTCCAGCTCTTTGATGTTGTTCCCATTCTTCTGCATGCTTGGCCTGTTGTTCCAGCACATATCTTTTGCGACTTTTCTTAGCTATTAAGGTGGCTGGTACTCTTTCAGTTTCTACTTCGTCTGTCATATTGTTCCCTCCAAAGTGATGGGCCAGTTTGGTTATGGAAGTATGTTGCGTTACCCTTGTGTTGTGGTGTTCACGGACCAGAGCTATTGTAGGGCTATGCGAACTCCTCAGATACTGCCCAATGCTGATGGTTGATGATCGGTGCAGCTAGTTAACCTGAATCAATCCCATTCCTCCCAGTAGTCTTGGTAGGTACAATCTGGGAAGACACTGGTTCCGGTATGTTGTTCTGTTTAGAGTGAGGATTTTTCTGGTCTTAACATCTAGCTTGTTTAGTTCTGATTGCGGCCAGTCTATGATCCCTATACTGTAATTGGTGACAGGGATGGCGAGTTTATTATAGCTGTTATTTTGTTCTTTGATGTAAGTTGGGTCTTGCAGATCTTTTTTAGTCTTCGTACATACTCTCCACTGATTTTCTCTCGCATTTGCCGGTGTTCTATTTTTCCACTTTCTTCTACCCCAAGGTATCTGTAGGAACTATCCTCTTCCAAATCTTTAATCTCAGTGTCTCTTCTTAAATTGATGTTATGGGCTTGTATTTTCCTACCTCCTCTAAGTGTACACTTAGCACACTTATCCAATCCAAACTTCATTTTTGTCACCGGAGAAAGTATGGACGATCCTCAGTAGGCATTCCAGGTTTTGGTCAGAGTCTGCGTACAGCTTCAAATCATCCATAAACAGGAGATGGTTCAGAACACAGTTTGGATTTCTTCGCCTAGTTTGACTGAGGTTGTAGCCCTTGTTGTTATTGCTAAGTAATTTGCTAAGGGGGTCCAGGGTGAGGCAGAATAGCAAAGGTGATAAGCTGTCCCCCTGGAATATACCCCTCATAATCTTGACATGGGGGATGGATATTTTCGCATTTTCATGAGTGAGATTAATGTTTGTTCTCCACTTTGTTATCTGGTTTGTTAAAGTGCTAATAATGGTAAGATGGATTTTGTACATCTTAAGGCATTCCAAAATCCAGGAGTGTGGATACTTAGGTTTCTGCCTCTCTTCTTACAGTCTTCAAGGATAGTTTTGTTGATGAGCAGCTGATCCTTTGTGCTTAAGCAGTTTCTTCTACATCCTTTTTGTTCTTTCTCCAGATAGTCTCCAGCATCCAAGTGTTCATATATATTATCTGCAATTAGGCCTATAAATAGTTTATAGGTGGTGGTGAGACAGCAGATTGGGCAGTATTTATTTGGGAGATTTGTCACCCACCAGAATCACCCCTTTCATGTCCCAGAAGATGGTGGCCATAACCTTTCCTGCAGAAGGAGCCATTTTGAACTTTTTCTTGCGTGGGGAGTCTGCGTGATGCCACTCCATGGATTGGCGTTTTGTTTCAGGTTCAAAGTAGTGTACCCAAGTCTCATCCCCAGTCACAATTCGTGAAAGGAAGTCATCCCCCTTCTGTCTCGTATCAAACCAACGACTCAAGCAATTTCTTTTCTTTGGGCTTTGTAATCTTCAGTCAGTTCGCGAGGAACAAACCTTGAACACACTTTTGAGTATCCTAGTTGCTAAATTATCTTATTCACACTTCCTTCACTAATTCCTAGCTCCAGTTATAGCTCCTTGTATGTGACGCGCCGATTTGATCGAATGATGCTGTTAGCACGTTGCTTTCCTTAGCCCTTGTTCCACTCGTCGAGTTTAGATTAATTATGATGGGATTAATTGAGTCAACTTTAATTTTAGGCTCTTTAATTAAGTTTAAATAAGCGGATTACAGGCGAAAGTTTATAATACTTAGCTTTGTTTTAAGTTCACAAGGTCTATTTTAAATTAAGTTCACCGGGCTATGAATGGATTGTTCTGTAATCTACGAGTGACAATTAGGTAACTAAGAAATAAACGGATTAAGTCTGCTGGCGTTTCCTTCAGTCAGATCATCAATTCCGATTTTCCGATATAAAGCTCGTTCCCTATTTGAGGTAGGTGAAATTCACCCTTCACCCGGGGTATAAGTTACGTTAGTTCAAAGGTCAGACGGCCCCCTTCTTGAAAGCAACCCTTGTGCTTCGTTCTAGGACCGTCGAAAGCACGCTAATGACATGCGGGGCAACTCGCACCTCGTTACCCGCGATAAAATGAATAACGGTTTTCTGCTAAGGCTTATTTCTTCCTCAAGCCCGTTCTAAAACCGCGAAAGCTGATCTAAGCATACGAGGTAACTCGCACCCGTTACCCGCGGGGACTCAGGTGAGATGAGCTCTACCCAAAGTCTGGCCGAGAGCTACTCAGAATCTAGAATCTGTCCTTCAATGGCTGGACCCCTCCTTATATAGGAAGAAATCCATTCTCACATTCGTCAGAGAGGTGAGTCACCTTGAGACCAAGAAAATATTTAGTTCTCACAGTCAAGGCTCCCATCCTGAAACTCGAGACGGATGCGAGATGTCAGCTTGGAAGGTACATGGGCAAACAGCAAGCGCAAGATGTCGAGAAAAAGTGCAGCTGAGCGCCTTTGATTAAAATGAAAGGCTGTTTTAATATCATATTTAATGGTTTTAATTTCATATTCTATATTCCGGGCGTGCGTTTGAGGACTTAGAGAAAATTAGGCAGATTCTCGCGTCAATCACTGAGAAAAAGACGAGCGCTTGCTCTTATAGGATATTTAAGAAGGGGAGCGTGCTAGTGTATAACATTTATCTTATTTATTTCGTCTTTCAATATTGCGTCTGACATTCGTCCCGTATAACAGATGTAAACCTAAGTATGGTACGTAATATCACTTTTGATTCAAATAAAATAAGGAAAATAGAAGCGAGTGTTTACCAGAAACCTCGTGTAGTGCGAGTGGGTAGAATTCGTCTTGTCATATGTGGAATGAGCCCTGAATCGTGAGATGGTGAAAATATGCCAAAGAGCAATTGAAGTTTTTTAAATCCACGATAGATATGGGAGGAGGTCTGTGTGTGGCAGTTGATGATCAAAACAGGGTTGCCACTAGGGCTTTAAAAGCTTTAAGTTTTGAATCTGAAAAAAATGGCTTTAATATGGCTTTATTTGATGTGAGGAGCTTTAAAATGGCCTTGTATGTTCTTACATATATTGCCTCTGTGAGAATTGTATAGAAGCTGCTGGCATTCCATCCAAATGCCTGACATGTTATGTGCACAAAAAGCATCCTATTTTATATATATATATATATATATATATATATATATATATATGGTGTCCCAAAGGCGCGCACCATAGAGTTTATTTAGAATTACGAGGTTTACGAGTCGAAATGGTTTATAAGTGATGTTTAATTACAATATAATGTATGTTCGATAATGTTCGAATAATAAAATTAATAGTATGTACAATTAATCAAAAAGCTATCTTAAAATAATTAAATTAAATGAAGCTATATTAGCCTATGATGCGCGACTTCTGAGACACCATATATATACACCTTACCTTATGAACCTTATGTTGTTTCGTGTGTTGGTCTCTCTTCACACGGAGGTCAAGCTGGTGGCCCCGCCTCTAGGTCTGGCCTGGTGGAGGAGCGAGTTGCTTTCTTGCGCTCTCCACCGTACATAGCCAGGCACGCCCGGCTCATCTGGTACTGTCCTGAGCCAGGCATCCAGTCTTTTCTTGAAGACTTCAACTTTGACCCCCGTTACGTTTCTGAGGTCCTTTGGAAGCTGGTTGAAAAGTCTTGGCCCCCTGACAACCAAGCTATTTTCCTTCAGGGTTGAGGAGGTCCCTTGTCGTGCTTTTAATTTGGGAACACTACACATTCTGCCTTTCCTTTCCTATTCTGCCTTTCCTTTCCTATTTTCCTTTCCTATTTTCCAGCTTTATTTATCGCTATCTGATTTTGTGTTTCGAATTTCGCATCATCTGTCATTATTATCCCGAGATCGATCGCTTTCGTGCTTCTCTGAATTTCCTGTCTATCTGGAGCATAATATGCAGTCTGTTTAAGTTCTTCTTTTCTACCATATCTCAAGAGCTGAAATTTCTCGGCGTTGAATGACATGTTGTTGTCTTCTGACCATTTGTATATTTTGTTCGTGTCCCTCTGCAAGGCCTCCACGTCATGTACATCGCTGATTTTTCTGTTGATCTTTGTGTCGTCTGCAAAGGATGTTATTATACTATTGCTGTTTACTCCGCTGTCTATGTCTGTTAGCATGATAATGAACAGGAGTGGGGCCAGTACTGTCCCTTGTGGTACTGAGCTGCGTACTTCCGATTCTGATGATGATATACCTTGAATTTTGACGACCTGCAGACGATCACTAAGGAAGTTGTAGATCCATTTTCCCACTTTGCCTGTTATTCCCATGTCTTTAATTTTATGTGCTATTATACCATGGTCACATTTATCGAAAGCTTTAGCAAAATCTGTGTATATAACATCGTAGTTGTCATTGCCTTCCAATGCATCTAGGATATTGTTGTAGTGCTCTATTAGTTGTGATAGGCATGATCTACCTGATCGGAATCCATGCTGATTTTCGTTGAATCTTTCCCGTGTCTCCAGGAAATCATAAATTTTCTCTCTAACTATTCTTTCAAATACTTTGGTGAGGTGGGACGTCAATGACACTGGTCTATAGTTCTTTGCTTGAGATCTGTCCCCTCCTTTATATATAGGGACAATGTTTGCTCTTTTCAAGATGCTCGGTATTTCCCCAGTGTCTAGGGATCTTCTCCATATCCAGTATAAAGGTGTAGCTATTTCATTTTTACAGTTTTTAATCAATAATGCGTTCCAATTGTCCGGCCCTGCAGCTGAATGTAGTTTCATTTGTCCTATAGCTCTCGCTACATCTTCTGGTGTAAACTCAGTCTGTTATATACTCTCCTTGCAATTCCTCTTCAAAGAATGCATTTATGTCAGGTATCGCTTTGTCACTTTTTGGGGTACTGAAAACTGATTCATATTGAGCTCTCAATGTATCAGATATTTCTTTTGGATCGTCGGTTAGTTCATTATTTCCCGTCCTTAAGGGCCCAATAGCGGCGCGCGTTTTTGTTTTCCTTTTTGCATAGCTATAGAAGTATTTTGGATTTTCCTTTATTGCTTCTACCGCCTTTTCCTCTTCCCTCTCTGTATGGTCCTTAATCAGGGTTTGTATTTCCCTATCGATACCCTCCAGTTTTTCTTTTATTGTTTTCCTGCCATTATCTCCGCAGTTTCCTAACTTCGCCTCCACTCTCTTTCTTTTGCGGAATAGTCTTCTCTTTTGCCTTTCTAGCCAGCTCCTCTTTCCTTTTGGCTGTGATTTCGGAGCATATTTTTCTAAAATTCTCAGCGTTTTTTCCTCCAAGGTTGTTAGCATTTCTTCAGTTGTTTTATTCTCGAAAATTGTTCTCCATTCTATTTGGGCCATGTGCGATCTGATTGCTTCCCAATTTATAGTCTTCGAGTTTAAGTTAAAGGCCCCGAATTTACTTCTTTCCACAATATGTGTATTGTCTTCTAATGCTGCCATCATATTTGTTGATATCTCGATTAAGTTGTGGTCTGAGATAATGGTTGGGGTTATTTTTATATCAGCAATCAAGTTTGTGTTATTCGTGAATACCAGATCCAGGCAGTTATTTTTTCTGGTATTTTCTGTTATCTCCTGTGTCAGCATAAACTCGTTTGTGAGAGCCATCAACATTTTTGCTTGTTCCTGATCTTCTCTTGTGCCCCCCTTGTCCTGGTTAATATATATTCCTATTCACCTTTTTGTATTTTATAAATGGAAGTTAAAGTCTCCGCAGATCATTATATTGGGGGATGGAGGGTTTATGGCCTTTATTAGCTTTCTAATGTCATCAATGGCCTCCGAGAATTTTTCGGTTGGGGTGCTTGGAGGTCTATAGATGACTATTACTATCAAGTTTAGTTTTTCTATTTTCACTGCTAGGAGTTCCACATAGCTGTTTGATTTACTTATTATCGTCTCTGTCATATGACCTTCCTGTACATATATAGCACAGCCACCTTTCCGTCTCGTCGTTCTATCCGCTCTTAGTAAGTTGAAGCCCTCTATATTTATCTCTTTCTTATCAATACAATGTTCGCAGTTTTCACAATTTCCTTAGCAATCTTTAAGATGAGTTTCTGTGAGGCATGCGATGTCCGCCCTTGTTTCGTCCATAAATCCTTTCAGGTACGAAACCTTATTGAGTGATTGGTTTGGTCTTATTCCTTGAATATTAGCCAGGACAATTTTTATGTTCTCTGTTTTTCGTTGCCCTTTGTGCATTTCAAGTTCGTTTTCCTTCGATATCGCTTGATTCGTTGCTCTATGATCCTCCGAAAGAGATCCGTTTCCTCCTACTTGTATTGGTAGCTTCTTGCCCGGTAGCGATTTGGCTCGGGGGTTTCCAGCTGTGTCAACTGCATGTGGATGACATTTAGCATTCGTAAGGTGTCTGAGATGTTGAAAAAATTTTCTTGTTCGCTTATTGTGTTCCTATTGTTATTTTTATTCCTATTGTCATTTAAACTTTTTCCTTTGTTCGTTGAGTCCGTCGGGAGATGTTGATAGTAGCATTTATTCCCGAATTTGCAGGTTCCGTATTTTGCGTAAGTTCTGCAAATGTCTGGGTGGTAGAATTTACATCCGTCTCCAAATTTACAATGCCCATTATTATAGAAGAAATTGCATATTGGGGGATGTTCATATATACATTGTCCTCTTTTAAATCTGCAATTATCTTTTATATAATACCTGCATGTAATTCCTTCCCCATATTTACTCTTGGCTTTTGTTTTTTGCTCCTTATTGGGGGACAGTTTTACTTCGTTTACTTGACTGCCCTCTTGTCTTGTCCTATTTGTGCTATTTGTGTTTGTGTCCTTCGTTGCCCTTATGCTGTGTGTTGTCTTTACACTCTTTGTCGCCTGTGTGTTTTCGGCCTCATTTTGTGACGGTATATGAATTCTTTCTATTTCGCCTTTCTCCGTTTCTTCCGTTTTCCACTGTTCTTTGTTTCCACTTTCCTCTTTCATTCTCTTCTCGTAGTCTCTTTCTGCTTTAAATACCGTAAAAGAGTTTAATTCGGTCAAGCAGTTCTCGCAGAAAAATTTTAGTCCATTATATATATATATATATATATATATATATATATATATATATATATATATATATATATAATATTATATATATATATATATATATATATATATATATATATATATACAGTATATATGTGTATATATAGTTAGTTAGTTAGTTAGTTAGTTAGTTAGTTACACTGTATAATCAACTTTAATAATGTCGTGGCATAGGGTAGTAATAATCTTGCGGCTCTATGCCAACACATTATTGAATCGGATTATACAAGCATCAAGTTCAATTTAGATACAGACTCAAATTTAAAACTATATTTACAGTACATCTCCAAATGGTAATTATTTCGGCTTTCATTTCATCTGGCCTGTTGGTAGTGGTCTTTAAAAACCTCCTCTGACAATTCCTATGACATGCCAGATAATTCCTAAACATTTACAATGTTTTTGAACAGCTGCATGAGCATGTTGCACCACGCATACGTACACTTGCTTTTTGCTCTCTAACTGTACTCGTTATGTATTTGATCAGTATATTAATTTTTACCTAAGTCTTTAAAATGGCTTTATTTCAAAATTTTGGAGTGGCAACCGTGGATCAAAGTCCTTCCAAATTTCTTAAATTTGGTTTAGGTCACGCTTTGCGAGTGTTTAGGTGGAACTTGTGGCCCTTTGTTTGATCTAGACTCTAAAGCATGTGCTGGCTGTGGTTTTGGAGGTGTACCACGTGGCACATTCCTCTGAGAGCAAATGTATATCTAATTTGACACATCCAGTTTCATTGTGAAAGAGAGGGAGAAACAAACGTACAGCGTGTAATATATATATATTATATAACCTTGTTTGGGTTCTGTGTGTCGGTCTTTCTTCACACGAAGGTCAAGCTGGTGGCCCCGCCTCTAGTCCTGGCTTGGTGGAGGAGCGAGTTGCTCTCTTGCGCTCCATCGTACAAAGCCACGTACACCCGGCTCATCTGGTACCGTCCTGAGCCAGGCATCTAGTCTTCTCTTGAAGACTTCAACTTTGACCCCCGTAATGTTTCTGAGTTCCTTTGGAAGCGGGTTGAAAATTCTTGGGCCCCCTGACAACCAAGCTATTTTCCTTCAGAGTTGAGGAGGTCCCTTGTCGGGCCTTTAATTTGGGAACACTACACATTCTGCCTTTCCTATTTTCCAGCGTTGTCTGGATGATAATTAGGTTTTGTTTGAGGTTTGGTACTAGTTTTTCGATCATTTTCCATATGTAGATTATGGTGTACCTCTCTCTTCTTCTTTCTAAGGAGTATAGATTAGTTTGCGTACTCTTTCCCAGTAGTTGAGTTCTTTGCAGACATCAATCTTGGCTGTGAAATGTCTCTGAGTTTCTTCTAGTTAATTTTCTTCCTTTTTATATGGGAACGTCAAAACTGATCAGTATTCAAGTTTTGGTATGATCAGTGTTCTCAGCAGGGGAATCATTACTGTCTTGTCTTTCTTTTGAACGTTCTTAGTACCTGTTCCGCTACTCTTTTTGCTTTGTTTATTGCTATCTGATTTTGTGTCTCGAATTTGGCATCATCGGTGATTATTACCCCCCAAGTCGACCGCTTTCGTGCTTCTCTGAATTTCTCGTCTATCTGGAGCATAATATGCAGTCTTTTTAAGTTCCTCATTTCTACCATATCTCAAGCGCTGAAATTTCTTGGTGTTAAATGTCATATTGTTGTCTTCTGACCATTTGTATATTTTGTTTCTCTCTCTCTGCAAGGCCTCTACTTCGTTTGCATCGCTGATTTTTCTGCGATCTTTGTATCGTCCGCAAATGATGTTACTACACACACACACACACACACACACACACACAACACACACACACACACACACACACCTTTCAAATGTCCCGCGCAATGATTCCTCATTTCACGAAGGTCAAGCTTGTCGCCCCCTCCTCTCGAGTTGGCTTGGTGAAGTAGTAAGTTGGTTTCTTGTACTCTCCACCTCTCATAGCCAGGTACGCCCAGCTCATCGGGGATTGTTCTGAGCCAGCCGTCTAATCTTCTTTTGAAGATGTCTACTGCAACACCATTCGTGTTCCTTAGGTCTTTGGGCAGCTGATTAAATAGTTTTGGTCCTCTCACAACAAAACTTTTCTTTTAAGGTTAAGGATGTTCCGTCTCGCCTTTAATTTGGGAACACGACACAGTCTTCCTTTTCTACTTTCCACCGTTGTTTAGGGAGTTACAGGGTTCAGAGTAAGATTAGGGACTAGTTTCTCCATTATTTTCCAAGTGTAAATAATGGTGTATCTCTCTCTTCTCCTTTCCAGTGAATATAGGTTTAGTTCGCGTAACCTTTCCCAGTAATTTAGTTCTTTGCACCTTTTGATCTTGGCTGTGAAGCTTCTCTGAATCTTTTCCAGCTGTGTAATGTCTTCTTTTTTATATGGGGATGTTAGGACCGAGCAGTATTCCAATTTGGGTATGATCAGTGTTTTCAGTAGAGGAATCATTACATTCCTATCCCTTCGTTTAAAGCAGTGATGCACAAACCCTGGCCCGCGGGCCAAATGTGTCCCCCACGGGTCTTTTCAGTGGCCCCACGGGTCTTTTCAATTCAATGAAAAAGTTAGAATATAAAAGTGACCCAATTTATGACTTAGATGGAAAGTAAGTAGGCTAATACATTTAGTTATTTTCTTCGCTTGGCCCTCACATCAAAAACGTTTGTGCACCACTGGTTTAAAGGTTCTCAATATCTGCCCCGTTATTCTTTTTGCTCTGTTTACTGATATTTTATTTTGTGTTTCAAATTTCGCATCATCAGTCATTACAACCCATAAATTCCTCTGAATTTCCTATCCATTTGGGGTATAATATTCCATGGATTTTAAGTCCTCTCTTTTTCCGTACCATAACAGCTGAAATTTCTGTGTTAAACTTCAGATTGTTGTCTTCCGTCCACTTGTAGCTTCTGTTCATGTCGGTTTGTACAGATCTCTAATCTTCAGTTATTAAAACTTGATTTTATTGATCGAGTTTTTCTTATATTTTCAAAGAATGTATTTAATCTTTTTGGTCTTCAGCTTTTAAGATGTTTACGAGTTGCCGTGCTTATAAATGATATCTTAAAAGTCAAGTATATTAATAAATTATAAGATATTCAACCCAAAAACCTACGAACTGCAAATTTAAACGTTTCACTACGTAACTGAAGAATAAATCATTGTTTCTTCAACAATTCTGAACTCAGAGATTGAGATTGACGAATCAACAGAAATTCATCGACAGGATTTGGCTCCGGCTCAACGCTTACAAATCTCTATGTATCAAATATTTTAAAGAAATTATATCAGAAATACTAAATTTAGTAATTACAAATTAATCCTACTTATAATTATTTGTAGGAAATATTTTATTAAAAATGCCATTCGACATAAAAAGCATAAACCTGTCAGGAGTACGATCACTGATCAGTACAATCACTGCTTACTGAATCACGGAAAGTATTTATAATATTTAATGCTTTAATGGATCGTTTTTTTAAATTAATTATTACCTTAATTAAGAGATAAACAAAAATGCAGTTATTAAAATATAATTTTAAAACATGACTATTTCCGTAGACATTAGTGACAAAAAAATATCTCCGAATTGAATTCCCATTTCTGATGATGATTTAGTAGAATGAATATTCTCTCGAAACTCTAAAACCCTAACTTACCCTAACCTATCGTAACCCATGCTAACCTAACTTAATCGAACCCAAACTTGTCGATTAAAAATGTCACATCGAAATAATGAAGTTGGATCAGATTTCCCAATTTCTGGCGTTGCAGTAAAAATCTGTTGTTTTTGTGACTATGACAACATGGCATTTTTTTTTTCTGGCGGAACGCGGCGGAATGGCGTTCCGGTACCTTTTATTTTCAGCAGAAGAAAATTTGATGTTTTTATTTTCATTCCGATCTTATTTATTTATTTATTTTGTTACATGATAAAATTTTAGGAAAAGGGAGGAGGTTTTTAGGGTGGGAGGATTGGGATGGTCAGGGAGCGTGGTAACAACTGGCAAAGGTTGTAGGAAATTTATAGCACAGTTCCGGAACCTTTCTTTCCAGAAAGCAATATGTATATATTATACACACACTGGCGCTCACAGAGCCGGATTTAGGACTGGGGGGAGCCCTGTGCTGGGCAGTGATCGACCGGTCATCTAATTACAATAGTTCTCACTTCTCCATGCCACTAGAATCTGGACTTCATCGCACGAATTTTTATTATTTAAAATACAAACACAAAAGTATATCACAACATTTTATTCCATAATATATACCTTTGTGATACAGAAGTGACTTGCAACTGAATAAAAGCATACCAGACAACTGAGAAAGAACATTACGTTTATTACAATGTACGTATGACAAAAGCAACAGCAACTGCAACTCGTTTAAAGTACGCCAAAGATCATCAAAATTATGGATTTTCATTCTGGAAGAAAGTTCTCTGGACAGATGATATGTTTGGCGAAAATCAAATACTGCATTCGGGAAAAAACATCCTTCCTCCAGTTAAACATGGTAGTTGTGGTTTGCTCCGTTGGGGATGCTTTAGTGCTTCTGGTCCAAGAAAGTTTGTCGTCATCAATGGAAGCTTGAATTTGAAGAAATATCAGGAAATTTTACAAGAAAATGTATTGCCTTCAGTTCGGGAGTTATGAATGAATCGCATTTGGGTACTGCAACAAGATAATAATCCAAAACATATAAGTAAGTGTACCATAGAATGGCTAACAAAAGAATTTCAAGCTTCTCAAGTGGTTCACTCAAAGCCCAGATCTCGATTTAATTGAGAATGTATGGCTTGGTTTAAGAAAAGGTGTCCGCAAGAGAAACCCTTCGAATCTGAATGAATTGCAACAATTTTCTTTAGAAGAGCGGAATAAAATTTCTACTGAGAGATGTGGAAACCTTGTAGAAAAATAGCCAAAACGTATCATTGGAGTCATTCAAACAAAAGGTGGATACACAAAGTATTAAATAATTTTACAAGTAAATGTACGAAAACTTTTGCACTTTAACTTTTTTTTATTTACTAAACTCTTTTGTTTTTCATTATATGGGGGTTGTTCAAGAAGTAAGTTTACAAGATGTTTTGAAGAAACTTTTATTACGAGGCAAGTAATTATTACAAGTAGGCCTATTTCAACAACAACTTATTACTACTTTTTCTAGTATTACTATTCTACATAATCACCAAACAGATTCAAACATTTGTCGTAGCGTGGGACAAGCTTTCCGATGCCGGTCGAGTAAAATGTAGGGTCCTTAGTTTTTAACCAGTTTCGTACGGCCGCTTCCGCATCAGGATCGTTTTGAAATTGTTTACCTCCGAGGTGTTCCTTCAGGGCTGGAAACAAATGTGAGTCGCTCGGTGCAAGGTCAGGGGGATGATGCATGACTTCCCAGTGGAACGATTCCTCGTATGTTGGAGTTAAACTAATTTTTTTTATTTGTCAAATTTTTCCAAACGAAGAGTAAACTTTTCTTAACTATCCTATTCGTGGTAGAAAAGGTATGGACGAATATAACTGAAATATTTCTCTCTATGAATACTTATGAGAGCCATAATATATAATTATATACTATATATATATATATATATATATATATATATAATGTTGGTATTTTCATTTCTATTTTCGGGGACTCTTCATTCATAAACCATTTACAAATTCTGTTGATAACATTTAAATCTAAACTAACACACACAATACTAAAGGACATCTTCATAAAATTTTCGTGTTTTGAGCGAATGAAATATCGATAAATTTAGGGGTTTAGATCTGATGATGATGTTGGCCATGATATTCCTTTATCATAAACCGCAGGAAATCTGTCACACTAGTAATGAGGTGCGTCACTTCTTGCACGATACTTTCGAAAGAAGGATCCTGTCCAACAGATTTCCTAAACACCTGCGACTTTTATATGTGGGGTGATTTAATAGATAAGTGTTTAAACAAAATCCACACACAGTAGAAGAATTGAAGGCATAAACTGAACAAGAAACTTCTCAAATTTCAACGGATGATCTGTCCAAAGTACTGTAAAATTTTGTTATTCGTGCGCAAAGAATTACTAAGCTGAGAGGACATCACATACATCGTGTTTTGCACTGGGAACTAATCCCCCATGTGTTGAAAAGGTATAGTAAAAATGTTATGCTTTTATTCCGGTGGAGAAGATTGTAGACACCAATCGACCAGGAGATTACCACCTCTCACTCACTGTTAGTCTCAGTCCCATTCGTGGTCCGCGAATGAAAATGCACGAAAGTGAAAAGTCCATATTCGACAAAAAGATTTTCTTGACTCGGGAAAAAATGTCTCACTCGCGGAAAAGGCACCAAATGGTAATGGCTATTATTTCTTAACCTAACCTAACATTATGAGGAGGAGATTGTAGAAACCAATCTCGGGGAAGTACTCCCGGGGTGACGTTAGCAGGAGACAGGGAATGCCGGTACTCCCGTTCCTCTTGTCAGTGTCTTCCTTAGCCGCGATCTTTTTCCGTGTCTCATCTACCTTCTGAGCAGTCCAGCATGCTCGCAAAGGTTTACTCTCACTTACCGTCATTCCCATTTGATTCCGCGCCCAAGAATGGGAAAATGAGAATCTCAAACGAGGCATTTTCAAATCGTTCTATTCCTAATTCATGCCATTCATATTCTCATCCACGGCCTTTCCCACTTTGGTCCCGGTTAGGTTATGTTTGGTTAAGATACGATAAGTTAGGTTCTGATTGGTTAAAATAAGTTAAGAAATACTAATAAACATTGCCCCCCTCACCGCCGTTTCAGCGATGAAAACATTGTTTCCCAAATGAAGACACGCTTTTTTTTCACTTTCACTTTGTGCATTCTCACTCGTAGACTGGGAATGTCATTGAGAGGGGGCGGTAATCCCCTTAAACACAGGCTTCTCCCTCTATTCTTCACTACACATACCTGCATCTTACACACTATATAATCTTTGCCAAATTACCTCTTCTTCTTTTATGGGGGCGAATTTGGCATAGGCGGATCCAGAAGGGGGGCCAGAGGGCTTAATTTGGAGGCCCCATACATCCTGGTTAAACGAAATTAGGTAAAACGTTTGAATGCTTATGTCCACGTTGCTTCAATTCAGCCCACAAGATGTCGATTAAGTTTCGAAAATAGTACAGCAATTAAGAGAGCTTGAAAAAACATCAAACGAAACTACAGGTACTGAAGTAGGGAAATACTGTACATTTCAGCATTACATCTGTTATGATGCAAACCCACAAGGAAAGAGAAAAATGATTCCAAGACCTTTCATGTATTCAGAAGTACACCTCGTCAGGGAATGACATCTGTTATACTATATATATATATATATATATATATATATATATATATATATATAATATTTAGGAGAAATCCAATGACAAGGAGAAATGTAAATGCCATGAAAAGTCTTCTTTAATGCGCAACGTTTCGAGCAAATACGCTCATCTTCAGGCTGTATGATAACAATGTGAAATTAAAATCAATAATTGAATGAAAACCCAGACAAAGAAAATTTCTATAACCTATTCATAAAGGCAAACTTTAAAAGACTGAAAAAAGAGGGTTAAATTCTAAGTTATACAGATTTACATTTAAAATTAAGAAGCTATTTTTAAATACATATAGTAAATGTGAAATTAATACACTGGAAAAATTAACAATAGTACACTGGAATAATGAAAACTAACTAACCTTTCACTGCAATTTCCGAGGCTAGACTGATTTAAGTACAAAACGAGAAAAACATAAGATAAGATAAGATAAGATAAGATAAGATAAGATGGTGAGGGCGATTGGGGAAGGGGGGATTATAAGGAATTGGGGAAGGAGGAGGGATTATAAAAAGTTTAAAGGGACGGCTGATGAGTCAACATTTAACGTCGGGGTCAAAGTTTTAATATACAGCGATTCCAGAATCCTAAGTGAGTTGGGACAAGTATTACAACCAAGAATTTTAAAATTTTCTAAAGTGACATCAGTTTTACATTTGATACTGTGTTCCCGAATGCTAGAAACTTCTTTAGTTTTAAAATTTTACCTGTTCGGCCACTTATTCCCATATGCGAATAAAATCTAGCCCTGAGAGAGCGAACAGTGCTGCCAATGTAATTCCCAAGGAGACACCTAGGGCAGGTAAATAAATATACAACACCGCTACGCAACGAGTCAGGGGTTCGATCCTTCGCTGAGAAAAAGCTACCTAAAGACGTTTTATTAATAAATATGATGCGGAAGTCAGTATGATAAAAAAATTTCTTTAACAACTTTGTAAATTTAAGCTTAAATTCCTTATTCAAAGGACCCATTTCAGGTACCAAGAAATATTTTATATCCTTCGGCACTGTAATACAAGGAAGTTGAGGGCTATAAACATTATTTAAGAAGGATCTAATTAGTTTATCTACATATTGAACAGGAAAACTATTATTGGTAAAGTATGATCTTAGATTATTAAATTCATCATTAAGTAAGGTAAAACTAGAGGTCAAATTATATCCTCTGAACAGGAGAGTTTTAATACAAGACATCTTATAGTTGAAATCAGTAAAACTAAAAAAATTCATGCCCAAACCAGTGAAAGTGGGTTTCCTGTAAACTGATGTAGTAATAGAATCACCGTTTTTCGAAATTAAAAGATCTAAAAAGGGAAGGGAGCCATTTTTCTCAGTTTCCATTGTATACGTTATATTGGGGTGCAAAGAATTTAGGAAGTTAAAGAATTGTTGCGCTTGTACCGCATTATCAAAGACAGCTATCGAATCATCAACGAAGCGTCGATAGAAAATTGGCTTGAGATGAGTTGGAGATTGACTAAAAATTACACTTTCTAAATGAGTCATAAAAAAATCAGCTGCTAACGGTCCGACAGGTGATCCCATCCCTACACCATCAATTTGTTGGTAAACCTTATTGTTGAAAGTAAAGTAGCATTGTTTGAAGACCAATTCTAAAAGTTCCTTAAAATGAGACAATGAAAAACCATGAAAAATATCAACCGAGCTAAAAACCCTATCTAAAATAATGGCAATAGTTTCAGATACAGGTACATTTGTGAAAAGCGACTTTACATCAAAACTGACAAAAAACGTTTTTGAATCGAAGTTCTCACCAAGAAGGTCTTTTTGGAATTCAAACGAGTTAATAGTGTAAGCATTTTTCGCAAAGGGTGACAGGAGACTAACAACAAATTTTGCCAATTGAAAGGTGGGTAAGTTATACGAAGCTAAAATAGGACGGAGAGGTGTTCCAACTTTATGGATTTTAGGCAAACAGTATAATTGAGCCAGATTAGCACCAGATGCGAACAACTGAGAGTAAGTATCGTTTTTTATTATCTTTAAGGACTTTAGTCGTGACAGAAATCTATTAACCTGGTCTTCTAACCTTACAATGACTTTATTGACAGGTTCAAGAATTTGTTTGAATTTAGTAAGATCACTTAGGACTTCATTAGTTTTGTTTATGTAGTCCGATTTATTCAAAATAACCACTCCGTTACCCTTGTCCGGTCTGGTCACGACAATCTCTGGTTCTTTGCCAAATTCTTAATACACTGCAAATCACTCTTCCTAAATATGAAAGATTGAAATTTAAGATTTCTAAGTTTATGAAAAAATTCTTGAGTTAGATTTGAGAACTGACATTTGAAATTATTGAAATCACCCACATGGGGAACATTTTTCAAGCCATTAAAAAAATTTTCAAAGTAAAGAAAAAACGAAGGCTTATATATTTGGAACAACGGAAGCTTAAATTGCAAACCAAGTGACAGTAAAAACTTTTCCCGAGGGAGAGTGTGTAACTAGAAAGATTCGAAATTACCTTATCTGAATTGAAAAAATTTGGTGAATTCATTCCCAAAGCCTTTAACTTACGTTCATGTGTTTCCAAGATGGTAGAGTGAAATTTTTCTAGTTCACGTTGTACAAGAGAAATTATTAATAAATAGTCCAACAACGAAAAGGTATTTTTAAGAGTAGTTATATAATGCCCAAGAGACTTATTATGCGAGTCCGAAATTTTGATTTTATAATTAATTTCATTATTTAATAAATATTCCAGGGACGATTGATAAAATTCAGAGTCATATAGATTGTCACGGTAGAGTTTGAAGTAAACAAATTTCGGGAAAACCCTGCAGGTCCGACACATTTCAAAAAATAACAGTCCAGTTTTGACTTGAGAAACTTTCGTGAAGTCTTCCAAACATGGCGATAAGCCCTAAGGCCATCTTGTCCATACCTTGAGTATATATAATCATGCGGGTTGCTTCTACAGAGCTTCAATTTAATATTTAGGAGAAATCCAATGACAAGGAGAAATGTAAATGCCATGAAAAGTCTTCTTTAATGCGCAACGTTTCGAGCAAATACGCTCATCTTCAGGCTGTATGATAACAATGTGAAATTAAAATCAATAATTGAATGAAAACCCAGACAAAGAAAATTTCTATAACCTATTCATAAAGGCAAACTTTAAAAGACTGAAAAAAGAGGGTTAAATTCTAAGTACAAAACGAGAAAAACATAAGATAAGATAAGATAAGATAAGATAAGATAAGATGGTGAGGGCGATTGGGGAAGGGGGGATTATAAGGAATTGGGGAAGGAGGAGGGATTATAAAAAGTTTAAAGGGACGGCTGATGAGTCAACATTTAACGTCGGGGTCAAAGTTTTAATATACAGCGATTCCAGAATCCTAAGTGAGTTGGGACAAGTATTACAACCAAGAATTTTAAAATTTTCTAAAGTGACATCAGTTTTACATTTGATACTGTGTTCCCGAATGCTAGAAACTTCTTTAGTTTTTAAAATTTTACCTGTTCGGCCACTTATTCCCATATGCGAATAAAATCTAGCCCTGAGAGAGCGAACAGTGCTGCCAATGTAATTCCCAAGGAGACACCTAGGGCAGGTAAATAAATATACAACACCGCTACGCAACGAGTCAGGGGTTCGATCCTTCGCTGAGAAAAAGCTACCTAAAGACGTTTACCAACAAATTGATGGTGTAGGGATGGGATCACCTGTCGGACCGTTAGCAGCTGATTTTTTTATGACTCATTTAGAAAGTGTAATTTTTAGACAATCTCCAACTCATCTCAAGCCAATTTTCTATCGACGCTTCGTTGATGATTCGATAGCTGTCTTTGATAATGCGGTACAAGCGCAACAATTCTTTAACTTCCTAAATTCTTTGCACCCCAATATAACGTATACAATGGAAACTGAGAAAAATGGCTCCCTTCCCTTTTTAGATCTTTTAATTTCGAAAAACGGTGATTCTATTACTACATCAGTTTACAGGAAACCCACTTTCACTGGTTTGGGCATGAATTTTTTTAGTTTTACTGATTTCAACTATAAGATGTCTTGTAAAACTCTCCTGTTCAGAGGATATAATTTGACCTCTAGTTTTACCTTACTTAATGATGAATTTAATAATCTAAGATCATACTTTACCAATAATAGTTTTCCTGTTCAATATGTAGATAAACTAATTAGATCCTTCTTAAATAATGTTTATAGCCCTCAACTTCCTTGTATTACAGTGCCGAAGGATATAAAATATTTCTTGGTACCTGAAATGGGTCCTTTGAATAAGGAATTTAAGCTTAAATTTACAAAGTTGTTAAAGAAATTTTTTTATCATACTGACTTCCGCATCATATTTATTAATAAAACGTCTTTAGGTAGCTTTTTCTCAGCGAAGGATCGAACCCCTGACTCGTTGCGTAGCGGTGTTGTATATTTATTTACCTGCCCTAGGTGTCTCCTTGGGAATTACATTGGCAGCACTGTTCGCTCTCTCAGGGCTAGATTTTATTCGCATATGGGAATAAGTGGCCGAACAGGAAATTTTAAAAACTAAAGAAGTTTCTAGCATTCGGGAACACAGTATCAAATGTAAAACTGATGTCACTTTAGAAAATTTTAAAATTCTTGGTTGTAATACTTGTCCCAACTCACTTAGGATTCTGGAATCGCTGTATATTAAAACTTTGACCCCGACGTTAAATGTTGACTCATCAGCCGTCCCTTTAAACTTTTTATAATCCCTCCTCCTTCCCCAATTCCTTATAATCCCCCCTTCCCAATCGCCTCACCATCTTATCTTATCTTATCTTATCTTATGTTTTTCTCGTTTTGTACTTAAATCAGTCTAGCCTCGGAAGTTGCAGTGAAAGGTTAGTTAGTTTTCATTATTCCAGTGTACTATTGTTAATTTTTCCAGTGTATTAATTTCACATTTACTATATGTATTTAAAAATAGCTTCTTAATTTTAAATGTAAATCTGTATAACTTAGAATTTAACCCTCTTTTTTCAGTCTTTTAAAGTTTGCCTTTATGAATAGGTTATAGAAATTTTCTTTGTCTCGTTTTTCATTCAATTATTGATTTTAATTTCACATTGTTATCATACAGCCTGAAGATGAGCGTATTTGCTCGAAACGTTGCGCATTAAAGAAGACTTTTCATGGCATTTACATTTCTCCTTGTCATTGGATTTCTCCTAAATATTAAATTGAAGCTCTGTAGAAGCAACCCGCATGATTATATATATATATATATATATATATACACCCATTTAACTTCCCCACTCTGAGTTTACGTGATATTCCAGCTTTTCATTAGCCATATTTTATTTCAAACAATTCTTTTCTGCTTTGTACGGGATTACTCTTCAATAATATTGATTTTTGAGGTTATCAATACGTTTTATGCATTACATTATAAATTTAAAGTACTATGAAGCGTCGTTTCATTCAATTCCATATTAAAGAGCTTATTTTTATGTCATCCTTTTGGTATCATCCAACCTCAATATTATTCCCATTTCATTCCTCGCCCAAGAGTGGCAAAATCAAACATGAAACTCTGAAATGAGGTATTCTCAAATCAATGTTTTTCCACTTCGGGTTGGGTTAAGTTACGCTACGTTAGATTAGGTTAGGTTTGATTAGGTTAAGAAATAATTATTAGCTATTCTCATTTGGCGCCTTTATCGCCAATACGAATGGGAGTGACATTCTTTCCCAAACGAAGAAACGCTTTTCTTTAATGTGGATTTCTCGCATTTGGGAAAGGAATGACATTGAGGGGAAGTAATATTTCATAAGTTGAAACCGATTTATATTTTCCTTATTGATACTGAAGATGTTGAGGCTGAATATAAACACAACATACTATACTATACCTTCATTATTAGTTTAAAACGCAAAATATATTCGTGGAGGGGTTAAGCGGTATGTAGGCATTTTCATATTTTGAACATGGTTAACAATTCACCTGTCCAATTATTTAAATATAATTTTATAATATTTTTTGATCGCATTTCAACATTTCATTAAAAATATAACAACAATTAGGCCTCGTGTTGATAATAATTATATGTTGTTGCGGCTAAGCGATATTCAAATGGAAAGTAATTAACTTTACCTGAACCACAATGGAGTTATATAAAAATGACGTCAAAACAATGTTGGAGGGAAGGACCCCCCCCCCCCCCCTAGTGTTAAGTGCGCGTTATTTTTCGTAATTAAGGTAATAAAAAATGATTATAAATCCGAGAGCAAGGAAACCAGTTCAGTTTGGAAAGAACGCTCCAACAAACCAGCAGTTTAGTGCTTCAGCTTCACCAATTACAGTTTTGTTGCGGAATAAGAAAAATCTGAAAAGGTACAGTAAAGTTGTCGAGTTTATTTTCTGACTTTTATGCAAAAATGGTTGTTTAAATTCGTAAGTAGTTTAGACTATAAATTATATATGTTTGTAAGGGCATACTAAAAAATTTTGTTAACATTTTACTAATGTACTCGTACAAACTTATTTTTACAAATGTTTTTATTGAAAAAAATATTACGTGAAAGTGTCCTAATATTTTGTTAGAACTTAACTATACTTTAAGGGCTTAAGATTTCAAGCAGCAAAGGTCTCTTAATGCAACATAAATTCCATAATATTTCAGACCTATACCCATTACGTTGACAAGACCAAAACATCGACACCCTAATTGAACCTAACGTTAATTAACCTAGTGTAACCAACCTATCTTACCTTAACCTAACTTAATTTAATCTAACCTAATAATAACTCGTGTATAGTATGTGAATTCGATCAGATGTCGTGAGGCCGAATATTTTACATTTGCATATCGGAATTTATATAAAAAGATTTAGCAAACAGAATGAAATGAGAGAGAATTTAACCCTAAAAGGACGACGCTACATATTGGTAACATTTCAAATGCACGCATTCATAACTTAACCCTACAAACAATTCCGGTGTTAAAGGGTTAAACATTTCATAGGAATTGTCTTATAATAATAAAATATATTCAGGATGCTATATATATATATATATATATATATATATATATATATATATAGCATCCTGAATATATTTTCTTATGACAATACTACTAATAATAATAATAATAATAATTACGAGTATTTAGTAAATGATAATGAAATATTTATAGTTAAATTAAATCGATTTTGTAGATTTTTTCTAGAATTTTTTAGTTTTTGCTAGAAAATAATTTAAACTTAATATTGGTGGTAATTAAACTTCATTTGTTATTTGAAATCAAAGGAAGTAAATGGAGAAATTTTATACAAGAGATATAGTATGTTGGTTACATGGGAAGAAGAAATGAATGGAAGGCTTGAGTTAGCTGGAAAGCTGAACATTTTGAGTTTAGATTAATCAGGTGAGTTAGGCTAAAAGGAGACTTAGTACATATGTCTGTTACTTGATGCAGGAGATAAAATGAGAAAGAAAATTCACTTTTGCTCGAAACTCTCAACTTTTTTGCGTTATTTTGATTTTCTTAAAATGGTTTCAATTTTATCACGAAAATGAGATAAAAATTATTTCTTTAACAATTTTTGGGGGAAAAATTTACGCCTGATTTTTTTTATCTGAAAATTATTTATTTCCATTATTATTATTATTGCCAAGTATCGCTATTAATTTATTTTGACATTTTGATGATGACATTCGACATGCCTTACGAAGTGGGGCCATCTTGCAAATATCAGTTCAACGATCGAAGGCTACTTATCAAGTTTTTTAAATATTAACAAAAATTATACGATTATTTATCCGCAATTAATAATATGTGGTTCGACGAGTGACTTAAAAGACTTATATAATTAAAAAAAAAAGAGTAATTCCATTACTGGTGATCATGACAAGTTGGGATCTCACTTTCGGGATGAAAAATATTATTTTTTTATATACTTTCTTTTAAATTAAATACTTTTTATTCATTGTAATAATATCAGTGGCACATCTTGTAAACTGAAGAGAGAGAGAGAGAGAGAGAGAGAGAGAGAGAGAGAGAGAGAATCGAATAATTTACCAAATGTTATTTCCTTTATTAAAATTGGTGAAGTCAATTTTATTTTATTTTTTAGATGACTACAATGAAAAGTCTGTTTTTAGTGGCAGTTTTGATGGTGTCTCAGGCACAAGCCTTTTTTAATATTTACGCATTAAAATGTAAGTATTAATTAACTCTTTAAGGACTGAAGATGCCAATTGGTAACGTTTCAAATACACGCCTTCATAACTTAACCCTACAAAAATTTCAGGGCTTAAAGCCTTAAAGGGGTTAAGTAATTAATTTAATGATGAATTATAATTACAGTAAATATATGCGAGGTTTAAACGGATGTGATTTTAGTTTAAAATTAGTTTCCTCTTAGTTAAGTTACCACAAGTTTTTATTAGTCACAGACAGAAGTTCGAAATGAACTAATGACATTTTTGTAATCGTTGCTGTATCATCCCAATCAATGGCATTCCCATGATTACTGCCTACTCAATGTCATTCCCATTCGCGACAAATAGGAATATTCGCTAACCTAATTTAATTTAATCTGATATAACATAACTTTAACCTAACCCGTACCAAAGTGGGAAAGTTTGTGGATAAAAATGGGAAAACCGAGTGAGAATTTTAAAGGAAGCTTTTTCAAATTGGTATATTCCCAATTCATTTAATTCTTATTCTCACCCACTGCCTTTCCCACTTTGTTCCGGGTTAGGTTATGGTTAGTTGGGAATCCTAACTAATCATAACTTAACGCATCGTATCCTGGATACGGTGAGTTACTGTTCCGATTGGTTAGGTTAATGTTAGGTTCTGATTGGTTAATATAAGTTAGGTTGGGAAATATTAAATATTGCCTCTCAGCGCCGTTTCAGCGACGAAAACATTGTTTCCCAAATCGAGACACGCTTTCTTCAAATGTGGATTTTTTCACTGTACATTCTCACTTGTAGACCACGAATGGAAATGCCATTGAATGGGTAGTAGTAGTAATCAAACGTCCATTTAAGTGTGTCTCAATTTTGATCATTCAAATATTAATTTCCCATCCTCTTTTTTCTTATATCATTCTTATTTTCAACCTTTCCTGTTATTTCACTTTCTGGAAAAAGGCCACACGCATGCGCTACAGTAGTTTAGTTAGGTACAATAATAAGTAATTTATTTCTATATTGTTCTCATTCACGTTAATATAGATGTGAGATGTTAAAATTTTTTATTGTAAAAGATGAAGGGCAAATGCTCTTCATAATTGCATGGCTGAATCTGCAGAAGTAAAAAACATAACGAATATTGCTTTGGTTAATTGTAATAATCTGACGTTTCGTCCGTAAACTTTGGACATTTTCGAGGTAATGATATTTTAAAAACAAAATATAATGATGAATCATTAATTAAATAATCTTTAAGATATTACAAATAAAATGTTAACTTAAAAGTGTTTAAAAGCTCATTATTTCGTTAAATACTGTATTAATATTTTGTTTCTATTCTGTTTGGAGTAAAATAATTAGCTATTCGGAGAGGCCTAAAATTGTTTAGTTTCAAACAAATTTTAAAATTTTTGAAAATTTTCTCTTTTGGTGGTGGTTATCACGTTGGTGTGACTTCCTCCGTGTATACTTGTGTTGGAGATTTCTTAAGTCAAAGTAATTTGTTGTATATCTGAATATGTAAAAGGAGTTGTATCGTTCTTTTCATAAATGAAATTGCTTCACAACATTGCCACCTTTTACTCTCAGTGTGCTTTTTCCTCGTTTGAAGTTGACAGGATAATTTTCTTGCTTTGTAATAATTAACATTTCTTTAATTTTTAATATCTTTCCGTTGTCGGCCTCATTTTTTATTCTTGACTTTCGATTCTGTGTTCTGGTTTTGATTTATGCTAAATTATCATATTTTTCGCACCCAACTTTTGCTTTCTTTAATTAAAGTAATTTCTTCTTCTTTTTGCTTCTTTTTCTTAATAATAATAACAATATTATTATTATTATTATTATTATTATTAGTTTCTTACAATAATAAATGCTGCATATATAAAACCTTACATTCCTTAATACGTTTATTTCCATTTCAAAGCGGACTTTTTAAACTTGAAGTGGGACTTGATACACCAAATAAATATCTCGAAAATCGAATGCCAAGGTAGGTCTGATTCAACACTCTTTTAAGTCCTTCTGATTCAAACTTCAGTTCATTGTGTTTCATTGTAAAGGATCAGTTGTGGCATTTTAAAGTGACCAGTTTATTTTGAAGGAGTTTATGTATTTCTATTCTTTCTTTCAGTAATAGCTGTGTTAAATTTGCAGAATGAGAATAATTAGTTAAACACATATACCTTTTATTATAAATTGTATAAATAATAATGGATTAATTACTAATCTCTTTGTCTTCATATTGAAGATGGTATTTCAGAGTGCACCGAAGACGTTACAGTCCTCAATGGAACCATTCAAATCTTAATAGGTACAGTATTATGGAATTTTCTTCGAAACCCGTTTTTCCACAATATTATACCCAATTCACACCGGGTTTCTTTAAATGGAAACTGTAACTGAGTTTTTTTTTTTTTTGGTGTGAACCTCCACACTACATTTTACCAAATTGAGAAACTGCGAGTGTACATGCTCCGTAATGCAATTTTAAGGTGAACTAAAAAATTTTTAAGGAACTTTTCTAATAGTGGTGTACCGATTATTCGGCATCGGCACTGGCAAAATCGGTCATTTTTCTGGCTTCGCATCCGCCAAATTTAGCTGATTCTCTCACCGATTCGTTGAAGTTTTCAAAATTTATATTTGTAGAAAACTGAACGGACAAAAAGCGCTATTTATGATCATTTATACTCATTTCAGTGTACTGTAATTATATACAAATATTTTACATTCACAAAAAAGCCAAAGCTTAATAAATTAAGTTGCCCATAAATTTACAGTTTCTCTAATTAGCTAATCTCTAAATATTATAAATTATCCTAATCTCCTACTCTATATTAATAATAATTCTATATTAATTTTTACTTTATAATCTATATGTTAAACCATCTTATTATGTTGACTTTATTTTAATAATTTTAAAAACCCAAGTTATATATTACCCATTTTATTATTCAAATTGCCCACCAGAACCTTGACATTTTAATGAAAAATTTTGTTGTTGTTGACATTGTTGAAGAAAGAAAATACCTTCAACATAAAGAAAACCAATTACTTTAAATATTGGTATCCAATTTATGAAACTAAAAGTTATTTTATCATTATACTCAGTAATAAAACTTTATAATTCAGTAATCGATGTATCATATCTTTTGTTACATATAAATGTATAAATAGTAATGGATTCATTACTACTTAATCTCTTTGTCTTCATATTTAAGATCAAATTGAAATATGCAAAGACGACGTTACATCTCTGAATGCAACCATTCAAGGTTTAGAAGGTACAGTACTATCGAATTTTCTTTGAAACCCTTTTGAAACGATCTTACATTCATTGTCAGCGTCGTAATAAACACACTGTTCTTAATTTTCATTTTACAATAGTTTCAAGGACTCGGATTAAAGGAAGATCTTTACTTATAATTCAGTAGTCGATGTATCATACTTTTTGTTACAATAAATGTATAAATAGTAATGGATTCATTACTACTTAATCTCTTTGTCTTCATATTTAAGATCAAATTGAAATGTGCAAGGACGACATTGCATCCGTGAATGCAACCGCTGAAGGCAACGAAGGTATAGTACTATCGAATTTTTTTTTAAACACTTTTTATACAATCTCGCATTCACTGTCAACGTCATAATCAACACAATGTTCCTAAATTTCATTTTACAATAGCTTTAAGTGCTGCTCAGAGTACATAAATATATGTACGTATAATTCGACATTTAGATAAATTTTGTCATTTCTAAAGGAATAAAAAAGGGTTTTGTTGATCCCTTTTAATATAATTTGTATTCCAAAAGAATGACTTCGTTTCTAAATTGTACAATAATAGATTGCACATTAAATCTTACCAAATGTTTCATAATAATCTCTCTGTTTAGAGTTTGATTTTGTCATTCCTTTATGGAATTACATCAATTGCGTGAAGAACACTTTATCTTTCACGACTTGCCGTACTTTCCCGATGCATCTGATCATTGCGAACGACTGGGCGTGAGGTTATTGCGTATGAAATCCCTATGAACTGCGTTTGGGGTACCTTGACCAAAAGGCCTGTAAATAATTTTGTTCTCCCCCCACCCACCAAAAAAAAACGGCAAAAGGAAGCGGGTGTGGAAAGTTTTGCTCTGACGTCTGGATAGTGGAATTCTTAAAGATCTTTGGTTGGTCGTCTTTGTGGCATCGTCAGTGATGGTAGTTCAGTGGTTACGACCACAAGCGCAAATTACTGATTATCTTTTTCCATTTTCTAAAAAAATTTCAGGGTTAAAATAATTAAATATTATATATTTTGTGTCATGTAAACATAAAAATGGATTCAATAATACTTTCAACCAGAACATTACTCTTGGTTCACTAGCAAATTTGACATATTTTGCTTGGAATCAAATACAGAAATGAAGGTATTCGTATGAAGCAGATGAATAATAGGCCTTCCAAAAACAAATCAAAGTTAATAAATATTTCGAACAGTCTATTTTTTTATAATAAAGTTAAGATAATTATTAGTATTATTTTATAGATACTCGGGTGTGTGTGAGTGTGTGTGTGTATATATATATATATATATATATATATATATATATATATATATATATATATATATACATATATACACAAACTCAGAATGGTCCCCTGTGTTTAACATATATATATTATATATATATATATATATATATATATATATATATATATATATATATATATATATATATATATATATATAAATACGGGATTGAACTCAGAATGGTCCCCTGAGGTTTTTTCATGATACACACAGACCGTGCATAGAACAAGGAACTCTTCTGGGAAAATTAAATCCGCTATAGTCCGAATAAGCAATGGTAAATGACAAACACTATAGTTTTTTCTTTTTCATGATGTTAGCCCGACGTGGGCAACGGGTCACTCGCAAAGAGGCCCCAAAAATATGGCTTCCCTCACCAGCTATCTGAAGCAGAGAGGATCCAGCTTTGGGACAGGATCTAGGGGTTACAGCTACACCTAGCCTACTATATTTCACAACCTCAATATAAGCAAAAGATTCGTTGCATTCACGTCGGATTGAATACATCAAAGAAATAGGGGTAACCAGTTCTTGTCCCAAAGCTGGATCCTATCTGCTTTGCAGATAGCTAGTGAGGGAAGCTATATTTTTGGGTCCTCTTTGCGAGTGACCCGTTGCCCACGTTGGGCTAACATCATGAAAAAGAAAAAATTATAGTGTTTGTCATTTACTATTACTTATTCGAACTACAGTGGATTTAATTTTCCCAGAAGAGTTCCTTGTTCCATGCACGGTCTGTGTATCATAATATAATATATATATATATATATATATATATATATATAGATATATGTGTGTGTGTGTGTGTGTGTGTGTGCTTGGGTAGTAGTGTGGTTAGCGTCGCTAACTACGAATCCATCGGCCCCGGGATCGAGACCCGGTGACGGCAGCCGGCGCACAGCAAAACCCAGCTGTTCATCCTTTAACACAGTAAAGAAAGTGATTGGTAGATAAATGGGTACCCTAGGTGACCTAGTGGTTAAGACGCTAGGCTGCTGGTGGGGTGTGGTTCGGATTCCACGTTAACTGTAGGTCTAAGGTAAAGAAAAGCTTGACCTTCGTCAGGATGAACAATTCGGGCGGAAGTTAACCAAAGGTTACCAAAGATATATATGTGTGTGTGTGTGTGTGTGTGTAACTCTGGATGAAGAAAACAGAACATTGTTTCAAATGCGCTCATGATCTTGATAGTATCTTTAAGTTGTACACCTTTATGAGGAATATCGAGTACCTGTGACGTCATTATGATAAAAAGACACTTGTGTGTACCATTTAAAAAAAAAAAATTGAAGTATAGTAAAAACCTTATTAAATAGTGAAAAATTAATCCATAGCGACATTGCGACATTATGGGGTTACAAACAAATAGAATATATTCATTATGTTTATTGAGTACTGCCAATATAGTAAACCTTTATCAAAGATTTTTCTAACTGTGCGTTTTAGTATTTAGCTGGTTCACCCTCAGTCCTGGTTTACGCTTTTCAACCTTTTTTATCAGATTAAGATTGGGAAAATTAACTGGCCATGGTCCTACTTCAGTTTCATGAGCATCAAACCACGCAAGTGTTGCACTACCCGCATGAGCTGGAGCCAGGTCATGTTGAAAAATAAATGGCTCGGAGGCCGTACGTAATTAGGGCTAAGGGTGAACTAACTAAAGACTAAGAAGCAGAATTAAAAAGTCTTTGATAAAGGTTTAATATATTGGCATTACTCAATAAACATAATAAATTTATTCTATTTTTCTGTAACACGTGAGAAAATTTTCTAATATTTTGGTATGTCGCTATGCATTAACTTTTCACCATTTAATATGTTTTGCTATATATTTTTTTTTCAAAACTGGTACAGAGAGGCATCTTTTTTATTATAATGACATCACAGATACTCGATAGTCCTCATAAAGGTTATAACTTAAGGGTACTATCAAGATAATGAGCGCATTTGAGACAGTATTCTATAATATATATAATATAATATATATATATATATATTATATATATATATATATAATATATATATAATATATATATATATATAGTGGGCCTAATGTTAGCCGTTTGAGGTGATAATGATTAATTTGGTGCTAATGATTAATTGATATAATGATTGATTGTTAATGACAGGCTGGGTCAACAATTTATGATGTCCTACAGTATCACCGGTTGAAGGTGGCTAATGGAGTAGGCCTACTATAATATTTCTGAGTGACACGAATTGCTTCGAGGTCACCAGCTTGGATTACACCCAAGCAAATATTGTTAAGGTTATGAAGGTTATAAAAAGCACCTTACTGTTTTGTATTTAATTAAGAAAATAAATCTGTTATTTGTTCACAGTGAATAACAAATGATTGACAGTAATTATAGTGAATAACAATTATTTAACGGCATTGAAGGTATTTACGGGATTAACAATTATAGAATGGCATTTATAGTATGCTAAATATGACTGAGGATTAGCAAATGAGGAAATCGTTATAGAGCTTAATTGTTAAGTAATACACTCGTTTATGGTAGGCTGTTGGTATACAGAAATGGAACATAGAATAGATGCTGCAGCCTATTAATGATAGAAAGAATGCACGTACATTTAGTACACTGTAAGTGGATTAGGCCGTCAATAATGAAATGCTTAAAAGGATCACATAAACGAACGGATGCAAAATAAAATGAATTGCATGAAAGAACACAATAACAGGGTGATACACACTTATGGTATTGGAATGACACTTGGAATAGAATAGGCCTACTGCGTTTCAACGAGAGTTAGTTTGAACGATTTGTAAAACACTTTGCGTTTATAGCCTACGCTTCTGCGGTACACTGATGTAGGCTTTGCGTTATTGTTTAAGAAAAGAGACAGAGCTTACCGACACGGTGGTGATACCTCTAGTTGATGAGTTACTTGGAGGGTGGCCTATTGAACTGTAGGCCCGAGGTGTCGTTGACCGTCCTATTGAAGTTTGTTGAACGAGCGCCGGTCGCCTGATGCAGCCTCTTGAGATGAAGGATATGTTTGAAGGTTGACCTTGTAGAACGTAGGCCCGAGGTGATGTTGACCGTCCCATTGCAGTTTGTTGAACTGACGCCGGTCGCCTCAAATGTTGATTCGCTTCGTGTAGAGTTGAGATAATGCTTGAGGGACTGAAACCGGCTGAAGTCGAAACGGCGCTGGGCTTCGAAGAATGCTTCCGCAGGCTGTAGAAGGTCTTACTTGATAATAGATCGGAGCTTTGAAGGAAACAGCAGACCACTCCTCCGGCGGGAAGCCGGAGAGCGGTTGATGTGACGAGTTGTGCTACTGAAGGAGAAGCGTGACACGTGACGAGAAATGCAAGCGAGAAGTGAGCGAGCGAAGGAGCGTTTGAGAATGAGCGAGTGAGGAAATGTATCAGTAGAATCTCGCTTATATAACCTCTGTAACGCGGAAACTTTCGCGCCATATCTTGAGACGCCTTCTACACGTCCTTTAGTTGTTAAGGGCTTGCTTTCGCGGGCCTTTTGGGAAGAAACAGATGTCTTCATTCTTTCTGATTCCTTGACCACGTGTGTCTTCTAAGAATGTTTGATGATGGCGTGGAAGAAAGAATTTCTCTCTCTCTCTCTCTCTCTCTCTCTCTCTCTCTCTCTCTCTCTCTCTCTCTATATATATATATATATATATATATATATATATATATATATATATATACAGGGTGTCCCATAAGTCCGGCATCATAAGGGAAATTCATATTTTTCTATTTCTACAAACCATAATTCATATTTTTCTCTTTCTACAGGCCATAATGTCTGTGAGCAAGGAAGAACGAATCCAGATAATTCTACTCATAAGAAATCGGAGTCAAAGAGAGGCCGCTGCTGAATTTAACAGACTGCATCCAGACCGCGAGCCAATAACACAGAGTTGTGTTAGCAGACTTGTTGCAAAGTTTAAGGAAACAGGATCCATAGAAGATAAACCACGCAGTGGACCTTCAAGGAGGTCCACTGACGATGATACAGCGACTGCTATCCTGGCTCATTTTAACAGAAGTCCCAATAAGTCTCTTCGGCGATTGTCCGCCGAGACAGGAGTGTCGAAAAGTAGCATCCATCGCATTCTTCAGGCTCACAAATGGCATCCATATAAACTTCAGATCCTACAGAAATTAAGCGAAGATGATGATCCCGACCGGCGGATGGAATTTTGTGAATGGGCTACGGAACAATATGCTCGGGATGCCAATTTCCCGTCCACCATTCTGTTCAGTGACGAGGCTTTTTTTTATGGAAATGGTGAGGTAAATCGACAGAACACCCGCTACTGGTCTCAAAACAACCCTCACTGGTATACCTCTTCAAAGGAACAAGGTGCATCTCGGGTGATGGTATGGTGTGGCATTTGGAAGGATCGCATCATTGGCCCCCTCTTTTCCGATGAACATGTCACTGGAGGCACCTACCTACGTATGCTCAAGGAAGAAGCATTTCCCAGTGTCTTGAACGAAGAAGGAAATTTCCCAACATGGTTCCAGCAAGACGGCGCTCATGCACATTACAGCACCCAAGTAAGGGAATACCTGTACCAACAATTCCCTGGTCATTGGATAGGACGTCGAGGGCCTGTGGAATGGCCAGCTAGAAGCCCGGATCTCACGCCTCTAGATTTTTATCTCTGGGGCCACTTGAAAGCGCTGGTATACGCAGAGAAAATTAGGAGTGTTGAACATTTGCGGCAGCGCATTATTGGGGCATGTAACACCATTACTTGACATCATTCACCGTGTGCTTGCTGACTGGGTATCACGTCTGAATTTGTGTATTAAAAACAACGGTGGACATATTGAGCACGTTCGTTCTGTAAATAAAAGCTTTTGTTTTGCCTTTTTTTAATTATTTTTCCTATGATGCCGGACTTATGGGACATCCTATATATATATATATATATATATATATATATATATATATATATATATATATATATATATATATATATATATATATATATATATATATGGGAATGAACTCAGAATGGTTCCCTGAGGTTTTTTATGATACACACAGACCGTGCATGGAACAAGAAACTCTTCTGGGATAATTAAATCCACTATAGACCAAATAAGTAATGGTAAATGACAAATACTATAGTTTTTCTTTTTCATGGTGCTAGCCCGACGTGGGCAACGGGTCACTCGCAAAGAGGTCTCAAAAATATAGCTTCCCTCACCAGCTATCTGCAAAGCAGATAGGATCCTGTCCCAAAGCTGGATCCTATCTGCTTTATCTGTGTGTATCATATATATTTATTTATAAAATCTCAAAATTATCATTCCATAATTTCATTATGTTTATATTGTAGCCGACATCGAAATGTGTAAAGACGCCTTGCAAGCCTTGAACAATTCCCTTCAGCCTCTAGTGCAAGGTATGTTTGACTGAATATTCTTTGAAACCGTTCTCACAGAATCTTTAATTCACTGTTAATATCACATCAGACAAGGAAAGAAGCATAATAAAAGTAATGTTTCTAATTTTGACTGTATAACAGTCCTCCTCCGATGTGCGAAGGAATTTGTTTAGGTATAATTCAATGTTTGATAGAATCTGTTTTTCCTTGACGAAAAATGGTTTTGTTCACCTTTTTAATAATTTGTTTATCCACTGAAAATGGTTAATTTCAATCTATGATTTTATTTCTTAATTGTACGACAGGTTATACGCAAACCATATTACTTTCATTTAAAGTTAAGTCTTTATGCGTTTTCTGTAGCTGCCAAGTGCGAAGAAATGGGCGGAAATATGTGTCATATAAACGGAATATGTTACGATGAAACAGCTTCCACCGCACCCACTTATGCTGATGCCGTATCGCAGTGTGAAGCTAAGAATGGCACGTTATGGACAAGAATTGATGATGATCAAGTGACCAAAAACTGTAAGTACAAAGAAAATACATTTGTAGTTTGGGTAAAGAAACGTTTAATGTATTGTCACAAAGTAATTGGTTTAAATGGGTTTAAATGCATTCGCTATTTATTATTTGTAAAGTGTTTATTTTGTTGGAAACGGTTTTGAGTAAAATTGTTTACCTACAAAATTTAGAACAAATAAAATTGGATGCGTGAAATAGTTTGAGAAATTGTTTATTAATAATAAATAATGATACGAAATGAATAGTTTCAAAATAATAAAATAAAAATCCAAGACACTAAACTTAAATTATTGAGGTCAATCCCATTTTTGGTGGATATTTTTTATTTTAAATTAAATAACAAAAAATAAAATGAAATATTTTTTTCTTCAGTCTTTGATAGTCTTCCGCAAGGTAAGTATTGGGTTACGAATGACGGCACAACGATTCCTCCGGGTGACTGCCCAGCAATGAGCATAACACCTGTTCAAACGATCACTCAGGGTATGTTGTCTACCGACTGTGACACATCGCATCCTTTTATATGTGAATATCCTTGTTGATGATGTCGCTCAACATGTGACGTCAGAATCCTCCTCATGAAGTGGGATTGGAACAAGAATTATTTCATAGAATTTATTGATTTTCAATTAAGTTTTTTTCAGCACAAATTATTATAATGAATATGGTTATGGGAAGACTAATTTATATATATATATATATTTAAATGTGCACTTAATTATTTTAATAATTAATAATTACTTAATAATAATAATAATTCATTTTGTAATTGGATTTGAATTGGCCAAATGTAAACACTTCAAATAAAGGCTTTTATTATCTTTACATTTATTATAATCTGATGCGGAGTCCTCGAATGTGCACGTACCCAACCCCATTGAAAGGTACCGACGCTCAATCGCTTACGAGGATGACAAAAAAGAAAATTGTTGGTACTTTGATTCATTTATGAGGGCCCATAAAGCCCCTCTTTCTGAGAACGCACGAGCGAGGATCGAGTAAATGATCCTATATGAGGTTTTAAACGGGTGGAACGTCCAACCTTTCGCTTATTAATTTACGAAAGAAAAACCATCTAACAGTCAAGATATTAAATCTGCAAAGATGAATTAGTATTGCAAAGGATGAGAACGGGGAAATGTCTCAGTTACTCCTTTCCTCAGGAAGGCTACCTTTAAATTTCTTGAAACACGAAAGAAGCCTTTACGGAATCTTCGGATCATATCGTTCTTAGGGAAGAAGATTTTAAGTTGGGTATTTATCATCCATACATTAGAACAATAGAGGGGGAATTAGTGACATTTATAATTCTTAATGCATGCATTCAATATATTTTACCACTTCAGAATCAAAGCTGGGCACTTGCGGTATTTTTTGCGGTACTGCGGTACTGCGGTACTACCGCACTACCAAACCGGTACCGCATAACGCAGTACCGCAAAGGATCGCTGAAAGTACAGCAGTACCGCTACCGCATTCAAATTTCCCGCGGTACTTTCCGCGGTACCGACAAACACGACTTTTCAAAAAATTAACACTTTTTTTGAAGTAAACCTTATTACAGGAGTACAGTAAGACGAATGCTGCGTGTGTTGCATCAGCCTAACTCTAGACACGTTAAGTTTTCGTTCAGAACATGTTACGTTGCCATCCTATCACAAGTCACAACGCCTCAGTGCAGTGCTTGCTTTTGAGCCGGTTGCACGTGTGTTACATTTCTGTGACAAAGATCGATTTTTAGCCATTATGGCAGAAAGTTCAGGTGCGAAATCGCCGATATGCAATTTCTGAAAATATGTGCTATTACTTGTGTTGTTCTTGTGTGCAGTACCGCAGTACCGCAGTACCGCGGAACGCACCAGGGGGACCTGAAAAAGTACCGCAGTACCGCGTAACGCACTGGGCATGCTGAGGTACCGCAGTACCGCGTAACGCACCCCCAAATTTTGGTACCGCGCCCACCACTGTTCAGAATGAAGTGTTTCTTACTTTAAAGAACAGTAATTGTAGAGTGTGTGTGAAGTAGAAAGCAGAGAACCGTAAGAACAGAAAGATCCCAAATTCAGAATTGGACAAATTCAAACTACCACGAAACACTTTAAAAAAAAAGAAGAAGAAGAAAAAAAGATTTTCATCCAACATAGTCTTCGTTCTTGATGGATTTGGTTCTGTAAAATATTCATTTGCTTACAATAATGAATGAATTTATAATCAATCATTTGGTACAAAGTTCAAATAAATAGTTACAAATAATTGTCATGGTTGTATGATTAAAAAACCCCAGCATAATTTAACATAATACAACTAGCATAGGTTGCATCGTAAAAATTATAAACCTGTAATACTATACAACAAATATCATAGAAAGCCTAAATGTGCACTGACCCAACAACTACAATTGATAAAAAATTACAATCTGAATTACATAAGAAATTACAAAATGGTTTCTTAGTTTTGAAAAATTATTTATATACATTAAAAAAACTATGATAGATATACGAAAAGTTAAAAACAATATTCAGGGTTTAGCATTTAAGGAGTTTATAATTTTAAAAAGCATAAAAGCGCTAAATAAATTACTTCTCCTTTTAAGGAAAATATAAAAGGTTTAATATGATTTCTGTTTCATTTAGTTATCCTTAAAGAATTGTGGTTTTGTTGGCCCGGTGAAAAAGGTGGCTACTTTTTTGGGGGAAAAAAAAAAAAAAAAAAAAAAAAAAAAAAAAATTAAAAAAAAAATAAAAAAAAAAATATATATATATATATATATATATATATATATATATATCGTGGATGAATTGCTATTAATGGGACCTAATAAAACGTTATATGTCGTATTACACTGGTATGCATATGAAATTAATTTTTTTGTCTGCTGTGAGTGTTTTTTCAACTCATATTATATAATTCGACCATGCTGAATTCGAAAATGACATTGGTTTTCCTCAATCAGGTCAGGTTTTTTTCTCTATTGGCCATTTATTATAAGTCCAATTTTATCCCCAAATTTATTGATTTTTTTAGCTTAAACACTGTAGATACGAGTAATATTATAAGAACACTCGTGAAAAATGAAAACATTGTGTGAATAAATACTTTTATTCATACAATGAATATGGAAAAACGTTTATTGAGGAAGGACTGGAGTTTTTTTGGCTTTCCGTCTGTGTTTTTCTTCGGGCACGTCTCGCTTCAAACACCAGCAATAGTCCGCCAGCATATTGATATCCCAGTTTCCATGGTACCTCTCTTCCATTATTTTGATATCTTGGTGAAATCGTTCACCCTGTTCCTCACTATAATCCCCGCAATTTTCAGGAAAATAGTCCAAGTGGGACCACAAAAAGTGCATTTTTATGGACATGCGCGACCCATGAGCTTTGAAAGCTTCCATCAAGTTTTCGACAACGGACTCGTATTCTGGACTTCTACGCTTGCCAAGAAAATCAGTGACAACTGATTTGAATGCCTGCCAGGCATTCTTCTCAGTTGGAGTCATTGCGTTTTCGAACTGAGTATCCTTGATCAAAGTTCGAATTTGAGGACCATCAAAAACTCCAGCATTTAGTTTAGCATCAGATATATGAGGAAATTTACTCTCGAGATATCGGAATGCTGAACCCTCCTTATTCATTGATTTGATGACATTTTTCATCAAGCCCAGCTTAATATGAAGTGGTGGGATCAAAATTTTTGTTGGTGGTACAAGGGGCACTGAAACGACATTATGCGACCCAGGTTCAAAATTCTCTCTGGATGCCCATTCACGCTGTGCATAGTGCTTCTCATCCGCTCGGCTATCCCATTTGCAGAGGAAACATGGGTATTTCGTGTATCCCCCTTGCATTCCCAATACAAATGCCACAATCTGAAAAAAATGAAAATATTTAAAGAATTTAGAGAATTTGTTCTATCAGATAAAAAAATCTATGCATTGGACTGTATCACTTCTGTGGGGAAGTTAAGTGTTCTTATACGCTCTCAAATAACCTTTGGAAAAACAACATAGTCAATAGCAATAGTTTACTTATGATATTAGTATTACCTTCAAATCTCCACAGATCCTCCAGTTATGTTGGTCGTATACGAGAGCATCCAGTAAAATTTTCATGTTATCGTAGCTCTCAGTAAGTTGTACGGAATGTGCTACAGGGACTGATGCAACCCTATTCCCAATGTTGAGAAGTACTGCTTTCAAACTTCGTTTAGACGAGTCTATAAATAGCCTCCATTCTGATGCGTTATATGGCAGGCCCAAGGATTCGATTAGCCCCTCAACATTGCAGCAGTACACTAAGGAAGAGGTATTTTCGTGCACTGCAAAAAACTTGCGGAATTCTTCCTCTCGTTTCCTATACCAGGAGAATGTTGTTCCCGGAGCCAGCAAGTTGTCCTCTCGAAGTCGTGAGCCCAAGATCTCCGCGGCTAATTTGGAAAGTCCTAAATCCCTGGTAAGATCATTAAGTTTGGCCTGGTTGAGAGGCCTCGGCTCATTTGAAGCGGTATTTTGAGGTATATACGACTGGGACTGGTCATTGGCATTGGTCATTGATTCATCATCAGAATCATCGAAGTCCAGGGTTTGAGGTGGGTCGGTATTGGAATTCCAGGACCATGGGGTACAGGTCTCATAGCAGAAGGAATGTCAGGGTATACAACAATGTGTTTATTCTTCTTGTTAACTCCTGAAAATAGAAACACAGAAACATGGATATAAAACTTGCATATGAAATAGAAGAAGCATTCAGACAGTGGCGGCTCGTGAGGGAAGGCTGCGGTCTGTAAGATATGAAATAGGTCGATGGAGTCTGTATATTTTCTTTCTTTTTCATTCATATTGTCCCTTCGGGGACAATATGAATGAAAAGAAAGAAAATATACAATCATTGTATGTAAATGTAACTTGTATAACAATATGTATGTGTAAATGTATTTTCTATAACAATATGTATATGTAAATGTATGATTCACTGAGGTGAAGTGTCTCATCGACGCCCCTGTCAGGAGCAATCGATATTTCCATCAAAAAGTCAGGACAGAACATCACAGTTATTATTTGAGGCCATTCAAAAATTACATAACCGGTAACTCTATTTTTGTTAAAACTTGACACTTCCACCCCCATTGCAACATTCCGTAACGCTAGACCAGACACACCCTTAGATGCAGTGGTGGGCAAAGTATAGAAAAATATTACTTAAATAAACGTAACTTGAGTAAAAGTAAAAGTAACCTTATTTAAAACTTCTGAAATAAAAGTAAAAAGTATCGAACTTTAAAAGTACTCAAGTACTAATACAAAAAGTAAAAAGTAGCTCCTCAAAAATAATATTATGCTTAGTGATTAAAAAGCAATCCTAAAGTAACGCGTTCTTACTAGGTAATAAAAAAAACAGAACTTGACAGGTACGTCTCGTTTATTTTAAGTGGTGTAATAATAAAATACTAAAACATTATTTCAGAATTCATTAACCTACAGTTTTTCCTGAACCATTCTTACCATTGCCTCATTATTTGTGGGGCTGCTGAAGCTGATGGAGCAAACAAAGTAAATAAAAATTGAACCGAGCACATTTGGTGTTTTCCTTGTCTATACATATTAGGAGAACTGATCTAATTGCTGGTGATCTCGCTATAATAAATGAAAAACACTGTAATTATGTTATAGTTATCCTGTACAAACTTCCTTTCCCAGCAGTGCCAAATTATCAACTCTGTTAAATTGAGTTTATGAAGGAGAAAAACTTGACAAGTAGCCACTATCTGCAAAGCCATACAATGGCGGATCCAGGGGGCGGGGCACTGGGGCCATGGTCCCCCTAATGTAGCTATTTGTTTAATTAAATTTAAAATTAATCATTTAATGTATGCTGATGACCTTGTTCTTGTGTCACCCTCTCCCCATGGGCTGAGAGTACTATTAGAGATATGTGAGCAATATGGTATAGAACAGGGCTTCTCAAACTTTTTTCACTTGCGACCCCTTTGGATCAGACAAATTTTTTCGCGACCCTTCACTCAATGTCATAAAAGCAATAGGTACTAACACTGTATATTTATGAAAAAAATAATTTTTTCAAATGTTTCTGCGACCCCCAATAATATTTACGCGACCCGTAGTTTGAGAAGCGTGGGTATAGAAAATGACATCACCTATAATGGGGCAAATAGTTGTATTTTGATTTTTAGGTGTAATCTATTGAAACATGTATCATGTGGGTCTTTTGAAATGAATGGTCAACTATACCTGTCAAAGACACATTTAAATACTTAGGCCATGTAATTACTCACAAGCTGCGAGATGAACTCGATATTGAGAGACAACATAAAAAGCTGTATGTGCAGGGTAACATGCTAGTAAGAAAATCTGGTGTGTTCAGAATCAGTTAAAACTTATATTTTTAGAACTTACTGTACTGCATTGTATACATCCCATCTGTGGTGGACTATACAAAAACTGCTATGAATAAACTCTGTTGCTTATAATAATATTTTTCGTATGCTATGTAGGGAACCAAAATGGTGCAGTGCCAGTTTTATGTTTATTACGCACAACCTACCTAATGTTAATCCGGAAGAATATATATAATTTCATTACTAGAGTCCGAAACAGCTCTAATATGCTATTGTACAATGTCCTGTCTTCAGATACTTTGTACCTTTCACCTATATGGCAGTCTTGGTTCAGACAACTGCTGGTTTACAATACCTTATTTTTGTAATGTAGCAAAGATTATACGAGTATATGCATATTAAGTTGTGTTATAAAATTGTATTTGTATGTTGGGTTAAATGGCTATGGTGGCCTTATTTTTGTATTACGTTCAGACGGTTCAGTGTATAATACGTAAGATTGTACTTGTATGTTAGGTTAAGTTGCTATGGATTGTGAATGATCCGCAATAAAGATGTTTTGTTTTGTTTTTGTTAACATTTATTACGTTTTTCATACTAAAATTGTCATATTTAAAAAGTGAGGAGTTATTCTGCATTGACGTGGAATGAGGTCCGCCAGTTCCACTTAGTCTCGCCGTGATTGAACCTTTCTATGTTTGAACGGCGGGCAATCCCAATGGGGGGGGAAAAACCCTCAATCCTTCTTCTTCTCTTAACATTCTTGGCGTTTCCTTTTCTCGTGATTTTTCCTGGAAGGATCACATACTGTATACTCTCTTTCCAAAACAGCTTCTAGGAGGTTAGGTGTACTGTACCGCCTCCGCAGTTTCTTCACGCCCCGCTCAGTTGCTCTCTCTGTACAGGGGCTCTTTTCCGCCTCTGTATAGAGTATGCTTCTCACGTATGGGGTGGTTCAACCCACACAGAGATACTTGACCGAATGGAATCCAAGGCTTTTCGTCTCATCAATTCCCCGCCTCTTACTCACTGTCTGCAATCCCGCTCTCTTCGCCACAATGTTGCCTCACTCTCTCTTTACTATCGCTCTTATAACGGACACTGCTCTTCTGAACTCTCTAACTGCATGCAGCACCAGACTTGCTACCCTTTCTCATTCCTATTCTGTCAGCTCTGGAACAATGTTCCTCAATCCATTTTCTCCTGTCTATGACCTCCAATCTTTCAAATACAGAGTGTCCATGCATGGACACTTAATTTTAGTTCCTTGATTTTGGTTCTCTTCTTCTTCTTCTTCTATGGGGAGGAGGACGCTTTTGCGGGCATTCGCCCTTGGTCCCTCCTCCCTGCATAAAAAAAATAGTTGTGAGTAGTTGCAATTTGCATAATTCTCTGAATTATAAACGTGATAGAGTTTCTAATAAGTACCCAGTGCTTGTAACGTTTATACAGCTTGAATTTTAGTTGGTCAGAGAAATGGTGTTAGGGTGCTCAAAAGTACTTGCTTGTTATGACGTTCTAATCTACTATAAAAAACGTGTCCTTTTCTCGTAACCGTACGATTTGCTGTCCATACTTGGTAAACTGAATGTCGGCCAGGACACTATATTACGATTAAAAAATACCAGAAGCACATTTGTACACTCAACAGTAGCGGTCCAGTTTGTTTACAACTAGTGTTTTACATACTCAAAGAAAAGCGTTCAACGTCAAACCGTCCAAAACACCAATCGCTCGTGATCGGTTCCCATCTCCTAAACTTGGTGACATTCACTCTACTATAAATGGAGCAGCTCCAGGCTTTAGCTACAGCTCCGCTCCACCTCCGGAGCAGAGTTTAAACAATTGGCCTGCTCCGCTTCAGCTCCGAATATTGGAGCTGGCTCCTGGCTCCGAAGCCGTAGCACTGCCAACCCTGCAACAAAGGTTCCCACCCTTGCACTAGACCAAACAAAGGGCCTACAGGTTCCTCCTAAATACCTATAAAGCCTCTCCTAAACCAGATTTAAGAAATTTGGGAGGACTCTGATCCATGGTTGCCACTCCAAAATTTTGAAATAAAGCCATTTTAAAGACCCAAGTAAAAATTATATACTGAGCAAATACATATGAATACAGCTAGATAGCAAAAGGTGTGACTGTGTGTGTATGGTGCAGCGTGCCCGTGCAGCTGGTCAAATACACTGTAAATATTTGGGAATTATCTGCCATGTCATAGGAATTGTCAGAGGAGGTTTTTAAAGACCGCTACCAACAGGTCAGATGAAATGAAAGCTGAAATAATTACCATTTGGAGATGTACTGTAAATATTGTTTTAAATTTGAGTCTATCCATATCAAACTTGCTACTTGTATAGTCCGATTCAATAATGTGTTGGTATAGGGCCGTAAGAATAGTATTACCTACCCTATGCCACGACATTATTGAATTTGATTATACAGTATAACAATATACTGTATGTATATTTAACCATAATTGGAGGGGGAAACACTCATTTAGAGTGCTTCTTGCGCACAGAACATGTCAGGCATTCAGATGGAATGCCAGCAGCTTCTATACACTTCCGCTCAAAGAAGCAATATATGTAAGATAAGAACATACAAAGCTATTTTAAAGCTCCCCATACCAAATAAAGACATATTAAAGCCATTTTTTCCAGATTCAAAATTTAAAGCCAATTTAAAGTTTTTAAAGCCCAAGTAGAAACCCTGTTTTGATCATCAACTGCCACGCACAGACCTCTTCCCATATCTATAGTGGATTTAAAAGAAACTTCAATTGGTCTTTGGCATAGCTTCATCATCCCACTATTCAGAATTACATATTTTTATTATATACTCTATATAGTTAAAAGTTAATAGTCGTGGACAATTTTTTTTGTATTTAAAAAAATAAAGTTATCTATAATAGAAATTGTAAATAAATCTATCAATAATAGTTAAACGTTGAACTAGTTCGTGTAGCGCATAGACTCCTTGGATATTTGGTCGATTAATTATATTAGCCGAAATCCATATTGGGCTCCAAATAAATCTAATCTAATCCAACTTTTTTATGCAAGAAGGAGGGGCCAAGGGCAAATGCCCGCAAAATCACCCCCCCCCTCCCCGATAGAAGAAGAGAGCCAAAATGAGGGTCCCTTTAGTTATTCAAAAGTTATGGAGCAGACAAGAAAATACCATGACCCCCTTCTGTGACCTTGACCTACAAAAAATACCATGACTTGTGCTGTGACCTTGACCTTGAAAGTATAACTCAGGGGGTGTGCGGTTACAAATCATTTGGTGGTGGGTAACATTTGTGTAAAATATCATCCTAATCCCTTCATTTATTCGAAAGTTATGGAGCATAACGAAAAACACTCTGACCCCTGTTGTGACTTTGACCTTGAAGGCATGACCCAGGGGGTGGGCGATTACAAATCAACTGATGATGGGTAGCATTTGTGTAAAGTATTATTTCAATCTCTTCAATTATTCAAGAGTTATGGAGCAAACGCGAAAAACATTCTGACCCATGCTGTGACCTTGACCTTGAAAGTATGACCCCTGAGAGTGGGCGATGACAAGTCATCTTGGGGTGGGTAACAATTATACAAAGTATCATCCCAATCCTCTCATTTGTTCAAAAGATATGGAATGGACAAATGTTAGAATTCTTCATTGTGGGAGTACCAACATGGCAGCTCGATGGCTTCAATTCACTATATATGAATATACTGATGCGCTATCCAGTAATTTAGAGAGATCAGTGGTTGTATCCTCTGTTGGGCGATTTATTTGGAGTCCAATATGGATTTCGGCTACTATAATTAATCGCCCAACTATCTAAATATCTAATGACTATACGCAACAGTGCCTACACGAACAGTCCCATGTTTAGCATACGAAAGCAAAAATTTCTAAGGTAATTCAACCTAACCTACACAAAAACACTTACTTGTGGTTTTATACTCTATTAAAAGTCTCAGCAGGGAATTATTTTTTTAAATAAAAAAGTTTCTCCACTATGGAGTCATTAAAAAACTACGTAACGCTATTTTTCCTAAAAACTTATACCCCCACCCTCCTGTAACGTTCATTAACGCTAAACCAGACACGCCCTACGATGTTATACAGCACTTCGCCCACGCGAAGAGACTCCCGTACGATTTCGCGTGTTCTAGTCTACAAAGCGAACTGCAGAAACGTATGTGCGGAAATTACGGACTGCATCAAGTCGGTGATGGGAATTCACGCATCTTTCAGAAAAAGGACACGCCAACGATGCCAATTGCACTCCAAACTGCAGTACAGCATGTGCATCCACAGTGTGTGGCGGCCAAATGTCAACGTAAACTTGTGTGTTATCAGGTATATGAAAAATGAAGCATTTGAATGGTTTGATGAGGACGACGTCGACACGGGCGATTTAGAAATTCCACCTAATTTATCTGTCGTTATGGGTACACAACTACTTTCTCCTGAATCTCGACGACAACCGTGGGAAGATATCTAAATACAGCAATATGCTTGTATTATTAGCGTTTAGCCTTTATTCTTATTGTCTTTTATCATTGTGATAGTGGTTTGAAGCTTTACCGTACCTATTTTTATCAGAATTAAAAAGGAAGTTTATCCATTGGCCACAGGCACAGAGGGTTCATAAAATAATCATTGGTTAATAGCGTTACGTAACACCACTGCAAACATCCGTTCACCCACCTGTAACATTTCGTAACATTTGGACATACAAGCATAGGCGTAGGAGGGGGGGGGGTCAGGGGGGTCAATTAACCCCCTAAATTCACCCCGACTGTTAACCTTAGCCATACGTATATATAACGACATCCGGCACTACCTTCTTGAACCTATAAGGAGGTAAACAGTGACCTTGAAATAGTGGGCATACGAACGAACGAGCGGGTGAACCCTTTGAAAAATTACGAACGAATGAACGAACTAAACGAATGAACGAGTGAATTTTAACTATAAACGGTTCAAAATATTTTCAAAAGGCCAGGGAAAGGCTCTGAAATCTTAAATGAAAGACCAAGCAAATAAATAGGTTTTATTACTTTAGATATATTTACAAACTTACACGCTTACATGATTTAAAGGGACAAGGAGTGGGCACTCCTTTTAGCATCCCCATCCCGTTCCCCTCTCCGCCCTACCCCCATCATATACACTGCGAATTTTCCGTTTAATAGTAAAAGTTTTGACGGTGATCGCGGGAAATGTATGTTTCATTACGGTATAATCGTACAGTGACTCCGCGTGTATACTTTTTGTGTCATAGAAATAGTTACATAATTAATGTGAAAAGATGCCTGAACATCGAACCGTTGGTATCCCGAGCATGATTTAAAGGGACGAAAAAGTGGGACCCCTTTCGGCGTTCCCCCCCCCCCCCATCTCCCCCAACCAGCCCCCACCAGCTACGCTCCCCCGCAAGCCGTTACAGATACAATGGGGTCGTCTGCTGTAAATCTTGTAGAAAATTGTTATGTTTTATATTCGACAAAGTAGATCATATTAGGTCAGACCTTCTTGTATCTGTCTGTCATGATTTTTATGATTCAGAAGAAATAGAACATGCGAGGGTACAATTAAACACCCTGTTCGGTGCTTCCCTCCCAACTCGTAGAGGTAATTCTAAAAACGAGAATACCCTGAAAGACATTATAAATAAAGTGTCGACCCTCCGGGATAATGAGAATAATATTACCTTTTACGTTACTAACTTCCATAGAATACCGGTAATCTCTATGGGTGACGTAAACGTCTCGGTGCTCCTCAAACAGTATAATGAGGTACAAAAGTCGATAGTTGAACTGAAACACCAACACGTGGTGTCAAATCAGAAAAACGCGATTTCGATAGAACAGTTCCGGTCAGAGTTAGATGCGTTGAAAGAGACGCTCCTCCCAAAGCCCAGTTACTCGGAAGTAGTTCAGCAAGCCAGATCTCCAAGAAGCGCGTCGGGCAGCGAGGGAAACGAAATCCCCGCCTCCAACTCCCCCCCTGAAGGTGGGGTGGAAACGCAGCATGCAGGGGTAGCGGTCAACCCCCCTCCCGTTCAGGAAAGGACCCTGCTCCCGATCTCACAATGAGGAACAGGGACGGTCCAATGCCGAGAGTCGAGGCATCATTGCCCTCTTCCCTGCCTCCCACTGCAGAGGAGAGGTGTTCGATTACGCCTCGCTCGGTGCGCAGTTCCCCCCCTCCCACCGAAGAAGGAGAGGCACGCGCGGCCGTCAGGGTATAAACACCGCTAACAGACCCTCACCAAGCCACAGAGTAAGGGAGGGGCCTCCTATCCCCCAAAGGTTGTGCCACCCATCCCCCAGGCAGGCGAACCCTGCCTCAGGGAGATCGAGGGAGCAGGACGGGTGGGTAACTGTTAATAGGCGCCCGTCCCAAAGGTCTCCTCAACCGGTCTCCGCGGCGAGGCCACCGATGGAGAATCTCACCCTATTTGTGTCGCGAATTCAGCTCTCGAACGAGGCAAGCGATATTCGACACATGATAGAAGAAATCATTGGTGAACACAGTATAGTGATAGTTAATAAACTAAACACGAAATCTCCGTATTATAACTCTTTTAAAGTAATAATTAAAGGTGTAAATGCGCATTTCAACCCGTATAATATGAGTCAATGGCCAGACGGTATTATTGTTAAGGAGTTTATTCACTTTTCCAGGAGATTTGATAACAGGCAAAATAATAATAATAATAATAATAATAATAATAATAATAATAGGCGCCCTAACGGTAATGCCTGAAAGTTGTACTGTGTATAATAATAATAATAATCTTACTAATAATAAATTTTCTATCAGTCATGGCGGATAACTTGTTGAAAATAGTCTCATATAATGTAAGGTCAGTGAGGAATTCAACTGTAGATGTTCATAAAATCTGCGACAGTGCAGATTTGATACTCCTGCAGGAGCACTGGCTACCTAAGCAAGAGCTAAAATTCCTCTCTACCATCCATGATGACTTTATGTACCATGCGTCATCAGCAGTAGACTTGTCAGATGAATTAATGTACGGTAGGCCTTTTGGTGGTGTTGCTTTCTTATTAAGGAAAAATTTGTCAAAACATATAAATTTTTAACAAGCGATAATGTAAGGTTGTTAGGCATTGAATTACAAGTGAACAATGATTGCATATTAATTGTAAACTGCTATTTACCATACAACAACGGCAGTAATCTAGATGAATACATTGATTTGCTGTACAAAATTAAGTCATTATCAGATAACCCCAAATATTCTCACTGTATAATAATGGGGGACTTTAACGCACATGTGAACTCGGAATTCTTTGTAGAATTGGGTAACATGTGCGAGTCGGCCAATTTAAGTATAAGTGATGTAGATGTATTAGGGGTAGCCAGTGGTAATTTTACATACGTTAGCGATATGAGTACCACCAGGTGGATTGATCATTGTCTCACTAGTAATAATCTAAAGGATCGAATTGTTAGAGTTCATATTTTGCATGATTTCCTTCTTTCTGATCATAGACCATTAGAAATATTAATTAACGTTACCAATTTATGCGCAACACGACTTAACAAGAACTCAATAGGTAAGAATAATCGCGTCGATTGGTCCAATGTTAATATGCAGCAGAGAATAGAATACAAAGACAGAACATGTCACCTCTTTAATAATTTAGAAATTTTGCACCTTGCCTGTAATAATCCTTGCTCAAATGATTCTCACTGTAAACTCATAGATAGGTATTATAGTAAGATAATATCCCTGTTAAGAGAAGCAGGAAGCCCCTGATTAAATCTTACAACTATCATACTAAGGTTATTCCTGGATGGAATGATTTTATTGCCCCCCTGAAGAGGGAATCGAAAGACGCCTATGATTTGTGGTGCTTTCATGGTAGACCCAGATTAGGACCAGTATACATGAATATGTGTAGAAGTCGGGGTCAGTATAAGGCGGCCATAAGGCGATGTAAACAGGAAGAAGAGTCTATTCGAGCATCAAAAGCCTGTGAAGCTCGCATAAATAACGATAATAAAAATTTTGGAAATTTGTTAAGAATCAAACGGGTGTCAAAAATGTCCTCCCTCCGACAATCGATGGGGTGTCGGGGGAGGATGAAATTGCAAAGCTGTGGAAAAACCACTACTCTAACATTCTTAACAGTGTGAGTAGGGATAATCTTAAGATAGATTGCAGCGAAACGATTGTGGGAGGGACAAGGGAAAATATTTTGATATCATTTTCTGAAGTAAAGAGGTTAATTAAAGAGTTAAAGACTGGTTCTGCGTCAGGGTAGATGACTTATCGAATGAGCACTTAAAATATGCAAATGACGTAGTATGTCTGCATATATCATTGCTCCTATCAGCCATGCTTGCTCATAGCTATATCCCTGCAGAGTTCATGAGGGTATATATCTTGCCCCTGGTCAAAAATAAGTACGGAGACATTCTGTCCAGCAATAATTACAGGCCTATTGCTGTCGCTTCCTGCTTCTCGAAACTACTAGAAAAACTCTTGTTACTCCGATTAAATGATTTCCTATGGACATCTAATCATCTAATCAGTTTGGCTTTAAAAGGTCCCACTCAACTGACCTGTGTATCTATGTACTTAAAGAAACAATATCTAAATACATTGACAGTAATTCAACCATTTATAGCTGTTTCCTGATATAAGTAAGGCATATGATAGGGTGAACCACAATATTTTATTTGCAAAACTAGAAGACAGGAAGGTTCCCATGTACATATTAAATTTATTGAAATTTTGGTATTCCCACCAATCTTTCACTGTTAGGTGGGGCAATGTACTATCCGAGTGTTTTGGCTCCTCTTGCGGGGTGAGACAAGGCTCCTTGCTCTCCCCTATGCTGTTTAATGTGTATATTGACGGATTAATTGCTTCACTTAATGAGGCAACAGTGGGATGTTGTATAGATAACACAAGGATAAATAACTTAGTTTATGCCGATGATATGGTGTTAATAAGTCCCTCTGTTAAAGGTCTGGATCGGCTACTAAACGTCTGCGAAGTGTATTCGCAGAAACATGATATTCTTTTTAATGTTACAAAAACTAAGGTTATGCAATTTCATCCTAAAAGCTGTAATCAGCCAGCTGATATAAGGTTTAAAATGAATGGTGAAGTAATTGAGGAAGTACAAGAGTTTAAGTATTTGGGTCAAACTATTACCAGCTCCTTGAGTGATGACTCGAATATAAGAAAACAATCTCGAAGCCGGTGTGTGCTAAAGCGAATATGACCATAAGGAACTTTCGTTTCCGTACAAGTGAAGCTAAAGACACACTCTTTCGTACTTTCTGCAGTAATATATACGGTCAGCAACTCTGGGTGAATTATAAAAAAGGTTCTGGCGGAACCCTAAATTTGCTGTACAACAGGTCTTTTGGAGTCTTCCATAAATTACCCCCCGAGATGCTGAGCTTCGCAAATGTTTGCTATCCGCAATGTCCCGAGCTTCCCGGAGGTAACAAGACGCGCTCAACACAGCCAAAGGCAAAGAATTAAAAAATCAACCAACCCGATCATCCAAGCTATCCATGAGTCTTGCCATTTATCCTCTAAGCTATGGACTTCTTGGTACGAAAACGTCTGTCTGTAGCTCCACTTAACTTCGACAGTGCAGTATTATTTCTAATCAATTGTATATATTTCTATCCTTAGTATATGAACTGTCATTGTATTAATAATATTTGTCATATGGACTATAATCTGCCAATAAACCTTTTCATTTTCATTCATTTTCATTCATTTTCATATTTCTATCCTTAATAGTTGAATTGTCATTGTATTCTATTGTCAGTTCGTATTATTAATATTTGTCCTATGGACTATGGTCTGCAAATAAACTTTTTAAGTTTCACTTCATTTTCATATATATATATATATATATATATATATAGATATGATGAATAAAACCACGAAGGAAAGGAAACACAAAATGGTGCTCAAGCGCTTTCGTCTAATGACATCCTCAGGAACACTGAAGTACATAAAAAGGTTACAGCCTATATATAGGTTACAGAAAGAAAAAAAAAAGAAAAAATAAATAACATACATACACACACACACATATATATATACATATATACATACATACATATCTATATATACAAATACATACATACATACATATATATGCAATAAACAGAGAAGTAAAAATAAAAAATTAAAAATTAAAACCTTAAAGGATTACCAGTGAGGCGTACAGATTTGTAAGGAAAAATATCGATTTTTAGCACAAGATCAAATGGATTATAAAAATACAAATTTATACTGGAACTCTGCCCGGGTTTTAACACACTGCTGCCTATGGTCAGGTTTCGATATATATAAAAAAAATAAAATGAAAATTAAAAGTTAATAAAGTAGCAGACAAGTTTACCAAAGATTTAATGTTTTACCCTTCTTATCTAAATCTGTTTTAAAGGAATTCAAATAACAGGATCGAGTTGAAAAAGACCTTTGCTTATGTTGAAGTTATTTGAAAGTTGGATAATGGCAGACTCAAGAATATTTCTATTAACAATGTTGCTTGAATGGAATAAAACTGAAGCATTATTCCAATCAATACAGTGGGCTAACTCTGACAAATGGACAAAAAGGGCACTGGACAACTGTCCTGTTCTAACGGAATATTGATGCTGTTTTATACGTGTGTGCAAATCCTTTCCCGTCTGACCTATGTAAAAGGAATCACATTGTTTACAGCCAATTTTATAGATAATGCCTGAATTATTGGTAGGACTATTTTTTATTATGATATTTTTCACAATATTGTTATATGAAAATACTACATTAATATCAAAAGTTTAAGTACATTAGCAATGCCTAAAAAGCCCGGGAAAAATGGAAGTACTACAATATTTTTTGACAAAGTACGAGTGTTAATATTGACACGATAGAAAGTTCGTTTTGCCTTGTTGAGACAAGATTCCATAAACGCAGATGGATAACACAAATCACTTCCAATACCGTTGATTTTTTCCAATTCGGCATCGATGTATTCCGGACTGGCGATCCTAAGGGCGCGGAGAAACATTGATGAAAATATGGCCTTCTTAGTGGGGGTATCATGTCCCGAGTAAAAGTGTACGTAGGACAAATTGTTTGTCGTTTTCCGATAGATACTAAACTTAAAACCTGGGCTTTTCCTATGTACACGCACATCCAAAAATGGGATTGAATTGTCTTGCTCCACTTCTAAAGTAAACTTAATGGAGGGGACTTGATCATTTAACTGAAGGAGGAAGCTATCCAGGTCACGATTCATGGGCCAGATACACAAAATATCGTCGACTTACCGCAACCAAGGGATGCCAACCCCCAGGATTCTCGGAATATAGGTAATTTCGAAAAACTCCATATAAATATTGGAGAGGAGGGGCGATAAGGGGTTGCCCATAGCCATCCCAAAAACTTGTTGATAATACTCGTTATTGAAAGTGAATTTACAGTCTTTGATGCAAAGCTTAATGAGTTCCAAAACAATGTGTGAAGGTAGTGGCAGGTCATACTTATGTAATTCTTGGGAGAGAAAGTCAAGCATGAAGATGTCATTAGACGAAAGCGCTTGAGCACCATTTTGTGTTTCCTTTCCTTCGTGGTTTTATTCATCATAAATATTTTTCACGTGTTACTTTCGTGAAATAATTTTCATATATATATATATATATATGCTGTTTTATTGTGAAATTCATCCCATATATATATATACACACACACACACGAGTATACATATATATTCAAAAGCTGTCATTATTTTAGCGTTTCACCGGAAACCTTTTATTCTAAAAGTTATAATTAAATTCCAATTATAAAGACACTTCCGCAGCCCTCGCTCCTGATTTCTCTTCTCTTCATTTATATAATATATTTATACATAAAATGACAAATTACTATTCGTAAATTAAATTTATGGACAATCTATTATTTGTGCAAGATTCTCGAACATAATTTCAATTTAGACTCTGTTAGAACTGAGTTTTTCTTTATCGAGGGAGGAGGGGTGTAATATTATTTTGCGGGTTTATGATGACTTTATTAGAATGTTCTACCTAAGTAAAATCATTTGTGTTTATATTTAATTCGATTAAACTGATGAATCTGATGATGTCTGAATTAAACTGATGAGATGTAAGATACTTTATTATATGAAGGTAATGATATTTTCTTTGATGTAATTAATCCTAATCTGTAGTATAAACAATTCGTATAAATGCCCTATGTTTACTATATCTATATTATTATTATAACTTGTGTCATTGAGTATATATATATATTTTGTGTACCGTAACTATATTATTGTTATTTATATTAACAGGAATGTTGTTCAATTAAGTTGATTAAAGCCTAAGAAAAGGAGAGCGTTTCATTTCAAGGGGCCATGGCGATTGCCCACAAAAACGGTCCCCCCCGCCTCCAAATAGAGGAAGAAGAGAGCAAAAATCAAGGTGCAAGGTTTTCGAGATGCCTGGACACTGGGTTTGAAAGACTGGAGGTCACAGACAGGGGGAAAGACGGAGTAAGGAAGGCTGCTCCAGAATTGACCGGTTGAGTAGATAAAAGCTTGAAAATACCGATTAACTCTTGCATTACAGGGTTGGACAGAAAAGGAATGAGAATGTGTCGAAAGCCTGGTACTGCGTGCTCTCCTTAAAGGAGAAGCCATGCAGTTACAGAGTTCAGAAGAGCAGTGTCCGTTATAATAGCGATAGTAGAGAGAGAGAGAGAGGCAACACTGCGGCGAAGAGAAGGATTGAAGACAGTAAGAGGTGGGGAATTGGTGAGACTTTGGTGGAATCAAAGCCTTTAATTCCACTCGATCAAGTAGAGCTGTGTGGGTTGGGCCACTTCACACATGAGAAGCGTACTCCATACAAGGGCGGACAACACCCATGTACAGAGACAGCAACTGAGCGGGAGTGAAAAAACCACGGGGGGGTACAACACACTAGACAGGAGTAGACACAAGGAGTTGTGTATTGTTGAAGGTAAGGAGATAGTCGTGTGGGAGATTGTGATCAAACAAATAAACAAACACTTTATTTCAGACTCAACAGGTGCAAACATTATACAAGTGGTCCATAGAAGATTAAGAGATAGTTGTCTGGAGCACTGACTAAGTAGGCCAGTGAATCACTGTGCATAATATACATACCATTACCTTCGCCAATGCTTCCAGATTTGAGATTTATAAAATATATCGGAGACCAGTCCACTAACCATGGCTTCTTTTATCTTATTGACTGACTCACCAAGCCTAGTGATAAATCTAAATACAAAATTGCGAATGACACTGGCACAGTTAGGCACCTTATTGACTACAAACAGCATATTGGCACTAGAAGGAGCACCATTTATAAATCGTGGAGTTCTTAATAAACTCCTAAAAATATTATTATATGCAACATATAATTTCCTCAAATTATACATCCTGTAGTTTCACCACAAATGAGCTGTATACATTTGGGTACAAAAAGTTTTGAGCAAAATCAACTTAACATCTAATGTACACATATGAAATTTTCTAACCAAAGTATTTCCCTGAGCATATAATTGTCTACATTGCCTTAGAGGCTTAGAATATCACAGTCATCCGAAAGACTATCAGTGTGATGAGTAGATAGATGAAGGAACCGAGTTTCTGAGGCATTGAAAGCCACAAGGTTTTCTCTGCCCTAATCAGAGAGATAGTAAAAAGATCATAGGTCAGGTGCACCATAGCCGTCCTACGTGAAGCATGAAGTGACTGTTGTAATTCTACTCCATTGTTTACACCTTATCCTCTCGAGCTTCACGCAATTTATATTTCCTGTGTCCTCTTTATTTGATGACAAATTTTTAAATCCTATTCGGAGGGTATTTTTTAAGTTTACTGGTGTCATGTCGTTTGAATCCAGGCGGCGGATTTTTTTTTTTTTTAATTTAGCATTCATAGTTTGTGCAATTCGAATTGGGATTAAACTTTTCTTTTTGAGTTTTGACAATTATCTTTTTCACAGTAAAAAAATATTCTTTGTAAAACTCTTTATTGTAAATTATTGTAATGTGGCAAAAATTGTAATATTTATTTTATCAATAAAGACTACTGATTTCAAATTAAGTTCATGTTAATATAATATTTCGGATACTGCAAGCCGAATATATCAGACAACAATAATATATGACACTACAAAGTAATGGTACAACTAGAACAATACACTACTTGTACAGTGTACTTCATACAATTGCCAACAAGATATAGCTAACGAGTTGAAATGTTGTAATACATGGGATATGGAGAAAACTGTGACACATATTACCAAAGGTGGGCAGGACCGAGTTCCAAAAGGACCGAACTCCAGGAACTCGGTCCTTTTTAAGGACCGTGAGCGGGAAAGTCGGTCCTTTTCTCAGTGAGGACCGAAATGAGGAGCGACGGTCCATTTGTAAGCAATTCCGGACGGTCTTTTTTAGTGAGTTTAGTGTGTTTAGTGATTATTTGAAGTTCTAAAGAAGATGGATCGTTTCCTCCAGAAGACTCAGAAAGAGACTGAGACTGAACTGAAACTTGTTTCAACACCTGGAGGAGACGAAGAATCTACTGATGTTAGTGCTTCAACTTCAAGTCAAGCAACTGGAGCTCCTAGCGGAAGAACTGAACCCGGCAATCCCTGGCCGTACCTGGACAAATACTTTGAATACCTGGGCCCCAAGGGTGAGCAGAACCTGGAGTACAAGTGCTTGCTGTGTTCATCAAGTTTAACACGCCTATCCCATCCAGTGCCGCCGTGGAGAGGCTCTTCTCTTTGGGGAAGGACGTCCTCAAGCCGAAAAGGTCAGGGCTCAGTGACAGCCATTTTGAAATGCTAGTCTTCTTGAAGGGAAACTCAAGCATTTAACTTAATAACTTTTTTTCATCATTTATGTATTGTATTAATTATAATTTACGTTAATAAAATTAAAGATTTCCGGTGTCTTTAATTTAATTTTTCATTTTAATCAATTTTTTCACTTATAGTATATATAAGGACCGAGGACAGAGTCGTTCCTAGGTCCTATCTTCAGAAAGGACCGCGACCGGGACCGTCGGTCCAGTTTGAGGCAAGGACCGGGACCGGGACCGTCGGTCCTTTTTGAGGCCCGGGTGCCCACCTTTGCATATTACACACACCTAATCAGTGGTGTAATGGTAACTTTTTTTCATGGGGAAGGGGGGTTTGATGCTTTTCATAAGAAAAAAAATTATAATCTAAAATCTTTATTACCAAAGTTTATAAATTATAGAGCTTGTATCCCGCACAGGTTTAAAGCAATGCAGAAAGCAGAAATGCAGGAGTTTATTATGACTACTACTTTTACATATCATTCCGAACCATCAAGAAGCCATCCTTGGAAATTTAGCTGGCAAATAGATGCAAAGTGAAGTTAAACAGATATTGTATTGTTAATTTCAGTAAAAACGAGCCCCAATACGCCGTATACCTACGTATGGCCAAGGTTCTATTCTTAGCTATACGGCATGCCTGAAATTTTAAAGTGGGGATACGCCGTATGGGTGCGTATCCCCCCCATTACAGCACTGCACCTAATCCACTCGAGAATCACAGAAGAACCGTGCATGCACCTCGCTCTGCTTGTCGTAGCAAATGACGCGCACAAAGACAAGAAGCACAACACCCTTTCAAACACCTGACAGTTGTCTTTGCTTCAGCACAATGGTTGGCGATACTGACCATACAGCCCAGTCACGGAACAAGCTCGCACCCAGTTATCAATGCCATCGGTATGCGCATATGGTCAATGCCCAGGAGACACGCGTGTCACGGGGCGGACTCAGATGCAAAGACGGAGCTAAGAAATATGTAAGTGCATTAAGTGGAAAAACAAATTGTTAAGACAGGGGTAAGTCTTTTTTTAGTTGTGTTGATGCAAACGTTGAATGATGTCGGCATTAAGCAGTGTCAAAACGTCACTCTCCACTGAAAGAATCATCAGATCGTTCAACCTGTTCTGTAGCATGGTGCTTTTGAGTTTTGACTTGACCAACTTCAACTTCGAAAAACATCTCTCGCACTTAGATGTACCTATTGGCATTGTTACAAAGATGAAATACAGCCTATAAACACTAGGAAATGCCCGCTGAAGTCCAAACTGAGCGATTGGTTTTTAAGACCGTCAAACAAAAATCATTTGTAAGAACAAATGCAGAATGTAGTGCATCGGAGCTATCAACAGAGGTAGAAAAAATACTTCTAGATAAGGACTTAGCGTAGTTTTGTTTAAGGCAAACATATGTCTGTGCCAATGCCAAATACTCATTTTGCATATCTGTCACTGGAATATGATGCACTTCAGAAACTTTCTTAAATGCTGTTGCAGGAAGGGAATCTTTATTTGAAAATTCGTGAAAACGGTCTGGGTTGAGAAGAACAAAATCTAGGAGCCACTCACGATGTTTCGAAAAGCGCTCTGAAATGACTATTACACTGGGCAACACGTATTTTATTGAATGATATCTGACACTTGATTCTAGGTAATTTGGGTGCGCTGAATACGAATTTCAACTCGGTTTGGCTCTATCAGGTCCTGATTCTTGTCGACAGCCTATGTGCCATTTTCCAGATTTTTCAAATTAGGACTAAAAAATTAAGTCATGTGTTAAATTTTTTTTTCAAGTTTCATGAATACAAGCAGTTCAAACTACAGTAAAATTACATTATAACGATAGAAATGACTTAAAATAAAAAAACAAACAGATATGAAGCTTTCACTGTGGCAGAAATTTTCTTTTGTAAGACTTTCTAGCGTATTTGCTTGTTGATGGCAGGTCTCTTTTCAAGCACCAGCAGTAATCAGCCATCATGTGGGAATCCCAGCGGCCTTGGTACCGTTCTTCCATAATTTTGATATCTTGGTGGAATTTCTCCCCTTGTTCGTCACTTACATCACCTAAATTACTTGGAAATTGGTCAAGATGGCTATTCAAAAAATGCATTGTTATGCTCATATTGCAACCTAACTCTTTGTAGTCCCTTAAAAGTTTTTTTACGATTTCTTCGTAGTTATCTGCCCTATAATTGCCTAAAAAGTTTGCTATCAAGTCCACGAATGAGAACCAGCCATTTTTTTCGCGTTCATTCATGACATTAGGAAAATTGCTGTTTTTAATCATTGTTCTTATTTGTGGACCGTCGAAAATTCCCGCCTTGATTTTTTCATAACTTAAACTTGGAAATTGTAAATTATTTCCCAAAAACATGGAAATTTTTCTGTACCTGGCAACACTGTGCGCCACAAAAAAAACAAGGACTTACAAATAAAATAAATACAGTTCTTTTACAATTTACAATGACATAAATAATTGTGAAGCTGGACTATTTATTTTATTTGGCCCTTAAGCTTTAGGCTTTACTGGGCTCATTCTATGTTAGTTAACCTTCAATATTTTTGGCAATATGTATATTTTATACGAGAACTTGAGTAATTGTTGGACAAACGTAAGATGTCCGACAAACGTAAAATGTCCGATAGCTTAAAAATTAGCTATGACAACTGCCATACCTGCCACCCCGGCCACGACGCCATTGATTAATATACGATTGATTGGACGAAATAAAGGTGTGACATTACGTGACGACTATACTTACGTCTGATTGGCTGAACAAGATTACAAGTATGAACTTTATAATCCATCTATTGAACCTAACTTATGTCTTTCATTTGTGTTACAAAAAACTATCATAACTCATATCATTAATTAACCCCCAATTTTGCAATCCCAACACGAAGCCACGTAATGTGTCAACGGGATGAAAGGATTTTATTTTTTCTCAATAAGTTCATAAGAGGTTCATAATGTTTACAAAATTCCAATCTATACTGATTTCAATTATGAATATGTCTATGAAAATGAATATAACCTAATATACTTACATGCATCTGCGTAGAATAGATTCAAATTCACATAGATTCAAATGCTGACAATACAAAAAGATGAATTTGTGTAGGTATTCGTGTTTTATTACGGTTACATGAGATCGCCAGTTACACGAGTATATTCGGTAAATTGTGATTTACGTTGTGAATGAATTATTTATTCACTGAAATATAACTTATACTTCTTCCTGACCAGGGGCGGAGCTAGCTAGGGGCAGGCGGGCCAGTGACCCGGGGCCCGCCCGGGTCGTTTCAACAAGTGATGAGAAGTTATTTGAGAGAGCAACAAAGCTAGTGAATAAATATAAAAATAAATATCAAAACTTAAACTAATAAAGAACTATCTTCGAAATTCTATGAATGAAAAAAGATTAAGTGGACTCTCAATTATATCAATTGAAAACAAGAAAGCTAGAAATATTAACTTGGAGGATTTAATTAATGAATTTGCTGAAAGAAAGGCAAGAAAAGTCAAGTTCTGATGTTGTCGTAAGTAAACTTTTATTTCACGGTATCCTTTTTAAAGCTCAATAGTTTGCATAATGTTTTGCCTTCTACGCCTCCATGCGTACGAGTAGTATCATAATTCTTAAATATATGCTAAATAAATAATGCAAAGAAAAGCAATATAAATGTATAATAAAAATTTTGTTAGGGGGCCCGTAAATACGTTTTGCCCCGGGCCCGTGACACTCTTGCTCCGTTCCTGTTCCTGACCACTTCAGGTCACCCCCAACACCTAGCATCTAAAGTGAGGTCACTCGTTATCTGTTCAAAAAAAAGGTAGTGGTGGTGGTGGTGATGGTGGGATTCACAGGCACCCAATGACCCTCCCCGAAGGGGCCTAGCCAGGATTTTTTATTGGGGGGGGGGGGACCAGGCCATCAAAATTAATATAGGGTGAAGATAGGAAAAATGAAATCTGATATTTCACATTTTTTTCACTAAATATAGCTTTCATTTTCAACATAAAAAAACAGCAGTTTAACCACCTAATGTAAGATAATTATGATATATATATGTAGGGAATGAGATTAGTGTATCTCAAAACTAACACTAGCACAAGTTTTATTAAAAATTAATCGATGATATATACACCTAATACGTGCAATATACATGGTGATGGTGGGATTCACAGGCACCCAATGACCCTCCCCGAAGGGGCCTAGCCAGGATTTTTTATTGGGGGGGGGGGACCAGGCCATCAAAATTAATATAGGGTGAAGATAGGAAAAATGAAATCTGATATTTCACATTTTTTTCACTAAATATAGCTTTCATTTTCAACATAAAAAAACAGCAGTTTAACCACCTAATGTAAGATAATTATGATATATATATGTAGGGAATGAGATTAGTGTATCTCAAAACTAACACTAGCACAAGTTTTATTAAAAATTAATCGATGATATATACACCTAATACGTGCAATATACATTATTGCATTTAAGCATATAACAAATATGTATACATTCAGTGGCGTACTGAGGGGGGTGCGAGGGGGGCGGTCCGCCCCGGGTGACAGCCAGGAGGGGGGTGCCATCGGGAGAGTTGAAATACCAGTACAAGTTTTCAAACCAAATGAAAAATTCGCCAAAGTAAGAAAAAAAAATTAAAAATGTTCAAACTATTACAACAGCTTAATGTTAATTTCCATTATAAAATAAATTTTTATTTTTATTGGCAATACAAAATTTACAAACGAAAAATTAAATATTTTATAAAAATTACATCGAAAGGCGAACGTTTGTTGACATTTTAATCATCAGTTTGTTGAGCATAGCCAGCTGGCTGCAACTGACATTCCAAGTCTTGTTCACTTGACACTGTGACTCCACATACATGAGGTATGTTTCATTAAATAATTATGATAAAGCATAAAGTGTTGGTGTTTATAACAATATCATGGTACAGCGCCGGCCTTAGGATATTTCGGGCCCTGTGCAGAGTATACTGTACTGGCCCCCCATAACACAAGTCAAATTGTTTTTCATTGCTAATCATTTTATTTTAGTAGATTGTTAACAAGTACAAGAAGTAAAATTTAACTATACAAGTGCACCTGTAACAGAATACCAACAGACCAACAGCCTTTACTATTATTACTACTTATTACTTTATTATTATCAAATATTTAAACTATCATAATGTAATCATTAAGGCCATGATGGATCGGTGATCTGAAAATAAAAAAATAAATTACATTAATTTACACCAATTTTGGCACTCTGACGTCGATGGTAAATTTCTGTGAAATTTTCGGGCCCCCCTAAGTTGCGGGCCCTGTGCGACCGCACGGTTCGCACACCCCTAAGGCCGGCACTGCATGGTACTTATACCAGTGTCCAGTAATTTTTGACAATGTGGTATCATAGTGATGTTTAAGTGTTTATAAATGATAATTAATGATAATTAATAATGATAATAATAATAATGATAATTAATTGTCTCTGCTTGTCTGGGTTGATAATCTGATAACTCAATGGGTATCTGGTTGGAAAAAGTTTGAGAACCACTTGTTTGAAGCTTTTCTGTCGTAATAAATTTTTTTTACTTCTTATTTTACTGGATATACTGTTAATTTTCATCAAGAATTGGAGATTCGTTCTAAGGCAGTGGATCAAATTCTGTCAATCGTCGCTGTTATTCAGCCAAACACTTTGGGTGTTGCAACAGAAGAAGAACTTCGGAAGTATATTCCAAATTTGACTCAGATTTTCGATGAATTCTCTGATGAAGATATCAGTGTGGAAATTGGACGACTTCGAGGCATTTGGAAGCTGCCAAAATCAGCTTTGAAGAGGCAAAGAAATGGACAGCATTGCAGTTTCTGGAGTTTATTGTGAAATGGGATTTTTGTGAATCTTTGCCAAGCTTGTCACTGTATTTGATATTCTTTTGACTATCTGTGTGTCTATTGCTTCATGTGAAAGAAGTTTTTCCAAAATGAAATTGATAAAAAATTTCTTTCGCTCGACTATGAGTCAGACAAGATTGACAAATCTGGCTTTACTTTCAATTGACCATGAATATACAAAGAAGGTGAATTTTGATGAGGTCATTGATCAATTTGCAGAAATTAAGGCTCGAAAGCAGAGACTGTGAATCCTCTCTATTTACCTTTGAAGAATAGGCTGAGCGTTTAGGCTGGATTTCCTGTGTTTTTTGTATAAAGTAAAATGCAGTATTACCTGTTCACTGAATTTTTAATGTCCTGCATTTTTCTTATTTCCAATCTGCTTATGACAGTACTCTACTGTTTAAAAACCTACTTGCAAACATAATATATTTTTCTGTGTTTAAATTTTAAAATTATTTATGGGGGGTGCCAAAGGAAGGATCTGCCCTGGGTGCCAAATACTTTAGGTATGCCCCTGTATGCATTAGAACATAACTTAAAAAGAATACAAAACAAAAAAAACATCTTTATTGGGGATCATTCACAATCCATAGCCACTTAACCTAACCTACAAGTACAATCTTACATATTATACACTGAACTTAATACAAAAATAAGAACCAACATAGCCACTTAACCTAACATACTGGCATACTGTTTGATTAATAGCACAGGCCTGCGAATGAGAACTTTGTAAGAGTTGTTTTCTTACTAATAACTTATTTTATATAATTCAACTACGCTCATTTCAAATAAGGTGTCCATTTTTTTCTATCACGTAAGGATTTTCTGCAAACTGGAAAGGAAAAAAACAACAACATAAGTAATATTAAATGCAAAAAACTTCACTTTTTACGTGAAGGTCAAAATATGAGAATAAAAACCCACTCTAATAGACAGAGTTTATTTCCGACACAGTTTCGACGCCACTGGCATCCTCCTCCTGTCGTGAAATAAACTCTGTCTATTAGAGTGGGTTTTTATTCTCATAAGTAATATTATTTATTTCACTTTACATTAGGTACCTATTTCGCTTTGTTATACTAATTACAAATGCAAACAACTTTAAAAAGAAAGAAGACTATTAACGTCTGGAGTATCCCGTTTCAACATCTAGCAGTAATCAGCCATCATGCTGATGTCCCACCTTCCCTGATATCTCTTCTCCATTTCTTTGATGTCTTGGTGAAACCAAGCATTTATAAGTATTTATAGGTAGTATTTTTTAATAAAAATTTAATGAAAATTACTCGCATATGTAATATGAAATATGACATTTTGTGGAAAATCTGTACGTGATGGCGAAAAATTAATATTATTTTTGGAATCAGCGTGCCAAAATTACCATATAAGTGATAAAATATTTCGGACAACGAAACCATTGCAGGCCTGTGTTATCTGGCAATTTTCTGTATATTGTTATTACACGAGACATCAGTAACTGAAAAAGATCATTTGTATACGTGCGAGAAAATAATTGTAGCTTAATGAAAAAATCAGAGAAATTATGAAAATAAAAAGAGTTTAATAAAAATGCTCATGAATTATGGGAAGCTGAGTTCGGATATGATTTTGTGGAAACTATATTTTAAATTATTAATTATACAACGAACAAAACATCTTTGTTGCGGATCATTCACAATCCATAGCCACTTAACCTAACATACAAGTACAACCTTACGTATTAAACACTGAACGTAATACAAAAATATGGCCAACATAGCCACTTAGCCTAACATACAAGTACAAAAATAAGGCCAGCATAGCCATTTAACCCAACATACAAATACAATCTTATTATAACACAACTTAATATGCATATACTGTATAATCTTTGCAACATTACAAAAATAAGGTATTATAAACCAGCAGTTGTCTGAACCAAGATTGCCATATAGGTGAGAGGTACACAGTATCTGAAGACAGGACATTGCACAATAACATATTAGAGCTGTTTTGGACTCTAGTAATGAAATTATATATATTCTTCCGGATTAACATTTGGCTGGTAGGTAGGTTACGCGTAGTAAACATAAAACTGGCACTGCACCATTTTAGGTCGCTATATACCATATGAAAAATATTATTATTATAAGCAACAGAGTTTATTCATAGCAGTTTTTGTATAATTCCACCACAGATGGGATGTATACAATGCAGTACAGTAAGTTCTAAAAATATAAGTTTTAACTGGTTCTGAACATATACCACATTTCCTTACTAACATGTTACCCTGTACATACAGCTTTTTACGTTGCCCCTCAATATCGCGTTCATCTCGCAGCTTGTGAGTAATTACATGGCCTAGTTGTATAGCCACGTGTCTTTGACAGGTATAGTCTGACCATTCATTTCAAAAGACCCACCTGATACATGTTTCAGTAGATTACACCTAAAAATCAAAATACAACTCTTTGCCCCATTATAGGTGATGTCATTTTCTATACCATATTGTTCACATATCTCTAATAGTACTCTCAGCCCATGGGGAGAGGGTGACACAAGAACAAGGTCATCAGCATACATTAAATGATTAATTTTAAATTTAATTAAACAAATAGCTACATTAGGGGGACCATAGCCCCAGTGCTCCGCCCCCTGGATCCGCCATTGTATGGCTTTGCAGATAGTGGCTACTTGCCAAGTATTTCTCCTTCATAAACTCAATTTAACAGAGTTGATAATTTGGCACCGCTGGAAAAGGAAGTTTGTACAGAATAACTATAACATAATTACAGTGTTTTTCATTTATTATAGCGAGATCCAGCAATTAGATCAGTTCTCCTAATATGTATAGACAAGGAAAACACCAAATGTGCTCGGTTCAATTTTTATTTAGACAGTTTCTTTGTTTGCTCCATCAGCTTCAGCAGCCCCACAAATAATGAGGCAATGGTAAGAATGGTTCAGGAAAAACTGTAGGTTGATGAATTCTGAAATAATGTTTTAGTATTTTATTATTACACAACTTAAAATAAACGAGACGTACCTGTCAAGTTTTGTTTTTTTATTACCTAGTAAGAACGCGTTACTTTAGGATTGCTTTTTAATCACTAAGCATATTATTATTTTTGAAGAGCTACTTTTTATTTTTTGTATTAGTACTTGAGTACTTTTAAAGTTCGATACTTTTTACTTTTACTTCAGTAGTTTTAAATAAGGTTACTTTTACTTGAGTTACGTTTATTTAAGTAATATTTTTCTATACTTTGCCCACCACTGCATCTAAGGATGTGTCTGGTCTAGCGTTACGGAATGTTACAATGGGGGTGGAAGTGTCAAGTTTTAACAAAAATAGAGTTACCGGTTATGTAATTTTTGAATGGCCTCAAATACTAACGGTGATGTTCTGTCCTGACTTTTTGATGAAAATATCCATTGCTCCTGACAGGGCCGTCGATGAGACACTTCGCCTTCAAACAGCGAATCAAACAATACTCTGAGTAGCTGTTACGTGTAATACGTATATCAATGTCGTAATTTAGCATTCACCCGTTTTTTGTATTTTTCTCAGCATGTTGAAAAAAAAACTCAATTGTATTTAATCATTTTATGTCTTCCTTTATTTAAACTTTTTTTTTTTTGAAGAAATAAGAAACGCATTACAAAATATTTATAATATTTAACCTTTCATGTAACATAATATCACATGTTTAACTGAAATAAATCTTTTATTACCTGTAGACAACAGAGATCAATGTATCATACATAAACTGATAACAAAATACAGTATGTTAGTAAAATATAAAACAAATAAACTGCACTTTGATCACACTTTGATATTGAAAATGATACGTAACAAAACCGTTTATTTAACATATTGTTCATGACAATAATATAGTATAATATTGCTATTACATTTGCATATAATACGACATATAACGTTTTATTAGGTCCCATTAATAGTTAGCATTTATAGCAATTCATCCACGAAAGTATATATATTATATATATATATGGCTACTTTTTGGGGAGGGGGGGAATTATATATAGGGTGAACCAAATGTAGGTGGACAGTAAATGATAACGTTTATTTTGAGAATACATATTTAATTTTTTTGTATACTATAATACAAAATAAAATTTAAATAAATTTAGTTATAATATTTAATATAATATAACACAAACACCATAGTTATAATATAATATAACACAAACCGTATTCAACCTACTGTCCACCTACTTTTGGTTCACCGTGTGTATATATAAATTTTTTTTTTTCCCCAAAAAAGTAGCCACCTTTTTCACCGGGCCAACAAAACCACAATTCTTTAAGGATAAACTAAATGAAACAGAAATCATATTAAACCGTTTATATTTTCCTAAAAAGGAGAAGTAATTTATTTAACGCTTTTATGCTTCTTAAAATTATAAACTCCTAAAATGCTAAACCTCGAATATTGTTTTTAACTTTTCGTATATCTATCAGTTTTTTTTAATGTATATCATAATTTTTCAAAACTGAGAAACCATTTTGTAATTTCTTATGTAATTCAGATTGTAATTTTTTATCAATTGTAATTGTTGGGTCAGTGCACATTTAGGCTTTCTATGATATTCGGTGTATACAGTGATGGGCATCGATACATGAAAATCGCTAAAGCGATACCGATACGTCGATACATGAAGAACGTCTTAGACGATACCGATACGCCGATACTTTCTAAATGTCTTAAGCGATACCGATACATGCATCGCCGGTACATTTTTATAATTATTCATTTAATATGTAGGTATTAGATATTATTGTTTATACTAGTAATTTGTACGCACTAAGTAAAATCAACGACATTTTAATGGGTTTTATAGATGTAAATAAACACAGTTGCTTTATTTAATGAAAGTATGTTTTAATTTTGTAGGATACATGAATGACTGAAAATATTACACTAACAATTAAAAGTAATTACTATTACCCTTCAAAAATACCAGCTGGCTAAACATCTGGTCAGACAGTCTATTCCTTTTTGGAGCGTGAATGTGACCAGCCAAACTAAACAACCGTTCTACAGGAGCAGAGGATGGTAGTGGTGTGTTATACTTCAGGAAGACCCGTAGAATTCCTGGGTACTGCCTCAGAGATTGGAGAGAATGACTTCCGTCACCCAGATACTGTAAAACTTCCATCTCAGTGGAATCTTGGGTTGCAGACACATTAGTGGAAGCAGACTCATAACAGAAGGAATCACCTGCACTTCCGTCAGATGCAGCAAGTATGAACCTGTTTAAACTCAACACCGAGTGGGCGTGGCCAATAGTGTGGCAACACCAATGAGCGTTTCTATATTATGAGTTTAATTATGGTTATTAATCTCATTAACACAAGTACAAACGTGTTTAAACGTTGCGCCGTACTGTGTGACGTGACCAGTAGAGTAGTACTGTCATTAAATAAATATTGAATATTATTATTATTTATGTATATTCATAAATATAACTCAGTAGTGTCATATTATAACATCTATTTAAATATTTAAAACTTCTTATTAATGTATCGATGTATCGATTTTTTTCGATACATTTAAGAAAATTGACCTTAGCGATACCGATAAATCGATACTTTTGTCAAGTAGCTAAAGCGATACCGATACAAAAGTATCGATCGATACGTATCGGCGATACATGTATCTACATACTGCCCATCACTGGTTGTATAGTATTACAGGTTTATAATTTTTACGATGCAACCTATGCTAGTTGTATTATGTTAAATTATGCTGTTTTTTTTAATCATACAACCATGACAATTATTTGTAACTATTTATTTGAACTTTGTATCAAATGATTAATTATAAATTCATTCATTATTGTAAGCAAATTAATATTTTAGAAACAAATCCATCAAGAACGAAGACTATGTCGGATGAAAATCTTTTTTTTTTTCTTCTTCTTCTTCTTTTTAAAGTGTTTCGTGGTAGTTTGAATTTGTCCAATTCTGAATTTGGGATCTTTCTATTCTTACGGTTCTCTGCTTTCTACTTCACACACACTCTACAATTACTGTTCTTTCTTTAAAGTAAGAAACACTTCAGTCTGAAGTGGTAAAAACATACTGAATGCATGTATTAAGAATTATAAATGTCACTAATTCCCCCTCTATTGTTCTAATGTATGGATGATAAATACCCAACTTAAAATCTTCTTCCCTAAGAACGATATGATCCGAGGATTCCGTAAAGGCTTCTTTCGTGTTTCAAGAAATTTAAAGGTAGCCTTCCTGAGGAAAGGAGTAACTGGGACATTTCCCCGTTCTCATCCTTTGCAATACTAATTCATCTTTGCAGATTTAATATCTTGACTGTTAGATGGTTTTTCTTTCGTAAATTAATAAGCGAAAGGTTGGATGTTCCACCCGTTTAAAACCTCATATAGGATCATTTACTCGATCCTCGCTCGTGCGTTCTCAGAAAGAGGGGCTTTATGGGCCCTCATAAATGAATCAAAGTACCAACAATTTTCTTTTTTGTCATCCTCGTAAGCGATTGAGCGTCGGTACCTTTCAATGGGGTTGGGTACGTGCACATTCGAGGACTCCGCATCAGATTATAATAAATGTAAGGATAATAAAAGCCTTTATTTGAAGTGTTTACATTTGGCCAATTCAAATCCAATTACAAAATGAATTATTGTTATTATTAAGTAATTATTAATTATTAAAATAATTAAGTGCACATTTAAATATATATATATATAAATTAGTCTTCCCATAACCATATTCATTATAATAATTTGTGCTGAAAAAAACTTAATTGAAAATCAATAAAATCTATGAAATAATTCTTGTTCCAATCCCACTTCATGAGGAGGATTCTGACGTCACATGTTGAGCGACATCATCAACGAGGATATTCACATATAAAAGGATGCGATGTGTCACAGTCGGTAGACAACATACCCTGACTGATCATTTGAGCAGGTGTTATGCTCATTGCTGGGCATTCACCCGCAGGAATCGTTGTGCCGTCATTCGTAACCCAATACTTACCTTTCGGAAGACTATTAAAGCCTGAAGAAAAAAATATTTCATTTTATTTTTTTAGTTATTTAATTTAAAATAAAAAATATCCACCAAAAATGGGATTGACCTCAATAATTTAAGTTTAGTGTCTTGGATTTTTATTTTATTATTTTGAAACTATTCATTTCGTATCATTATTAATTATTAATAAACAATTTCTCAAACTATTTCACGCATCCAATTTTATTTGTTCTAAATTTTGTAGGTAAACAATTTTACTCAAAACCGTTTCCAACAAAATAAACACTTTACTTTACAAATAATAAATAGCGAATGCATTTAAACCAATTTAAACCAATTACTTTGTGATAATACATAAAACGTTTCTTTACCCAAACTACAAATGTATTTTCTTTGTACTTACAGTTTTTGGTCACTTGATTATCATCAATTCTTGTCCATAACGCGCCATTCTTAGCTTCACACTGCGATACGGCATCAGCATAAGTGGGTGCGGTGGAAGCTGTTTCATCGTAACATATCCCGTTTATATGACACATACTTCCGCCCATTCCTTCGCACTTGTCAGCTACAGAAAACGCATAGAGACTTAACTTTAAATGAAAGTAATATGGTTTGTGTATAACCTGTCGTACAATTAAGAAATAAAATCATAGATTGAAATTAACCATTTTCAGTGGATAAACAAATTATTAAAAAGGTGAACAAAACCATTTTTCGTCAAGGAAAAACAGATTCTATCAAACATTGAATTATACCTAAACAAATTCCTTCGCACATCGGAGGACTGTTATACAGTCAAAATTAGAAACATTACTTTTATTATGCTTCTTTCCTTGTCTGATGTGATATTAACAGTGAATTAAAGATTCTGTGAGAACGGTTTCAAAGAATATTCAGTCAAACATACCTTGCACTAAAGGCTGAAGGGAATTGTTCAAGGCTTGAGATTTTATAAATAAATATATATGATACACAGATAAAGCAGATAGGATCCAGCTTTGGGACAGGATCCTATCTGCTTTGCAGATAGCTGGTGAGGGAAGCTATTTTTGAGACCTCTTTGCGAGTGACCCGTTGCCCACGTCGGGCTAGCACCATGAAAAAGAAAAACTATAGTATTTGTCATTTACCATTACTTATTTGGTCTATAGTGGATTTAATTATCCCAAAAGAGTTTCTTGTTCCATGCACGGTCTGTGTGTATCATAAAAAACCTCAGGGAACCATTCTGAGTTCATTCCCATATTATATATATATATATATATATATATATATATAGGATGTCCCATAAGTCCGGCATCATAGGAAAAATAATAAAAAAAAGGCAAAACAAAAGCTTTTATTTACAGAACGTGCTCAATATGTCCACCGTTGTTTTTAATACACAAATTCAGACGTGATACCCAGTCAGCAAGCACACGGTGAATGATGTCAGGAGTAATGGTGTTACATGCCCCAATAATGCGCTGCCGCAAATGTTCAACACTCCTAATTTTCTCTGCGTATACCAGCGCTTTCAAGTGGCCCCAGAGATAAAAATCTAGAGGCGTGAGATCCGGGCTTCTAGCTGGCCATTCCACAGGCCCTCTACGTCCTATCCAATGACCAGGGAATTGTTGGTACAGGTATTCCCTTACTTGGGTGCTGTAATGTGCATGAGCGCCGTCTTGCTGGAACCATGTTGGGAAATTTCCTTCTTCGTTCAAGACACTGGGAAATGCTTCTTCCTTGAGCATACGTAGGTAGGTGCCTCCAGTGACATGTTCATCGGAAAAGAGGGGGCCTATGATGCGATCCTTCCAAATGCCACACCATACCATCACCCGAGATGCACCTTGTTCCTTTGAAGAGGTATACCAGTGAGAGTTGTTTTGAGACCAGTAGCGGGTGTTCTGTCGATTTACCTCACCATTTCCATAAAAAAAAGCCTCGTCACTAAACAGAATGGTGGACGGGAAATTGGCATCCCGAGCATATTGTTCCGTAGCCCATTCACAAAATTCCATCCGCCGGTCGGGATCATCATCTTCGCTTAATTTCTGTAGGATCTGAAGTTTATATGGATGCCATTTGTGAGCCTGAAGAATGCGATGGATGCTACTTTTCGACACTCCTGTCTCGGCGGACAACCGCCGAAGAGACTTATTGGGACTTGTTAAAATGAGCCAGGATAGCAGTCGCTGTATCATCGTCAGTGGACCTCCTTGAAGGTCCACTGCGTGGTTTATCTTCTATGGATCCTGTTTCCTTAAACTTTGCAACAAGTCTGCTAACACAACTCTGTGTTATTGGCTCGCGGTCTGGATGCAGTCTGTTAAATTCAGCAGCGGCCTCTCTTTGACTCAGATTTCTTATGAGTAGAATTATCTGGATTCGTTCTTCCTTGCTCACAGACATTATGGCTTGTAGAAAGAAAAATATGAATTTCCCCTATGATGCCGGACTTATGGGACACCCTGGAGAGAGAGAGAGAGAGAGAGAGAGAGAGAGAGAGAGAGAGAGAGAGAGAGAGAGAGAGAGAGAGTTACAAGGAGTTACAAGGAAAAGAAGTACCTCAAAAGGCCTTGCGGCCCATACCGAGGAGGTACCAATGGCAACGGGTGCCAGGGAAAATTTTGTCTTTCAAACTATGCTAGCAGTAGTAGAAAACTGGATAGAAAAGTAGAAGGCTCTCTCCCCACCCTCCGCTCCCTCCCTGCCTGCCAGAGGCAGGTACGGAAAAAGGTTGAAGAAAATACCTTGACCCTGGAAAAGTAGCCAAGGAAATTTTACAGGAAAGTGGAGAATATATAAATAGCTCTATATTTAGCTTGCTCACAGAGACACCGAGCAAGCGAACTCCTGCAGAGTTTTCTGAGGTTTTAATCTTAAACTATGAGTGTGTTCTGTACTTTGTCTAGCCTATTTTTAAACAGATTTACACTTTGACTGGAAACATCCTCTGAGGGAAGTTGGTTCCAGATATCAACTATTTTACAGGAAAAGAAATTTCCGCAGACTGAGGTCCTAAATGTCTTTACACACTCAAATAGTGTGCAAGATTTCGTCTAACCTTTTCTTGAACTGATCCACAGAGGAACTGTTCACAACTTCCGAAGGTAACCTGTTCCATGTGTCACAGATCTTATACGTAACGTAATTCCCACACACACTAGTCCTAAACCGTTTCAAATCCAACTTCCAACCATTGTTGCGAGTTGGGTTATCATTTAAACTAAACATACTTCTAAAATCGACATCGTTGAACCCTCGTAAGAGCTTGAAAACCTCGATCAGTTGACCGCGCAGCCTCCGAGTTTCAAGCGAAAACAAGTTCAGGGCGCGTAACCGTCGATTGTAGCCCATATGCCTAACGGAAGGGATCAACTTTGTGGCCCTCGCCTGCACTCGCTCCAGCCTCTCAATATCTTTCCTGAGAGAGAGAGAGAGAGAGAGAGAGAGTTACAAGGAGGAGTTACAAGGAAAAGAAGTACCTCAAAAGGCCTTGCGGCCCATACCGAGGAGGTACCAATGGCAACGGGTGCCAGGGAAAATTTTGTCTTTCAACTATGCTAGCAGTAGTAGAAAACTGGATAGAAAAGTAGAAGGCTCTCTCCCCACCCTCCGCTCCCTCCCTGCCAGAGGCAGGTACGGAAAAAGGTTGAAGAAAATACCTTGACCCTGGAAAAGTAGCCAAGGAAGTTTTGCAGGAAAGTGGAGAATATATAAATAGCTCTATATTTAGCTTGCTCACAGAGACACTGAGCAAGCGAACTCCTGCAGAGTTTTCTGAGGTTTTAATCTTAAACTATGAGTGTGTTCAGTACTTTGTCTAGCCTATTTTTAAACAGATTTACACTTTGACTGGAAACAACCTCTGAGGGAAGTTGGTTCCAGATATTAACTATTTTATAGGAAAAGAAATTTCCGCAGACTGAGGTCCTAAATGTCTTTACACACTCAAATAGTGTGCAAGATTTCGTCTAACCTTTTCTTGAACTGATCCACAGAGGAACTGTTCACAACTTCCGAAGGTAACCTGTTCCATGTGTCACAGATCTTATACGTAACGTAATTCCCACACACACTAGTCCTAAACCGTTTCAAATCCAACTTCCAACCATTGTTGCGAGTTGGGTTATCATTTAAACTAAACATACTTCTAAAATCGACATCGTTGAACCCTCGTAAGAGCTTGAAAACCTCGATCAGTTGACCGCGCAGCCTTCGAGTTTCAAGCGAAAACAAGTTCAGGGCGCGTAACCGTCGATTGTAGCCCATATGCCTAACGGAAAGGATTAACTTTGTGGCCCTCGCCTGCACTCGCTCCAGCCTCTCAATATCTTTCCTGAGGGTGGGCGACCAGAACTGCACAGCATACTCCAGGTACGGCCGAACAAGGGAATTGTACAGTGAGAGCACAATCTCCTTGTTCCGAAACTGAAATTGCCTCCTGATATAACCCAATAGTTTCTGGGCTTTCTTTTCCACCCCTACACACTGTTTCGTAAACTTAAGGTCGCTGCTAATTAGCACACCCAAGTCCTTTTCTAAATCAGTCACCTCGATATTACTGCCCAACATCGAGTAGTCCGACTTGGGATTGGCGTAGCCAATGTGCATCACTTTGCATTTACCCAAGTTAAACGGCACTTGCCATTTTTCGGACCACTCTCCTATCCTACCTAGGTCCGCACGCAGTTCCTCGATCGCTTCGGGCGTCCCAACATTGGCCCCAAGCTTGGTGTCATCAGCGAATTTGGCGATCCGACTGACGATGCCACCGTCGATATCATTTATGTAAATGGTAAACAACAGTGGCCCCAAAACGGAACCCTGAGGAACCCCACTAGTGACCGAGGCCCAACCCGAACTAGCCCCTTTAATTACCACCCTCTGCCGCCTATTCCTCAGCCAGTTTTCAATCCACCTACCTATTTCCCCACCGATACCCAGCGCGCGCACTTTCGCCATTAGCCGGCGGTGAGGTACCTTATCAAAGGCTTTCTGAAAGTCGAGATAAAGTATATCAATCGCCCTACTCTTATCGTACTCACTCAACATGACGTGGAAAAACTCGAGCAAGTTGGTGAGACACGACCTATGCAGTCTAAACCCATGTTGGGAGTCCCCAAGCAGCTTGTGGGAATCCAAATGGTCAACGATTCTATCAGCTATTATCCTTTCTAATAATTTACTTACAACTGAAGTGAGACTAATAGGACGATAGTTCCCTGGACTTTCGTGATCCCCTTTCTTAAAGATAGGGGTCACGTTGGCCTCCCTCCAGTCACCAGGCACCTGGCCCATCACCAACGATTTGTTGAAGACTGTAGCCAGGTGGGGAGCCACCTGGTCGCGCACTTCTCGCAAAACACTGGGGAGAAACTGGTCTGGCCCAGGAGCCTTAAACGCGCTGTTTGTCTATTCTATGAGCAACGACTGTCGCGGTACATCTAACACTATCCAGGCCAGCACCTTCGTGCCTCACTGCTGGCTCGGGGATGACGCGGGTATCCTCCCTGGTGAACACTCCCGCAAAGTACTCATTAAGGACATTAGCGATGTCCGCGTCGGAGGTCCGCAGAACGCCGCTTTCATCCTTTAAAGGACCTATCATGCTTCTAATGGGCTTTCTACTATTAACATAACTGAAGAACTCCTTAGGGTTCCCCTTGCAGAGGCTTGCCACCCGTAGTTCTTCGTTACGTTTCGCTAGCCTAACCTTCGCCTTCACTTCCCTACACAGGCGGACATACGCTTCAGTGTTCTCGTGGGAACGATTGGCCTTCGCCCTCCTATACGCTACTTTCCTATTTCGGATAGCCGAAGCGATGCCACGATTGAACCACTTAGGCTGCGTTGAAGCAGGGGTGACCGGTTTTGAGGGTATGGCAGCAGACTGCAGCACCATAAACTCATCCCGGAATGCACTCCACACTCCCTCAACATCGCCGCCAACCTCTAACCCCATCTCTCCTACGCTATCCCTGAGGCTAACAAAGTTCGCCCGCCGGAGATCGAGCTTACTGCCTCTCGAGTTACTACGCTTCACCCGAGGGACGCACACACGGAACCTAATAATACCGTGATCACTCCGCCCAACGATTCGTCAACGGTGAGGCCAGTGACGAGGTTGTCTTCGGTCGTGAATACTAAGTCTAGAACGCTTTCGCCTCGTGTAGGCTCGTTGACCCACTGAGAGAGAGAGAGAGAGAGAGAGAGAGAGAGAGAGATACAAGGAGTTACAAGGAAAAGAAGTACCTCAAAAGGCCTTGCGGCCCATACCGAGGAGGTACCAATGGCAACGGGTGCCACGGAAAATTTTCTACACACTCAAATAGTGTGCAAAATTTGGTCTAACCTTTTCTTGAACTGATCCACAGAGGAACTGTTCACAACTTCCGAAGGTAACCTGTTCCATGTGTCACAGATCTTATACGTAAAGTAATTCCCACACACACTAGTCCTAAACCGTTTCAAATCCAACTTCCAACCATTGTTGCGAGTTGGGTTATCATTTAAACTAAACATACTTCTAAAATCGACATCGTTGAACCCTCGTAAGAGCTTGAAAACCTCGATCAGTTGACCGCGCAGCCTCCGAGTTTCAAGCGAAAACAAGTTCAGGGCGCGTAACCGTCGATTGTAGCCCATATGCCTAACGGAAGGGATTAACTTTGTGGCCCTCGCCTGCACTCGCTCCAGCCTCTCAATATCTTTCTTGAGGGTGGGCGACCAGAACTGCACAGCATACTCCAGGTACGGCCGAACAAGGGAATTGTACAGTGAGAGCACAATCTCCTTGTTCCGAAACTGAAATTGCCTCCTGATATAACCCAATAGTTTCTGGGCTTTCTTTTCCACCTCTACACACTGTTTCGTAAACTTAAGGTCGCTGCTAATTAGCACACCCAAGTCCTTTTCTAAATCAGTCACCTCGATATTACTGCCCAACATCGAGTAGTCCGACTTGGGATTGGCGTAGCCAATGTGCATCACTTTGCATTTACCCAAGTTAAACGGCATTTGCCATTTTTCGGACCACTCTCCTATCCTACCTAGGTCCGCACGCAGTTCCTCGATCGCTTCGGGCGTCCCAACATTGGCCCCAAGCTTGGTGTCATCAGCGAATTTGGCGATCCGACTGACGATGCCACCGTCGATATCATTTATGTAAATGGTAAACAACAGCGGCCCCAAAACGGAACCCTGAGGAACCCCACTAGTGACCGAGGCCCAACCCGAACTAGCCCCTTTAATTACCACCCTCTGCCGCCTATTCCTCAGCCAGTTTTCAATCCACCTACCTATTTCCCCACCGATACCCAGCGCGCGCACTTTCGCCATTAGCCGGCGGTGAGGTACCTTATCAAAGGCTTTCTGAAAGTCGAGATAAAGTATATCAATCGCCCTACTCTTATCGTACTCACTCAACATGACGTGGAAAAACTCGAGCAAGTTGGTGAGACACGACCTATGCCGTCTAAACCCATGTTGGGAGTCCCCAAGCAGCTTGTAGGAATCCAAATGGTCAACGATTCTATCAGCTATTATCCTTTCTAATAATTTACCTACAACTGAAGTGAGACTAATAGGACGATAGTTCCCTGGACTTTCGTGATCCCCTTTCTTAAAGATAGGGGTCACGTTGGCCTCCCTCCAGTCACCAGGCACCTGGCCCATCACCAACGATTTGTTGAAGACTGTAGCCAGGTGGGGAGCCACCTGGTCGCGCACTTCTCGCAAAACACTGAGAGAGACAGATGAGAGAGAGAGAGAGAGAGAGAGAGAGTTACAAGGAGTTACAAGGAAAAGAAGTACCTCAAAAGCCTTGCGGCCCATACCGAGGAGGTACCAATGGCAACGGGTGCCAGGGAAAATTTTGTCTTTCAAACTATGCTAGCAGTAGTAGAAAACTGGATAGAAAAGTAGAAGGCTCTCTCCCCACCCTCCGCTCCCTCCCTGCCAGAGGCAGGTACGGAAAAAGGTTGAAGAAAATACCTTGACCCTGGAAAAGTAGCCAAGGAAATTTTACAGGAAAGTGGAGAATATATAAATAGCTCTATATTTAGCTTGCTCACAGAGACACCGAGCAAGCGAACTCCTGCAGAGTTTTCTGAGGTTTTAATCTTAAACTATGAGTGTGTTCTGTACTTTGTCTAGCCTATTTTTAAACAGATTTACACTTTGACTGGAAACATCCTCTGAGGGAAGTTGGTTCCAGATATCAACTATTTTACAGGAAAAGAAATTTCCGCAGACTGAGGTCCTAAATGTCTTTACACACTCAAATAGTGTGCAAGATTTCGTCTAACCTTTTCTTGAACTGATCCACAGAGGAACTGTTCACAACTTCCGAAGGTAACCTGTTCCATGTGTCACAGATCTTATACGTAACATAATTCCCACACACACTAGTCCTAAACCGTTTCAAATCCAACTTCCAACCATTGTTGCGAGTTGGGTTATCATTTAAACTAAACATACTTCTAAAATCGACATCGTTGAACCCTCGTAAGAGCTTGAAAACCTCGATCAGTTGACCGCGCAGCCTCCGAGTTTCAAGCGAAAACAAGTTCAGGGCGCGTAAACGTCGATTGTAGCCCATATGCCTAACGGAAGGGATCAACTTTGTGGCCCTCGCCTGCACTCGCTCCAGCCTCTCAATATCTTTCCTGAGGGTGGGCGACCAGAACTGCACAGCATACTCCAGGTACGGCCGAACAAGGGAATTGTACAGTGAGAGCACAATCTCCTTGTTCCGAAACTGAAATTGCCTCCTGATATAACCCAATAGTTTCTGGGCTTTCTTTTCCATCTCTACACACTGTTTCGTAAACTTAAGGTCGCTGCTAATTAGCACACCCAAGTCCTTTTCTAAATCAGTCACCTCGATATTACTGCCCAACATCGAGTAGTCCGACTTGGGATTGGCGTAGCCAATGTGCATCACTTTGCATTTACCAAAGTTAAACGGCATTTGCCATTTTTCGGACCACTCTCCTATCCTACCTAGGTCCGCACGCAGTTCCTCGATCGCTTCGGGCGTCCCAACATTGGCCCCAAGCTTGGTGTCATCAGCGAATTTGGCGATCCGACTGACGATGCCACCGTCGATATCATTTATGTAAATGGTAAACAACAGTGGCCCCAAAACGGAACCCTGAGGAACCCCACTAGTGACCGAGGCCCAACCCGAACTAGCCCCTTTAATTACCACCCTCTGCCGCCTATTCCTTAGCCAGTTTTCAATCCACCTACCTATTTCCCCACCGATACCCAGCGCGCGCACTTTCGCCATTAGCCGGCGGTGAGTACCTTATCAAAGGCTTTCTGAAAGTCGAGATAAAGTATATCAATCGCCCTACTCTTATCGTACTCACTCAACATGACGTGGAAAAACTCGAGCAAGTTGGTGAGACACGACCTATGCCGTCTAAACCCATGTTGGGAGTCCCCAAGCAGCTTGTAGGAATCCAAATGGTCAACGATTCTATCAGCTATTATCCTTTCTAATAATTTACCTACAACTGAAGTGAGACTAATAGGACGATAGTTCCCTGGACTTTCGTGATCCCCTTTCTTAAAGATAGGGGTCACGTTGGCCTCCCTCCAGTCACCAGGCACCTGGCCCATCACCAACGATTTGTTGAAGACTGTAGCCAGGTGGGGAGCCACCTGGTCGCGCACTTCTCGCAAAACACGAGAGAGAGAGAGAGAGAGAGGAGAGAGAGAGAGAGAGAGAGAGAGTTACAAGGAGTTACAAGGAAAAGAAGTACCTCAAAAGGCCTTGCGGCCCATACCGAGGAGGTACCAATGGCAACGGGTGCCAGGGAAAATGTTGTGAAAGTTTATTTTTCTTTCAAGTATCCTAGCAGTAGTAGAAAACTGGATAGAAAAGTAGAAGGCTCTCTCCCCACCCTCCGCTCCCTTCCTGCCAGAGGCAGGTACGGAAAAAGGTTGAAGAAAATACCTTGACCCTGGAAAAGTAGCCAAGGAAATTTTACAGGAAAGTGGAGAATATATAAATAGCTCTATATTTACCTTGCTCACAGAGACACCGTGCAAGCGAACTCCTGCAGAGTTTTCTTATGTTTTAATCTTAAACTATCAACGTGTTAAAGTAATTCCCACATATACTAGTCCTAAATCGTTTCAAATCCAACTTCTAACCATTGTTGCGAGTTGGGTTATCATTTGAACTAAACATGCTTCTAAAATCGACATCTTTGAACCCGCGTCACGTAAGCGTCGTTTGTAGCCCATATGCCTAACGAAAGGGATTAACTTTGTAGCATTTTTCGCCAGTTTCCAATCCACCTACCTACTTCCACACCAATACCCAGCGCGCGCACTTAGGCTATTAGCCGGGGGTGAGGTACCTTATCAAAGGCCTACTACTCAATCGCCCTACTCTTATCATACTCACTCAACATGACGTAGAACAACTCGAGCATGATGGTGAGACACGACCTATGCCGTCTAAACCCATGTTGGAATCCCCAAGCAGCTTGTAGGAATCCAAATGGTCAACAATCCTACTCGCTATTATCCCCTCTAAATATTTACCTACAACTGAAGTTAAATGGTGTTATTTATAGAGGTTCCAAGCCTCTCTTCCCACGCATGAGATAGCAGTAGCGTCCTAATCGTAACAGTAGAGAAAAAGACAATACTAAAAGTTTCTTTTTTTTTGCAGTCAGAGGAGAACATCCCTAACCTAAGCTAAAAGGACAGAGTGGGATGGGAAGGGGTCCTAGTAACCCACGGGACAGGTTTGTACAACAGACTTCACCCGCCCTCCCGAAAGAGAGAGAACCTAAAGGAATTGGCAGCCAATTTCTCTAGAATCCCACGACTCGGGACCGGAGGGCTGTCACACCCCAAGTATAAAGTTTACAACACGCAGAAGGAACGTGCATAACCTTTATACCCCCTGCGGAGAGAGAGAGAGAGAGAGAGAGAGAGAGAGAGAGAGAGAGAGAGAGAGAGAGAGAGAGAGAGAGAGAGAGAAATTCTTTCTTCCACGCCATCTTCAAACATTCTTAGAAGACACACGTGGTCAAGGAATCAGAAACAATGAAGACATCTGTTTCTTCCCAAAAGGCCCGCGAAAGCAAGCCCTTAACAACTAAAGGACGTGTAGAAGGCGTCTCAAGATATGGCGCGAAAGTTTCCGCGTTACAGAAGTTATATAAGCGAGATTCTACTGATACATTTCCTCACTCGCTCATTCTCAAACGCTCCTTCGCTCGCTCACTTCTCGCTTGCATTTCTCGTCACGTGTCACGCTTCTCCTTCAGTAGCACTACTCGTCACATCAACCGCTCTCTGGCTTCCCGCCGGAGGAGTGGTCTGCTGTTTCCTTCAAAGCTCCGATCTATTATCAAGTAAGACCTTCTACAGCCTGCGGAAGCATTCTTCGAAGCCCAGCGCCGTTTCGACTTCAGCCGGTTTCAGTCCCTCAAGCATTATCTCAACTCTACACGAAGCGATTCAACATTTGAGGTGACCGGCGTCAGTTCAACAAACTTCAATGGGACGGTCAACATCACCTCGGGCCTACGTTCTACAAGGTCAACCTTCAAACATAGCCTTCATCTCAAGAGGCTGCATCAGGCGACCGCTCGTTCAACAAACTTCAATAGGACGGTCAACGACACCTCGGGCCTACAGTTCAATAGGCCACCCTCCAAGTAACTCATCAACTAGAGGTATCACCACCGTGTCGGTAAGCTCTGTCTCTTTTCTTAAACAATAACGCAAAGCCTACATCAGTACCGCAGAAGCGTAGGCTATAAACGCAAAGTGTTTTACAAATCGTTCAAACTAACTCGTTGAAACGCAGTAGGCCTATTCTATTCCAAGTGTCATTCCAATACCATAAGTGTGTATCACCCTGTTATTGTGTTCTTTCATGCAATTCATTTTATTTTGCATCCATTCGTTTATGTGATCCTTTTAAGCATTTCATTATTGACGGCCTAATCCACTTACAGTGTACTAAATGTACGTGCATTCTTTCTATCAATAGGCTGCAGCATCTATTCTATGTTCCATTTCTGTATACCAACAGCCTACCATAAACGAGTGTATTACTTAACAATTAAGCTCTATAACGATTTCCTCATTTGCTAATCCTCAGTCATATTTAGCATACTATAAATGCCATTCTATAATTGTTAATCCCGTAAATACCTTCAATGCCGTTAAATAATTGTTATTCACTATAATTACTGTCAATCATTTGTTATTCACTGTGAACAAATAACAGATTTATTTTCTTAATTAAATACAAAACAGTAAGGTGCTTTTTATAACCTTCATAACCTTAACAATATTTGCTTGGGTGTAATCCAAGCTGGTGACCTCGAAGCAATTCGTGTCACTCAGAAATATTATAGTAGGCCTACTCCATTAGCCACCTTCAACCGGTGATACTGTAGGACATCATAAATTGTTGACCCAGCCTGTCATTAACAATGAATCATTATATCAATTAATCATTAGCACCAAATTAATCATTATCACCTCAAACGGCTAACATTAGGCCCACTATATATATATATATATATATATATTATATTATATATATATATATATAGAATACTGTCTCAAATGCGCTCATCTTGATAGTACCCTTAAGTTATAACCTTTATGAGGACTATCGAGTATCTGTGATGTCATTATAATAAAAAAGATGCCTCTCTGTACCAGTTTTGAAAAAAAAATATATAGCAAAACATATTAAATGGTGAAAAGTTAATGCATAGCGACATACCAAAATATTAGAAAATTTTCTCACGTGTTACAGAAAAATAGAATAAAATTATTATGTTTATTGAGTAATGCCAATATATTAAACCTTTATCAAAGACTTTTTAATTCTGCTTCTTAGTCTTTAGTTAGTTCACCCTTAGCCCTAATTACGTACGGCCTCCGAGCCATTTATTTTTCAACATGACCTGGCTCCAGCTCATGCGGGTAGTGCAACACTTGCGTGGTTTGATGCTCATGAAACTGAAGTAGGACCATGGCCAGTTAATTTTCCCAATCTTAATCTGATAAAAAAAGGTTGAAAAGCGTAAACCAGGACTGAGGGTGAACCAGCTAAATACTAAAACGCACAGTTAGAAAAATCTTTGATAAAGGTTTACTATATTGGCAGTACTCAAACATAATGAATATATTCTATTTGTTTGTAACCCCATAATGTCGCAATGTCGCTATGGATTAATTTTTCACTATTTAATAAGGTTTTTACTATACTTCAATTTTTTTTTTTTAAATGGTACACACGTGTCTTTTTATCATAATGACGTCACAGGTACTCGATATTCCTCATAAAGGTGTACAACTTAAAGATACTATCAAGATCATGAGCGCATTTGAAACAATGTTCTGTTTTCTTGATCCAGAGTTACACACACACACACACACACATATATATCTTTGGTAACCTTTGGTTAACTTCCGCCCGAATTGTTCATCCTGACGAAGGTCAAGCTTTTCTTTACCTTAGACCTACAGTTAACGTGGAATCCGAACCACGCCCCACCAGCAGCCTAGCGTCTTAACCACTAGGTCACCTAGGGTACCCATTTATCTACCAATCACTTTCTTTACTGTGTTAAAGGAGGAACAGCTGGGTTTGCTGTGCGCCGGCTGCCGTCACCGGGTCTCGATCCCGGGGCCGATGGATTCGTAGTTAGCGACGCTAACCACACGACTACCAAGCACACACACACACAACATAATATATAT